>JBCNJP010000015.1:16251162-16346176 GCA_039602395.1 Deinandra increscens subsp. villosa | reverse complement strand
CCCTATAATAACATAATACAACCTATGGTACTCATTTTAAAACATAGTGTACAAGCTGTCAATGCATATTTTGGAAGTTACAATATTTGATGCTTTTGGTACAAGCACTCAATGCCGAGAATGGTTTAAGGCGCTGTTTTCTTCTTCTGGCCCCACCCATTGCGCTGCCGTGTTCGGTTTTCTTCTTATGCCCCCCCCCCCCACCGCGAGATTTCAGGGAGAGGTGACTGCCTTGCCTTTTACACCATACACGCATCCTCTCTCTTCTCCCTGAAATCTTATTTGAAGATCTGAAGTAGGTGAAAATCACACCATACACGCATCCTCTCTCTTCTCCCTTCAGTCACCACATCCCTCCCCACACCATGCTTCATGGCCCGTCTTCTTTGTCTCTCAATTTCGTTTTAGGGTTTTGGACAGAAATTTGACTGGGTCATGAAAGAAGCATCAGTTCATCACAAAGATCGAATTATTGCATCAATATCATAATCTAAGGTTTGATTTCAGTACAATCCTTTGATTGCCTCCTTTTTTAGGGTTTTGTTTGCGGTGCTTAATCGTCTCTTTGGTTTGGTTTGTTAAGGAACTCGCACCTTCTACAGGAGAGTGTTCAAGATCGGTATTTGCTTTAGAGGATATTTAAAGGTTTGATTGAGTTTCATCTCTCTATTTTTTTTCTTTTAAGGTAATGATATGAACGATTTTCCGACTTCTGTGATATAATATAATGTTCAAGCTCGGTATTTGCTTTAGAGCATCCGATTCTTGAAGGTTTCATATCTTATAAAGTTTTAATAGATTGTAGTGCAGTTATTGTTAATGGTTTTATGGTTTCATGAATGAGGGCCATTACCTGATATAACATCAACCAAATTACCCGGTATAACGTCAACCAAATTAGGGTTTCTATATGACAGGGAATGAACGAATCGGTTAGCCGACTTACCAAGTTTGATTTCTCATGTTTTGTTGCGAGAGAGACCAGGTCAGAGGTAGCGATTTCCGGCGGCTAGGGGTTTCACAACTGTGATTTCTGATCTGGTAATGTTGGGTAAGAAATCTTGATTCGATTCGTCATAGTTTGGTGCATCCATAGATAGGTACTCTTCTTTTAACTTTACAAAAAAAAAATTATTCTTTGCTTTTCCTCTTATTTCTGAAGAATCTGTCAGCTGTTCTCTCGGTTCTGTGGATTATTTGGTCTTCAGATTAGGTACTCTTCCCTTAACTCTATAGCAATGCTTTTTTCTTTTCTTACTAAGCGTTGATTATCTTTACCTATTTGTTTTAGTGAGTTCAACTTTAACTTTGCTTACCAGTAAAAAAGGATTCTTAAAGTTGTTTAGTTATAGAGGCTGTATGCCAATACGTCTAAATAGTTTGCAAGAACATTGATTTAGTTATATATATGTGGGTAAGGATGCTGAAGAAGCAGACATAGAGTAGATTATAAAAATGCAAGTAAATCCGACTCAGTAAATCAAGAAACATGTTGAAGTAGAAGTTCATTGACAAATCACAAACTACCTGCGTTATAAACATCATCACATCATGAAGAGATGTTTTCGGAAAGTGTTTTCTTAAACTAAAAATTTAGGTCTCTATGTTTATTTATGTAGATGATGATGAATTGTGGGAGTTAAACCTACTGAAAATGGCGTTCTCTGTTTCTATTAAACTTTTACATGTTATAGCTAACGTTGGTTGGGTTCTCGCCTTCTTTTTATTATTGTCGTTCCACGGAGATATACTCAATCCCAGTCTACATCTTCAAACTTTTGCATTTGATGGACTAGGTCACAAGTATTTTTCAGCTGGGTTGCTTTTTAGGTCAGAGGTTTTTGTAATGAGATTAAGCCCTAAATGTGGTGAATATGTACATCACATTGTCCAAAGGGGTTCTACAGTGCTGTTTTATCTTCAGTCCAAACATATTCAGGTTAGAATTAAAAGCAAACATCCGTATTTGAATGTATAGATCATGTATTTAAGTAATTGTTGTTTGTTTTTTGGATACAACTTTTGCACTATGATTTATCTTCCCTTCTAAAGACAAGTTCTTCATTCTCAACTACATCCATACAGGTTCGTGTTTTTATCATTCCCTGTATAGATCATTTGACCCTTTCAATTTATTTACCTTAGAGTGATTTCATTTGACCTGATTGGTTTACAAATAGTCTGATGTTTATAAGTTTTACTTGAATTGTTTTTTTAGCATAGGAGAAACTATTTGTTGAAGGGCTAACATCTTATTCATATCTCCTAGGTTGATGTCATGGAGTTATCTCCTTTGAGTTTATAATGGAGATTTATAGACCCTTCAAAGGGGCATTTCTTCTTCTGGTAGATCGTCTCCTATTCGTCCCTACGGGTTAGTAATTTACGGTTGTTTTTAGGTAACTTTATGGTTTATATTGGTGTCGATTTGAACTGAACGGAATTTCATATATCAACGTTATCAGTTTCAGGTTTCCTTCTCCATTGCTCCGATTAGCTTTGTTAATTGAACTAATACGTTTTGTTGTGGTGCAGTGGATTATTTGATATTGGACTAGGTGCGATTTTGGATCTAGCAATTTTCATAAGGTTAGTTTACCCAAACCTAATGATCACAAATTCATGCTTTTTAATATCATAGAGTTGAGGTTTCACAAATATATATGGGGAATATATGTTTTACCCAAACCTAATGATCACAAATTCATAACCAGCAGAGAGGTTCTCTTCGAAGAACAAATGTTTCTTCAATTGTACAGGGGTTTAACAATGGAGAGAAAGAGAGGAAAATTAGATCAAATGGGTATCACTTATCTGACACTCTTTGAAGAGTAAGTCTAAATTAATTGTAATTAAGGATGCTATTTTATTAATTTCAATACTTATGTTTCACACATATGCTTATCTTTCTTTGCAGGCTTGGTTCTTTCTCTGTTTCGTTTTCCTTCTCAACGCGGGTGAATTAAGGTATGAATTTGCCTATTTCTAAAAAAAATTACATACTGATGAGTGAAGCTTAAAACCTAGAAATGGTGTCTTGGTGTTAGACATAATGATACTTAGGATCTGAGAAGCATTTAGTTACCCTAATTATGTTCGATTGTGTGAATTGAAAATAAGAAACAAACAGTTAGATTGAATGAGTTTTTAATTTTTTGTTTTAATCTATATAATTAGATGAAAGTTTATGTGGTAATTCACCTTTTTTTTTGTGTATAAATATGCTCATTTTGAATCTACTTCAGGGAGATGAACTATTATCTGTTAATAGTTGAAGACAATACAGGAAATATGAAAGTGTCTATGTTTAACGAGCTTATGTAGTTTTTAGTGTTTGTTGTGTTGAGTGTCATAGCTACTGCAAATTTAAAGCTGTGATATTGTTTCTTTTTTTTAACATTTTTTTTCCTATTATAGTTTTTCCTTTTTGGCTTATTTTCTCAATTTTTGATATAAATTCAAGATCATTTTTAATAGTGGTTGTAAAAATGTTTTATGAATATGGAGACATTTTTTGTTGTTGGTTACAACCGTCGTATATCAATTGAAACAAACATATTCGGCTACATTCATGAAACAAGTCTTTGAAGGTTGTTATGTTTATGCACATTTACAAGACGGCTTTCACCCGGGCATTTTGTCTCAACGATTGGCTAAGTGGGTTTTTTAAAGGGTTCGGCTCCCGCCGCGAAGCGCGGGTGTTATTTGTTTTGCTGCCTTCGTTTTTTATTTGATGGGCTAATGTTTTCTTCTTTTTTTGGTTGCAGGTGTAGAGATCGTTTGTTGTGTTGATTGTGTTTTGAGCGAACTCTTACTTATAGGGTAAGACATATGGTAAACATTATCGAAATTATATGATATGTACCTTTAATGTATCTGCTATTATTCTTCTATTAGGACAATATTTGTGCTAAATTAAGGGATTTCTACTTTCATTAGGATGAGATTGTTCTTTTACAATATGTACCTATAATGTATCTGCTGTTATTCTTCTCTTAGGACAATATTTGTGTTAAATTAAGGGATCTCTACTTTCATTAGGATGAGATTGTTTTGTTTGGGCTTCTGTTTCTGATTTTCATATGATTTTATGCATGTTCGGACGATTATGTTGGACTTAGTGTTTCTTTCTGATTTTACAAAACACAGAATCAGTAGCAAATGCCAACGGGTCAAGTCCGCGACGAAGCGCGGGTTGACCCACTTGCTTTTATAAAAGAACAAATCACCATACGATTAAGCTAGAAGGCCATGGGTTAGTTTGGAGGATTTAAACTAGCAAAATTAAAATTAAAATATAAATATATAATACTACTAATTAATGATTAGTTATCGACTTTTAGTATTTTACTCGGAAAATGAGCGTCTTAAATACTTAAATCTCCCGGTCAAACTTATCACCCACTCCCTCCACCTTATCACAAAAGTCAATGTTCTTCCCACCTTTTCCTTCTCCCACTCACATTCCATCACGCAATTTCTCAATTTCTGATGATCAAAAACCCTAGATCAATGGTTTCTTCCAGAGCTATTCTCGACTACGTGATTCTCATCTCGCTTGCCGTTTTCCTCTTCTCTTCGCCGTCCTCCGTCGCCGCCGAGGACGATGCCAAGTGCTTGCAAGGCGTGCACAGATCGCTTCGTGATCCAGAATCCAGGCTCAACTCCTGGAATTTCAACAACAAAACCGCAGGATTCATCTGCAACTTTGAATTCGTACGCTGCTGGAACGATCAGGAGAATCGTGTGCTTGAGCTAACGACTGCTGACCTAGGGCTCGCCGGATCATTTCCATCGGACCTTCAGTTCTGCCAGAGCTTACAGAAGCTAGATCTCTCCGGTAATAATCTCACTGGCTCTATACCTAGCGAACTTTGCACGTGGTTACCTTATATTGTCGATTTAGATCTGTCCGGCAACCAATTGACCGGAGAAATTCCGGCGAGTCTCGGTAATTGTTCGTTTTTGAATAGCATTAGTCTCTCGGAGAATCAGTTATCTGGTAATATACCGCCTCAGTTCTCTAATCTAGGCAGGCTAAATAAATTTTCCGTTGCGAACAATGTTCTCTCTGGTCCAATTCCGTCAAGTCTGTCGAAATTCGATTCCGCAAGTTTTGATGGTAACAGAGGACTTTGTGGCGAGCCTCTCGGCAACTGTGGCGGTCTGAACACGAAGAATCTGGCCATAATTATTGCCGCCGGTGTGTTTGGGGCCGCGGCGTCGTTGCTGATAGGGTTAGGGTTGTGGTGGTGGTGCTTCACGAGGTCGAAAAGGAATAGGCGGAACGGGATTGCCGGTGAGGATGATAGCAGCAGCTGGTATGATACGTTGAGATCTCACAAGCTTGTTCAGGTAACATTGTTTCAGAAGCCAATTGTGAAGGTTAGGCTGGTGGATTTGATGATTGCAACTAACAATTTCAGCAAAGAAAATATCATAATTTCAACAGGAACAGGAACAACATATAAGGCTGTTCTCAGAGATGGTTCTGCTATTGCGATCAAGAGGCTTAGTGCGTGTAAGCTTCACGAGAGGCTGTTTCAAGCCGAGATGCACGCTTTGGGCCGGTTAAGACATCCTAATCTCACCCCTTTGTTGGGTTACTGCATAGTTGAAGACGAAAAGCTTTTGGTTTACAAATACATGTCCAACGGAACCCTTTCTTCCTTGTTAGCCAAGCAGTCGAGCTTGTTAGATTGGCAAACAAGGTTCAAGATCGGTCTAGGCGCAGCACGAGGGCTTGCGTGGCTTCACCATGGCTGCAGGCCTGCGATTCTGCATGAAAACATCAGCTCCAATGCTATATTCGTTGATGAAGATTATGATGCTCGGATAGTGGATGTTGGATTGGCCAGGCTCATGAATTATTCCGATAACAACGGGGAACAGGGTGAGTTTGGTTATGTGGCTCCAGAGCATTCGACCACCATGGTGGCTTCTCCGAAAGGGGATACTTACGGTTTCGGGTTGGTGCTCCTGGAACTAGCCACTGGTCAGAAACCGACAAATATAACCGTTGCCGATGAAGGGTATAAGGGTAATCTAGTCGATTGGGTAAACCAGCTATCCGTTTCAGGACAAATCGAAAGCGCCATAGATAAGAACATTCGAGGGAGAGGTGAGGATGAAAAAATTGTTGAGTTTATGAGAATTGCAGGTAACTGTGTTACTAAGGCTAAAGCAAGATGGTCCATGTACGAGGTTTATGAGGCATTGGACAGTATGGCAAGAGAACTAGGTTTATCTGAAGATCATGATGAGTTTCCACTTCTTTTTGAGACCCAGAATGAAGTTATTTGAGGTGAGATATAATGTTTTCAACATGCATGGTCATGATTCATGGAACATATATATCCATTAATTATTTACTGATGTATCCTTGTCAAATATATTACACCAGATCTTCTGAAGCTATTGATCTAGCTTATTATCTTCAAGTGTTTCTGAGTAGTTCGTTTTTATTTTTCTTAGATTATTATAATAAAATTGTTATTTGTAGCATATTATGATTCTGTTTTATCAGAGGTGGTGAGTTGTATCTTGTTTAGTCTTAACAGTTAACAGTGAACACCTTTTGAAGTAAAAAATATTTAGTCTCAACAGTGAACACCTTTTGAAGTAAAAAATACAGGTGACCATTTTTATTTATTTGGTTATGGGTCAAAACCCAATCTAAGACTGATGTTTCGGTTTTTAAAGTTTTATAACGACCAGTTTGGTTAATATGGTTATTCAAAAAGATGATAATTTTAATTTTATCGGTGGTTCTATACGGACATCCCAAAAATACAAGTTAACACCCTAAACCGGGGCTGATCGCCCAAACCGGACCGGTTCGAATGCGGACAAAAATCAAACCGGGACTGTTCGGCCAAACCAGCCTGGTTTGAATTTTTTTTTTTTTTACCAAACCTGATATTTTATGAGGAGTGGTGATATTTATGTGGCAATTACACGAAAAAAAATTACAACCTTTCACCCTTTGTGTTGATATTATAATTATAATTAGTTTATAAAAAAGGTTGGGTTTGGTTGAGTTGTTTAATTAACCTGATATTTCACCGAGTTCCGTTTAAGTTATAGAATTATTTGACAAAGAAATTGTTATACTATAAAAATGAGTAAATAAATGTTGTAAAAAAAGTAAAAACGGTTAATATTTTAAAAAAATGACCTTTTTTTTTATTTAAACTTTGTATTTTGTATGAGGGCTATTAAAAAAATACCAATTCAGAAAAGAAAAAAAAAGGGAAAAACAAACCGGGCCGGTTTGCCCGAAAAGCCCCGGTTTAAATCTAGTATTCTGGGTTCTGACGTGAAATGACTTTTTTGTTTTTTTCGAACCGGGCCTGTTCGCCCAATCAGTCCCGGTTTTGTTTTATTACAAAATGTATTTTTAAAATAATGATTTGTCTATGGATGAAATATGACAAATTTTAAAAGTAAGTATTTAAAAAATCAACACAATGTTTATAAATGAAATGGGTGGAAACTAGAAAGTAATTTTTATGTTGAATAAAACTTTGTCTTTTAAAGTAAAACCTTGTGGTGGATAAATAGAATACCCTTTAAAAAAGGAAAATTGGCGCCATATAATACGAAATTTTCACTTTTAGCAAATTATAATCCCACTTTTCAATTTGGCAACTGGCGGTACTAAGTTGTCAACTATTTGTTTTTAACGGTCCCGTCGTTAAAAAAATTTAACTCCGTTAACTAAAGCTGACGTGGAAGCTTATGTGTAATTTTTTTTTAATATCCAGTCATCATCCTATCACCCTACCACCACCACCACCACAACCACCCCACCGCCACCACCCCACCACCACCACCCAATCCGTGAAACGATTAGACAAGTGACACGTGCGATGCCAACTCTGATTATACACACTTTTGGGTCGAATCTAAGCTCAATTCTGGAAAAGTTCGTTAAGTTTGACTTTTTGGATTCAAACTTCATGTATTTTGACTAAAAAAATTAGACCCGAATTCGAGTTTGTTTGTGTTTGTGTTTGATTCCAGCAATTATAGTTCCTCAAAACGAATCTATCATATGTTACGAAAATGATTTTCATTGAGTTTTGTTCAGAATCACGAAATGGGGGTGATGAACGTGTTCTTGAGCTCATCAATGGTGAAATCTTCAATTCTTAACGGTTTTCTGCAAGTCTGGTTCCATTAGATTCGGTTTGAACTCGTGAATTCAATGGTACAATCGGTTTCGAATTTCGTTAATGTTTGTGTGATTCATAAAATCAAAGAATGGTGTTCTTCAAGAGCTCATCAATGGTGAATTTTTCAATCCTTAACGGTTTTCTGCAAGTCTGGTTCCTTTAGATTCGTTTTGAACTCGTGAATTCAATGGTGCAATCGGTTTCGAATTTTGTTAATTTTTATGTATTCGTCGGATGGTGTTGTTGGGTGGTGATGGTGGTAGTGGGGTGGTGTTGGTGCGTCAGAGTGCTTTTGGGGTGGTTATGGTGGTGGGCAAGTGGTGATGGTGGTGATGGCAGTGGGGAGGTGGTGATGGTGGCCTGAGATGATGATGGTGGTGGTAGTGGTGGCCGGAGATGATGATGGTGGTGGTAGTGGTGGCCGGAGATGATGATGGTGGTGGAGTGGTGATGTGGTGGTGACTAGGATGATAACTGTGTAATTTTAAAAAAAAATCTTAAAAATATTATCATGTCAGCTTCCATTAACGCTGTTAATTTTTTTTAACGACGGGACTGTTAAAAATAAATAGTTGTCTAGTTGGGACTGCCAGTTGCCAAATTGAAAAGTGAGATTTTTATTTGCCAATAGTAAAAAGTTGGGATTAAATGACGCCAATTTCCTTAAAAAGTTATATAAAATCAATATTAGATTATGTGTCTGTATAGATCATGACACTATTGTATAGTTAAGGGGTGTCAAAATAAAACCTTGTGATGGATAAATAAAATACCCTTTAAAAAATTATATAAAATATATATTAGATTATGTGTTTGTATATATCATGACACTATTGTATAGTTAAGGGGTGTCAAAATAAAACCTTGTGGTGGATAAATAGAATACCCTTTAAAAAAATTATATAAAATAAATATTAGATTATGTGTTTGTATAGATCATGACACTATTATATAGTTAAGGGGTGTCGTGTGCATCTATGTTTTGTAAATAGTAATCCTCATTGGTTTAAAGAAAATACAAACACTTTTATGGTATTAGAGCATTTTTTCTCTAACCCTATTTATTTCAGCCGTCAATCTTCCCCCTGAAGCTACGACTTCATCACCAGACCCTCCCCCTCCCCCCCCCTCACCGTCTTCATCGCCGGATCCCCTCGCCACTCTGTCGAACACCCCCTCTCACCCCTCATCCCCTCTCTCATGTCCACGGCTGGTTCATCTGCTGACCTAGAGAAAAATCTTTTGACTGAAGTTAAAGTCGTCAACAATATCCATCTGAAGGTCCGCGTTCACGATGTTACAAAGGTAACTTACTCATGTTAGGTTAAAATCTTTAAACTCCATGTCAAAGTCTACCATGTGGCTGATCATATCGATGGAACTAACCCTCCCGATGCCACTGCTGCGAATTTTGGTATCAGGTTTGAGATAGACTCGGTAGTCTTGCAATGGATCTACGGAACCCTTAGCGATGACATTCAGGCTCGGGTTCTTGATTCGGATACGACCGCTTGTAAGGCATGGGTTAAGGCACAATAAATTTTCTTGAGTAATAAGGGTGCTAGGGCTACAACATTGAAGAATCAATTCCCCACTCTTACTCTCGCAGGTTATTCATCAATGGATGATTACTGCCAAAAGTTAATGGATTTGGCTGAGCAATTATCTGATGTTGATAGCCCCGTCTCTAAGGGATGGTTAGTCACACAACTTGTTTGGGGTCTGCCTCAAGAGTATGACATGGTGTTGATACATAATCTGTGCGTCATGTGAAGTATCTGAACAAGATGATATGAAGTTTCAAGACAAGTTCATGCTGCTGGCCGAACTAGGGCCGAACCTGAGGTTCGGACCCGCCGAACTTGGAGTTCGGAGGGAGTTCGGAGCAGACGTGTATATATAGGATCTTGTGCTTTGAATGTGATAACGAATGAGAGTGAGTGAGAGAGACCAGTTCTTAACTATGTGTTTTTGACAGTGTTTCTCTAGAGAGCTTCAGAGAGAGTTTGTAATTGAGTCTATGTTGATTTCAATAAAACAAACTATTATTTACATCTCGTTTTCACTCTACGATCAAGCAAACCTTTAGTAAGATCCGTCTTACGGTTTTTCAATTGGTATCAGAGCAAATCCAGGTTGCTCTATTGCGTTTGCTTTGATTGTAGTCGTTTTCTTGATAAAACCGAGTTGTTTTCATTCAAAAACGGGTAAATTTTTGAGCTTTTCGAGTAATATTCATTACTAAAACATTTCTATTGGTTTTATCTGATTTTCTGTCAAAAATCTCGTCCAAATTCTCTCAAAATCGCAAAAATTATGTCGAGAGTGCTTACATTCGTTCAAGGTTCGGAGTAACCGAAAAGTAACTGCTCCGAACTCCAGGTTCGGAGTACGCTCGGCATAACCGCTCCGAACACCAGGTTCGGAGTACGTTCGGAGGAGTTCGGTGAAGGATCGGAGTCTGTTTCGTAGTTCGGTGAAAGTTCGGAGCTCGTTCGGAGAGCATTCGGACTATATATCTCGTTCGGCGATAGTTCGGACTGTGTAATCAAGTTCGGACAACGTTCGGAGCAAGATCGGAGGGTCAGTTGAGTTCGGTCGAAGTTCGGTGGAAGTTCGGACCAAGCAGGATTTTAAAATTCTCAAAATGAATGAAATTGAGGTTGAGCGTCATCGTCAGAAGGTGCCAAAGTTTTCTGAAATTGTGATAGATGATTCATTGATTTCTGGAAAGAATGATCTGAAAGGTATCAAGTCTGAATTTACAAAGCTTGCCAAACAAGGTCATGCGATACCGACTTCTGTTCAAGATAAGTTTAAACAGAAAAATGGAGGTTTGGGATTTAAAGGAACAGAAATGCCGACTAAGGATTTCAACAAAAAGGAGTTCAAAGCGAAGAAGATAAAGAAGCAGAAGGTGTTTTCAGATAAGAAGACACAATGTTGGAAGCCGAAAGTAGTTTCACCAGATGAAAAGCTTTCTTCTGAAGGGTCTTCTTGTGTATCTGATGCTACACAACAAAGCGGTAACAGTTCAGATTCATTTTATTCTGCTAAGTCTAACAGGTTTTATCATAAAGATAAATTCTTTGGTTATGGAGATGATTTGGGTTTTTATGATTCTCCAATATGTTTTCCAAAATTTCACAAACCAAAGAAATCAAAACCTGTGTTTTCAAAAATTCATGATGAAGGTCTTACTGATAAGTTTGGAAAACCGATTTCTATCAATTCAACTGGTAAAAGACTTTGTTTTGTTTGTCGTAAGAAAGGTCATTATGCAAATAATTGTCCTACGACTGCTAACAATTCATCATCAAACGCCAAACATACAAAGTATGTTGATCTTGATGGCATTATTTTTAGTGAACCAATGCCCAATACTAAATTTTCATGGAAAAAGAAGTCTCTTTCGGAGAATTTGGGTAGTAGTTCTGATTGTCATTCATCTGTTGACAATGGTTCACTAGAAATCATCACACCAAAACAGGAATGGAGACATAAAGCTGTCTCCACGGCCAACACAGATTTTGTTGAAGACACTGGACGACCTACCATCGTTAGGGATGAGGGTCGGGGTCTTAAGAACTTACTATTTTCCAGTGTTTGCAGGTATTTCAGGAAGACCTGTTAGTAATCGTAAGGTTGCTGACAGTGAGATACTTGTGTTTTTAAGTTAAAATGCATCGTTCTTATCTTTGAAAAACAGATTTTCAAAAATATCTTTTTCAAAATGTGTCAAGTGTTGATCGATCATTTTCATTTTTGTTATTCAATTTTTCTTTCGTTCATATCTTAGGGGGAGAACATTTGAAAATTCAAAAAATAGTATTTGTTTGAATTTTAGGGGGAGAAATTGGAAAATATAAAAAAAAACATGATGAAAAATTGAGAAATTGATTTGACAAAAGCAAGAAATGATAGTACATCAGCATATACGCTATCTGCCATGGATAGAGTAAGTCTAAAGGCTGTAGGTGCTTGTATGATCTGTGAATGTGCATGACTAATCTGATATCTGCAAGTAAGATATAAACATAAAGCTTGCCTGATAATCTTTGGCTGTTTGCTTCTTGATGAATGCTATGTGATGATTCTAAAACAAAAATAGAATAAAGAGATATCCTGATGAATGCATGTTTTCATTTTGGAAGATTTAAACTTGTTTGATTTTCTTTATTTTGTCAAACGATCGGACTTTCTCTGCGTATAGTAAGATCGACCTGATTGTTGTTCGTTTGACGTTCTGCTTTATTTTTTTGGTGTTTCGTATAATCAATCGGACTTTCTCTGCGCGTTCGGAAGAACCGACCTGATTGTTGTTGGATTATACAATTTCAACTTGTTTTGCTTTCTTATTTTCTCAAATACTTGGGCTTTCTCTGCGTGTCGAAAGACCGACCTGATTGCTAGGTATTTAAGGTTCTGCTTTATTTTTGCATGACTCATCAAGGATGTTTAAATCTCGAACAAAAGTTACTTCTATATGATAAACATGATGATTTGCTAGTATTTCTGATAGAGTAGAGGTCGAGTTATCAGTGCATGATAAAAATTACCTTAAGCATATCTGAAAACGATAAATATGATTGGTACATGCTGAAATAAACAATCAATGTTGTATTTGCGATTATCTTGGCTTGCATGCTGACTAAGACCGAAATTGAAATGTGCTAGATGCGTTATGTCTGATATGATCTTGCGTCATGATCTTTCTCACAAAATACCCAAAAATAGAGTTTGTTTCTGCATTGCATTTACATTTCATTTCCGAAAAGTACAAAGAGATTTTTGGTTTGTTTTAGCATAAGTTTGAAAAGTCAAAAAGATTTTAGGTTTGTTTTGATATAAACTTTCTAAAAATCAAAAAGATTTTGTTTCTTATTTGTTTTCGATTGATCGACACAAGATACGAAAAACATTTTCAAAATTCATATCTTGGTTTCTCGAAGAGAAGTTTTGCACCAATGTTATTTATGTTGGCCAGGTACTCAAAGGAAAGAGTTTATCACAACTTCAAGTCTTCTGAAGCTGTTGATAAAGATGAAAGAAACTGTTCATCGTCAAGTATTCGAAGATCAAGCTACCATCAAGTTGAGGGGGAGTTTGTTCAAGGAATATGTTTTAACTGGCGAACAGATACTGCACATGACGAGGGGGAGTTTGTTGATACATAATCTGTGCGTCATGTGAAGTATCTGAACAAGATGATATGAAGTTTCAAGACAAGTTCATGCTGCTGGCCGAACTAGGGCCGAACCTGAGGTTCGGACCCGCCGAACTTGGAGTTCGGAAGGAGTTCGGAGCAGACGTGTATATATAGGATCTTGTGCTTTGAATGTGATAACGAATGAGAGTGAGTGAGAGAGACCAGTTCTTAACTATGTGTTTTTGACAGTGTTTCTCTAGAGAGCTTCAGAGAGAGTTTGTAATTGAGTCTATGTTGATTTCAATAAAACAAACTATTATTTACGTCTCGTTTTCACTCTACGATCAAGCAAACCTTTAGTAAGATCCGTCTTACGGTTTTTCACATGGTGGTGTCGTTTATAAATCAAAGCTCTCCTAAGTGGGAGCTTGCAAGGAATATGATTCAACTGGAATTACAAAGGTTGTCGGCCCGCCAAAATGCTTCACCCACTGTTCTGACTGCTAACACCGGCACCGCCGGCTCCTCATATGTCACTGCTGCAACATCACAATCGCCACTACCTATCAACGAGGACCAACCAAACGGACAACAACCCTCCTATCCTAATCGGTCCTATGATCAGCGCAACAACAGTAGGGGCAACTATCGTGGTAATGGTGGTCAGCGTCGTCGCAATGGTGGTCGCGTAGGACGTGGAACTAACGGCGGTCGGTTCAATGGTGTGCCTTACGTTGCATCGCCGTAGGGGGATAACCAGCAATGGTGGAATGCTCTGCCTTGTTCATATCTGACATAACCTACGCCATGGGCTAATGTTCATCCGTGGCAGCCACGACCACTGCAAACTCCCTCGGCTAACATGGCGTCTGGCTCCTACATGGGATATGATGCATTAAACACCACTAATATTGGAGCTGCATATCAAAATGTCACCCTCAATCAACCAGAACTGACCTGGTACATGGACTCCAGTGCTACGCACATATCACCCTGAACCTAGGTATGATTCATACTCATTTGTCAAATTCTTGCATTAGTAATATTTTTGTTGGGAATGATCAACCACTGTCAATACAAGGATCTTGTAATGCCAAACATACCTAACCAAATCGTTCCTATAACTCAATCATATTTTTCTTGCACCCACTATTGTTAAAAAACTCAGTTCTGTTCGAAAATTAACTCGCGATAATCATGTGTCTATTGAATTTAACCCGTTTAGATTTTCTTTGAAGGACCTCAAAACTGAGGCCTCATTTCTCGGCATAATAGCCGCGGGGATCTTTATCCATTCACAACCCGTCTCCACCTTCCGTTTCTTGTCTTACTACTTCGTCTTCCAACCATACGTGGCACTCAAGACTTGGCCAAACTTGGCCATCCAGGCCCTACTACCTTACATTTTTTGTCTAGTAATAAGTTTATCAATTGCAATAAAACTATGAATGTTTTTGTTTGTCATTCTTGTCAGTTATCAAATAGTACAAGACAACCTTTCTTTGATTCTAATTCTTGTACTTTCACCTTTTGACATTGTCCACCGCAATTTATGGACGTCTCCTGTGCTTAGAATAATTGGTTACAAGTACTATATGGTCATGATAGATAAGTTTACACAATACGTGTGGGTATATCCATTAAAGTTTAAGTCTGAAACGTTCCCCACCTTTGTCAAATTTCACAAGTTCATTCAAAACCAATTCAACAAAATCATAAAGTCGTTCCAATGTGATCTTGGCGGTGAGTTTGATAATAACGAGTTTAAAAATTTCGCCCACACCAATGGTCTCGTGTTTTGTTTTTCGTGTCCTCAAACGTCACCCCAAAATGGCAAAGCCGAACATATGATTCGACGTTTAATTGAACAATATTATTCGTGCGTTGCTCACTCATTCTCACATGCCGCCACCCTTTTGGGTAGAGGCGTTACACACTTCTGTCTGCCTTCACAATATCCCACCGACAAAACGACTCAACCACTTCACCCCCACATTTGCTCTCTTACTTCGTCATCCATCATATGATCACTTACGAGTGTTCGGATGTGCATGCTATCCTAATTTTTCTGCCACCCAAACTCATAAGCTCGACAACTGCTCTGTTTGGTGCATCTTCCTCAGATATCTTAATAACCCGGTTATTGGCTTTAAGGGTAGTTCATTGTTTAAACACATATAAAATAAAAGTAGCGCTGAAATGTTGAATAATAAAAGTAGATATAGGAAAACCATAACCTACCCATGAGATTTCCAATTGATTAGAGCATTCATAATGGATTCTTCACCTTTAACTCTATCTTACAAATTTAAAGTTTTCTTCCTAGACCATCCGATATACATTATGTGGTGTGTGGGTGTGATCTATGTGGCATAAAACTACTACGCTAAAATCATACCTCACTTGCGTGAATGCTTTGCGTGGTATTCAGGAGCCAAAAATTCCACGCCGGTATCTTCCTATGTGATGTTGAAGAGAGCAAATCAAATGGTGACACCTCATCACCTTTTTTTATATATTTAATTTGAATATTTATTTAAGCTCAAATCTAGTTTTTCTCAAATAACCTTTGAATGCTAAGCTTTAAAAAAACAAAATTCGAAGTCTTATTTATTTTTATTTTCTAAACACAACGGTATGGAAATATAACATAACTTTATAACTTATCTATGGATGGTAAATGATGAAGATTTGAATACTTGATTGCAGAAATAAAGCTTTAAATCAAAACTGAAACTTGATATTGAAACTAATGAAGATGATCCAAAGGATCTACAATGGATAATTCATCACAGAAGTGACCAAGGGTTAAACCCTTCTCAATGCCAAAAAAAGAGCCTAATACTTAACCTAATTTCTTCCCTGACTCTCTAATGAGATATGATACTTATTTATAAAAATAGAAGTTACACTTAACCCCCTCCCAGAATAGACATTACTTTTAATACTAGTATGATTCCTATCACTACTCCCCCCCCCCCCCCCCCTTCAAAACAGTCTTCTCCTCAAGACTGAAGTTAGCTAGCGAATTCCAAATCAAGGTGGAGACCTTCACGAGTGCGTCTTCAGGAGGTCGACACTGCCCATGAACCACCCAAGACTGCATAGAAGGAATATGGAATGAGCCGGCAATGAACTCCACCACATGATTCAATGAGGTATGTACATGTCAGGTGGTTGCGGGTCGCGATCCAAAACAAACAACTTAGGAGGGACATGAGCCAATCGATCGTTGAAATCAGAAAATCTAGTAGCAAGTTGCTTGAACACAACATGAATAGAACTTCCAATACCCCTCATGAACACACCTTGCAGCATGTATGTGTCTTGTAGCTGAGCCAACTCTCTACATAACACAAGAATAGTCTCAGACAACAATGTAGCTTCTTTGTTTTGTAGGTTTGACAACTCTCCAACTAATTCAACAACTGATGTATTGGAGACATCATGAAGATCAACCCCTGAACATTTGGACTTTCCTCCTCTGCCACCAGACAATACAGACCCAGATCAGAGAATGAAAACGCAGTCGGTGATGAAACAGGAACCGAAGTAACACTCGATTAGACCTCTTTTGCACTGGCGACCGACGGTGAGGAAGAAGACGGAATTGGGGCTGCTAAAATAATTACTTCACATGGCAAGCTCAGAGCAGGAGAAACCCGGTCCACCGCTGTTTGTTGTCCTACCTTGAGACCCACAACTTGACTAGAAATAGAACGTGCTTCAGATCTGAACACGATTTCTCCTAATTGACCAATCAAAGACGAAGAAGTAGAAACAGGAGCTCGCAATGTCGAATGAAATCGAATCATGTTGATGCATCCAATTAAGAACGAATTTACGGAAAGCTATCTCTTCCTCACGATCCTTTCCCAACGATGATTTGAATTCATCCATATCGGATTGTAACTTCTGAATCTGTAACTCCTGAGTATCTAAGCGAGATGAAAAATTCATCATAACTGAATCCTGGAACTCTTGAGTATCCGAATCAGATTTGAGAAACAGACCAGAACGGGAACTCGAGATCGTGATTGGAACAGAAATTGTATTGCTATTGAAGCATGACGCGAATCGTATGATAGAGACGAGAAGCGAACAATTAAAATCAATAAAAAATGATGCAGAATTAGGATCGTATGATAGAAATCAGAAGTAGGATGGATTGATAGAGATTGAAGATTAAACAGACGCGTAATTGATAGAAATCGAAATTGAAGCGTATGATCAGAATCGTGATAGACGATCGTGAAATAGAAATCAAAATCGACCGAAAGCAGAATGTGAAACGCTTAGGGAAAAAAAGGATGAGATTGGAGCGTAAATGGAAACTGGATCGTAAATGGAAACTTGATGATTGAGAGGAAATCGTTTCCGAAATGGAAACTAAATTGAAATTAAAAATATATATGAAGGTCAATATGAAATTGGATAAAATCCGAGTGTTGGATCCGATGAAACTAAAGCGTGAATGAAAAAATGGATCAGAAACTGAAGGTAGCGACAGTTGAAACAAAAGCGTAAATGGAATCAGAAATTGAATCTTACAAAGCGATAATGATGGAGACTTGATCTGAAATTGAAATAAATGGATGATGAAGGTCTTAGTGAATCGATGGTGGATAAATCTGAAATCAAGAGCAGAGATCTGCAATTGAGGAGCAATCGGAAATCACACCTGTGATAGATGAGCGTGAAATAGACTAAAATCAGAAATTAGCCCAGTGATGAAGATATGAATCGATGGAGAGAGACCGGTGATGAATATCGTGAATCTAAAACTGAGAAATCAATGGAAGAGCAGAGATGGCATGTCGGACCAATGATGAAGATCTGAATACTTGATTGCAGAAATAGAGCTTTAAATCAAAACACAAACTGAAACTTGATATTGAAACTAATGAAGATGGTCCAAAGGATCTATAACGGATAATTCATCACATAAGTGACCCTGGGTTAAACCCTTCTCAATGCCAAAGCAAAGAGCCTAATACTTAGCCTAATTTCTTCCCTGACTCTCTAATGAGATATAATACTTATTTATATAAATAGAAGTTACACTTAACCCCTTTTAGAATAGACATATTACTTTTAATAGTAGAACATGATTCCTATCAGTAAAACTGTTATGTCCATAGACGGAAACTTAATTGTGAATATCAAAACCTCTACCTCACCAACATTTGGTTGACACTTTCTTTTAAACATGTTTCTCTCAGGTCGCAAGTGTTCGAGTATTACGAGTATTCATGCATAAGTCCTTAAAACACTGTTACGGTTTTTGTACAAGTTACGTTACTTCGAATGACGATGTTTTATGTAAATACTAAATATTATGTTTATGCTTCCGCATTTGTAAAACTCTGCATTTATTTTATGTTTTAATAAACTGCAAATCTTCTGATCTTTAATGGTTGTTTTGTGTAACTAATGGACTGGGATCCTGGTTTGTCACGCTCCACACGGTAAAACTCTTTTAGTGGAAATTGGTTGTGTGACATCGAAGATGTGGTCGGAGGTGGCCGATGAACGCCTCAGAAACCCTAATCGGGTCTTGAAGTTGTGTTGAAGTCGGTTGTTGATGGTGACAGCGGATCAGGAGAACGCCTCAGAAACCCTAATCGGGTGTTGAAGTAGGCGACGATGTGGTCGGAGGTGGACGGAGACCACGCTGGTCGGAGAGCCGACAACTCTCCTTCTCCTTCTCAATTTATTTTTCTAGAAACACTCATATGTGTGTTTGGGACTTAGGATAGATAATTAGATAATTACTCCCTGTGGTTTTAAACATAAATATAAATTTATATAATTAGTCCCTCATGTGCAAACTGACTGAAATATCCTTTGACTTAATAGAAAACTTTTAACCTCGTTAATCACAAGGACTCAGATCGCTAAGAAATACAAACGTCAGAGTGCGAGATGGAAATTTTTATACTTTTGGACTCAACTGGCAAAAGCCACCAAACCTCAGGGACGAAAACTGTAATTAGCACCACATTTAAATTAAATTAGAATGAATTCTTTTAATCAATAGAATTTGAGACCTTGTAACTTTTTTTTCATTAAAGTAAAAGATTTATAAGGAATGTTGAAATAATACTAAATTTCATTAGTTGCGAGATGGAAATTTTTATACTTTTGGACTCAACTGGCAAAAGCCACCAAACCTCAGGGACGAAAACTGTAATTAGCACCACATTTAAATTAAATTAGAATGAATTCTTTTAATCAATAGAATTTGAGACCTTGTAACTTTTTTTTCATTAAAGTAAAAGATTTATAAGGAATGTTGAAATAATACTAAATTTCATTAATTAAAGGATTTAATTACATTTAAAATTCCTTCGTTACCCAACTACGCACAAATTTAAAAGAAAACTTTTATAATTTTTCATTACATTCCACAAACTAAACGCCCCTTTATAGAATTTTACAGGGACGAAACTAATTGTGGACCAAAGGGTCCCCGTGCACCACCTCAATTATTTATTTATTTTTAAATTTATATGTGTGTTACCTATAAAAAACCTCATAAGCTTGTGCTAAACATTAAAAAACATTTAGTCAGTTACCAAACTAAATACCTATTTTATCATTTAGTCATTATCTAACTATCAACCACTATCTAAATACTCACTAAAAAAAACCAATTACCCAACTAAATACCCCTCACCCATTAAAAAAAAACTTTTGGAATCTTGATCGTCGATCAGAAATCGGAATACCCAGTACCCTTATACTTGATATCTATTTCAGTGCTCCACCACTCCACATCTCACGGAATCTTAATAGCCGATCGGAACTCGAAAGTGGTCGGTCACAAGTGGGCGAACTCAACTATGAGCACTAAAGCAACTTTACATTAGTTTGTACTTATCTAATAAAATTATAATTGTAACCATTTATCTTATATACCAATCGAGAATTTTTTCTATGGACATTCTAAAATATTTTTCTCGTTCCGTCTCTGAAATTTTACCCGAAATTCTGAAAAGAGCATGGTAGAAGTCTAATTC
Source organism: Deinandra increscens subsp. villosa (assembly GCA_039602395.1). NCBI lineage: Eukaryota > Viridiplantae > Streptophyta > Magnoliopsida > Asterales > Asteraceae > Deinandra > Deinandra increscens. The sequence goes on along the minus strand of JBCNJP010000015.1, from coordinate 16,325,828 downwards.
TCCCCGGTCAAATTTATCACTTCCTCCACCGGAAGTGATGACGTGTGTATGTTCAGCGAACAATACAACACACGAGGGTCGACCTAAGCAAGGTCGACCACGCATTACAGTCGAAGCCAGCTTCGGCAACACGGGGGTCGAACCTCCAAACACCACAAGAGGGTCGACCATACAGCAAGCAACTTCCGACACACTGACTTATACACAAGTACACATCTTCGGCCAGTCGATGCTCGACCCACCAAAGTACTTGACAGACGTCGCTTCACTTCGGCCAGTCGATGCTCGAACCACCGAAGCTCACACAACAGACCAACGCTCACACGACAATGTCAGAAACATTCCTACAACGTTGTTACGGCCACTAACGGCCTCCACTGAGGGGACACAAGGACGGCCACGTCAGCAAGGATCGTACCTTTCAGTGGTAGGCGCATTACACAGAGTAAGACAAAGGATTGATGAGTATAAATACTCATCAATCACCAGGTAAAACGACAAGTTCTCTAACCCTAAATTTCTATCTTCTTCCTCACTTACTCTCACCGGAATCCATACTGATTCTCACGCCGGAGCTTGGTCGCAGGACACCCTGTCCTGCGTTCCAAGAGCAACGGTTTGTTACTTGTGCAGATTCCGACGAAGAAGACGATCATCATCATCATTCATCCACCCTTGTAGTCTAATATCCTCTTCAATCCGTCCTAGGTTTCCTATCTGATCGTCGAAGATATCCAGATTCTACATTGGCGCCATCACACGGTCCTTCATTCATCAATCATGAATGAATCAGAAGAAAACGCAAGAAAAGACGACGCTCCGGTGTTGGAGATGGAAGAACAGCCGTTATCTCCCGGCGGTCGACACGTCATCGAAGACGCCACAGACGGAGGCGGCTCCGGCGTTCTACAGCTGACGCCGGAGGTCGTTAGTCGTAACTTTCTCCATCTCCGGCAACTCATGCAAGACCATGTGGCCGCGGAGCGCATGAAGGGCGTGTGCATCCGTTTGGATTACGATGATCCAACAGATGACCGCACGCATACTCCGATCCCAACGTTAGCTGGCAGCTCTGGCGGAGCCACATTGAGAGCCGTAACGACAGACAGCACTCGAGTATCCGTCGATGCAACACAGCAGCCAACGCCGCCGCCGGTTGCAACCCAGGCGCAAGATTTGCAAAGGCCAATGCTTTTTCAGCAACAACCGCCATATTTCCCGCAGTTTCAAGGTCAGCAATACTTTCCCCAACAGTTCATGGGCCCCTACGGGCCGCAAGGCTACCAGATGCCTTATTACATGCCGTTCCCGACGAGTTTGCCGTTATCATCATCCTTGCCACCTTCGGCTTCCGCTGCCGAAGTACTCACAAGCACAGGCGCTACGCCACAGCTAATTCCTGCTAACCAGCACACTTCGGTCCCAATAACCACAGCCGAAAGGACCACGGTAGATGATGTCTCGAAGCCATACATACCCGACGAGGTGAGCAAGTTTACAAATAGAATAGAACATGCCCCATGCCCACCGAAGGCGAAACTGCCAACCGTCGTAAAAACTTATGACGGCAGCACCGACCCCGATGATCATTTACACGCCTTCAAGTCAGCTTGTAGCATTTTACAGTGGTCGATGCCCACTTGGTGCAAAATGTTTGTTCAAACACTAACAGGACCGGCAAGGGTGTGGTTCAATTCATTGCCTGACAAAACTATCGACAGCTATGATCAGCTTCGGCAGCTTTTCGCTGACCATTTCGGCCAACAGAGAAAATGCACCAAAGACCCCATCGAGTTGCACAACATAAGGCAAGGTGACCAAGAGTCATTGCGTACGTTCTTGGAAAGGTACAAGTCAGAGTCCTTAAACATCGGTCACACCGATGAAAGGCAACGAATCTCAGCATTCATACACGGCATAAGAACAAGGCAACTACTCAGGGAAATGAGCGCGCGGGTACCCCTCACAATTCAGGAAGCCTTCGACCGAACCGAAGCTTTCATCCGTGGGGAAGAAGCAGCACAAGCTAGAGACAGATCTTCGGCAAACCCACCCAGGCAGGGTGGCCGAAATCAGAATCAAAGAGACAGTCGTCGCCCTTGGCAACAAGGCAGCGACCGCAATCAAAGGGAAGACAGACGGCATTCAGGGTTCACACCCTATGACCGACCGTCGGCATCAAATACCAGAGGCAACGAAAGGAAAGAATATCCAAGCCTAACAAAAAGCCCCAAAGAGATCTTACAGACGGAAGACGCTAGCCGACAGTTCAGCAAACCTAGAAATATGGGCCCCAACACCACCAATCGGAACATGTCCAAATACTGTGACTTCCATCTGGATAGAGGCCATGATACGGACGACTGTCACCAGCTAAAGAAAGAAATTACTCAAGCTGTAAAGACAGGACAGCTAGCACATTTGATGAAAGAAATAAAAGAGCAGAAACAGAAGAAAGACAAGAAGGCAGATCTTCCAGTAGTCCACATGACACAAAGTTCGAAAGCAAAGAGACCAAAGTTGCGAAGAGAAGCATGGGCAAATCAAGTCATTTCCTTTCCAGCTCTAGACACCGCTGCGCCGACCCTCAGTCCGATGGTCATAAGAGCTGAAGTCGGAGGTCACCATATCCATCGTGTGTACATTGACGGAGGCAGTGCCTCAGACATCATGTACAAGCATTGCTTCACAAAGCTCGCACCTAATATCCAACAGCAGCTTCGTCCTTCCAAGACCACATTAATGGGCTTCGGTGGCGAAGTTGTAATTCCAACAGGAGAAGTGGCGCTCTCAGTCACACTGTCCGATAATGCCCATGAGCGGACGGAGCGTGTGAACTTCCTGGTTGTCGACCGACCATCGAAATATAACATCCTTTTCGGCCGACCAGCCATATACAGGTTCGGCTGTGTCGTTTCCACAGCCCACAGTTTAATGAAATTCCCAACAGAAACCGGAGTAGCCTCAATCCGATCGGTACAGGTTGAATGCGATCTAACGGCGGATGTGTCCGATGAGTTAACTCATGATAAGTGGCGAGTCAATGAAGAACATCCCGACCAGTTGATTACAATTGGAGCAGATATTTCAAACCACGTAAGGGAGAAGCTATACAACCTGATGAGAAACAACACTGACGTCTTTGCGTGGACACCAGCCGACATGACCGGTGTACCACGAAAGATCACCGAACACATACTCAAGGTCGACCCTAAACAATTCCCAATCCGGCAAGGCAAAAGAGGTATGGCTCGGGACCGAAGTCAAGCAGTTTGTAACGAAGTGACACAGTTGGTGAAGGCAGGAATTCTGAAACCCCTCCAGTGGGCAACTTGGGTTGCAAACCCAGTCATGGTAGCCAAAAAAGATGGATCTTGGCGCATGTGTGTGGATTTCACAAGTCTAAATAACGCTTGCCCCAAGGATTGCTACCCCCTCCCATCCATTGACGCCAAGGTAGACGCCCTATCGGGCTACACATTCAAATGCTTCCTTGACGCCTACAAAGGCTATCACCAGATAAAGATGGCAAAAGCTGATGAAGATAAAACAGCCTTTCACACTGATAAAGGCATCTACTGCTACCGCAAGATGCCCTTCGGCCTGAAGAATGCCGGAGCTACTTATCAGCGGCTCATCGATCAAGTCTTTGAACCCCAGATCGGTCGAAACATGGAGGCATATGTCGACGACTTGGTCATAAAAAGCCATACCGAAGCTGACATGCTCAGAGATATAGAAGAGACCTTCGGAAGACTGAGAGAAGTTAACATGAAACTTAATCCCGCAAAGTGCTCTTTCGGCATGAAGCAGGGAAAGTTTTTGGGTCACATTGTTGTTGGCAAAGACATCATCGCCAACCCTGACAAGGTACAAGCCATTAGGCAAATGAAACCTCCCCAGTCGTTGGAAGAATTGCAAAGGCTAAACGGTCGGCTGGCAGCTTTACATAGATTCATCTCTAAATCCGCAGAAAAATCCATGCCATTTTTCAAAACTTTGAAGCAGTTTACCGAAACTAAGCAATTCTTATGGAGTGAAGAAGCCGACCGAGCTTTCGAAGATCTAAAGCAAGCCCTGTCCCAGCTGACTCCGGTAACGGCACCAGATACTGGTGAAGATGTGATCCTTTATCTTTCGGTAGGAAACAACGCCATAAGCTCGGTACTGTGTGCCGAAAGAGGGGACAACCAAGTCCCTATCTACTTCATCAGCCGAGCTATGAAAGATGCCGAAACAAGGTATACAAAGTTGGAAAAACTCTTGCTAACTTTGCTGCACACTGCAAGAAGGCTACGCCGATACTTTCAGGCTTACAAGATTACAGTTTTAACCAACTTTCCTCTAAAGGAAGTCATTCAGAGACCCGAACACTCTGGCCGTTTCATCAAATGGGCCATCGAGCTGGGTGAATACGATATTCACTTCAAGCCTCGAACAGCCATCAAAGGCCAAGTGTTAGCAGACTTTGTCTCTGAATTACAGGTCTCTACCTTGAATCCTACATTCACACACACTTTTCGCAAACAAAGTCGAACCCCGACTAACTTTGTCTCTGAATTACAGGTCCTTGACAATCCGGGGCAGTCAACAGACAGTCAGCTCGGCACAGTGCGAGCTGAGCCGAAGGTACCTTTGCCACACAGCTCGATCTGCCTTTCGGCAAAACGATCATTACGAGCATATGACTAACGCTGCGTTCCATTTACAGGTTCCAGGGCCTTTATCTAGTGCCGACGCGTGGACCCTCTACACAGACGGCGCGAAAAACAGTGAGGGGTCAGGCGCCGGTCTCGTTTTAATCGATCCTCAAGGAGTCGAAGTCACATACGCTATCAGGCTAAACTTTCCAAACACCAACAATGAAGCCGAGTATGAAGCACTTCTCGCAGGCCTTCGCCTGGCAAAGCGTATGGGGGTCAAAAAGCTATCAGTCAAGGTCGACTCCCTGCTGGTAACCAATCAAACCACAGGAGAGTTCGAAGTTAAAGGCGAAACAATGCAAAGGTATGCTGACAAAGTCAAGGAATTAATCTCCCATTTCGACGAATTTCAGATCTGTCAGATACCAAGGAGCCAAAACAAGAAGGCGGATGCCTTGAGCAAATTGGCCTCTTTGGCATATGCTCACCTGACGAAACAGGTCCCTGTTGAAGTTATACACAGTCGGACAGATCAAATAGAAGAAATCTTCACAACCGAAACCGACATTAGCAACAGTTGGATAAAACCAATTTTTGATTTCCTAAAACACGGCACAGTGCCGGAATCAACCTTCGAAGCCACAAAGTTAAAAGCCCAAGCCGCTCAGTACACCATCCACAATGACAAACTTTATAAGAAGTCATATCTCCAACCCCTGTTGCGATGCTTGACGACTGAAGAAGGCATTTACGTCATGAGTGAGCTGCATGAAGGTATCTGCGGAACGCATTCAGGCCCTCGGTCGCTGGTTACTCGAATGATGAATATGGGCTATTACTGGCCGACTATGTACACCGACACCGAAAACGAAATACGTAAATGCCGTGGATGTCAGATGCATGCCAGCGTACAGCGAGTGCCGAAGCATAACATGATACCTGTGACATCACCATGGCCATTCTACAAATGGGGTATCGACATTGTTGGCCCATTTCCTGAAGCCCCAGGCCGAATCAAGTTCCTAATTGTCGCAGTCGATTATTTCACAAAATGGATCGAAGTTAAAGCTGTCGCTACGATCACTGGGAAACAAGTGGTAAGCTTCGTCTGGGAGCAAATCGTCTGCCGATACGGTCTCCCAGGGAAGATAGTCTCAGACAACGGCAAGCAGTTCGCCGACAACCCATTTAAGTCGTGGTGCCAAGAGTTGCACATAACTCAAGTGTTCACATCCGTGGCACACCCACAGGCCAACGGCCAGGTCGAACGCACTAACCGTTCCATCGTCACAGGCATCAAGGCCAGGCTCGGGGAACATGGCAAAAGTTGGTTGAACGAGCTTCCAAGTGTCATCTGGGCGCTTCGAACGACGGAAAGAACGAGCCACGGCCATACTCCATACAGTCTCACCTTTGGATCCGAGGCCGTCATACCAGCCGAAATAGGGATGCCCACTTACCGAATCGAGAACATATCGGAGCACACCAATGACTCAGAGCTGCTAGTCAACTTGGCCCTCACGCAGGAACGCCGAGACCTGGCAGCTATCAGCGAGGCTCGATACAAGAACCAGATGGAAGGTTATTACAACCAACGAGTTCGAAGTGTGACCTATCGGCCAGGAGACTATGTCTTCCGAAACAACGAAGCCAGTCGGCAGGCGGACCAAGGCAAACTGGGACCTAACTGGGAAGGCCCATACCAGATACTCGAAGCTCATGAAAAAGGCTCATACAAGTTAGCCACTTTGGAAGGAAAGCCAGTCCCTAGGCACTGGAATGCTATGCAACTAAAGAAATGCTACATGTAGGCACAGATTTCTATGGTTTTAAGTTGTAATCACTTGGGCATTTGATAAGTCCCATCTTTAATGAAATGATATACATCTCATCTTCGTCATGTTATATTTTTCTTTTAGATAATTATAAGTAGGCAAGAAGGCAGGGCCAACACAAACCCTGCCCTAAGCGCTTCGGCGCCGAAACTCGTAAGAAGGTTATCCGAACCGGGTTATACAGGAAAACATTAATTTGTTCATTTCTCACAACTCAATAAAGTGGTCGACCGGTGTGCTCACAACGGCCTAGATATACAAGCCTTCTGACCGAACCGGACCACATAGACTATAAATATTATAGTCGAACCTAGGTTATATTGCGCAAAATAAATGTTTAAATACAAAGGCATGTATGCCGAAACAAGGACATAGTCCAAACAATTCAAATATTCATGTAAAAAGGCTACAGCTGACGAGCATTAGTCGTATACATGTACACATTCGGAAGGCCGAAGGCCAACCCCAATACTTCTACCATAGGAAGTTCTACAAAATTACAAACACATGCAATAAATAAAGTACACAATGTATTTCAAAATTATTTTCATTACAAAAAGACCGAAGTCTATTACAATACATGCGCTTTCGCGCTAAGGAAAATACAGCCAAAATATCTAAAGCAACATATCCCTACTGGTAATGCTTGTAGGCCCACCTTCGGCTTGAGACGCCGACCCACCTTCAGCATCAGCAGGCAAATGTTGATCCGGCATAACACGCCTCAGGTCCTCCAACGTTTTGTTGGTACAGAACGCCAGGTCATCAAAATACGGATACTGGATATGCCAGAGTACGCCTCGGCCGCCCTTTTAAGGAGCCTACCAGAGTTCGGGTCGAATTTCTTCCCCTCCTCCTTCGGCTTGCCCTGCCGACCCAACTCATAACCTTCCAAAAAGCCCAAGTGTCCAGCACGATCGGCCACGGCTTTCTGGAATCGACCCAAAGGTAGCCGGTACTCCTTGCTCTTGGCGAGCCGACCCATGCACAAAATTGAAACCCTCCTCTATTAGCCACTGGCGGTCATCGCCAAGCTGCTTGGCAAGCCGCTGCTCGCCGGCATACAAATTGGAGAGCCGTCTCTTTCTCCTCCTTTAACTTCGCCGTCTCGGCTTCCAGCGCGGCTTTAGCAATAGCATCGTCTTGCCGACCCTTCTGAAGGTCAGCAACGGCAAGACGAGCCTCCTCCAATGACTTCGACATCTCCGTGTGGGATGCCAAAGCCTCGGCTTTATCCTTCTTCAACACCTCCAACTCCCGCTCCACATCTGCGACCCTGGTCAAAGCCGACACCACCTTCTCGCGCTCAGCGGTCAGAGACTTGATCTGACCCTCATATTCAGTAAGCGCCGCCTTCGCCTCACGCAGGCCCTGACGACGCTCCTCAGACCGAGCCTTCGCCTTCACAAGGCTAGACTCCAGGCGAGCGTTTCGACTAATCATGTTCACACCCGAAGCGTAAGCCATGGTCAGCTTTACATAAGCTTTCCGGCGGGCTTCGGCATGGTCATCGGCTTCCAACTCCGCCACCTCACCCGGAGGAATAGACAAACGCGCAAAATCTCGGCATAATTCCACAGTGTCAAACTTTGACTCGTTTTTCAAGCTCCAGTTGGGGTAAAAAATGTGGCCCCGAGTATTGTCATCCATCTCGGTAACCGGCTCTTCATCCGAAGCCTCCACAGTAGGCCTCTCAGTCGAAATGTTGCCCCGACTAAGGTCCTTCTTCATTTGGGATAGCTTCCCCAAGCCACCAGCAGTGAATCCAGCCCTCGCCCTCAGAATGGGATTCTCCTGCATACGACGGACGAAATCATCAAACGCATCATCGGACATAATCGAATGCAGAGGTTGGGCCGAAACACTTACAATAGCTGTAGCCGGGTCGAGGGTAACCTTCGCCTTTCCACTCGAGGCATCACCTCCCACATCTATCTCAGCAGTTGGAGACAACCTCTGTGCCTCCGGAGATATGACATCTTCGTCGACCAATGTGAAAGGCGACTCGCCGCCAGCAGGCTCGGTGGTCGAAGTAGACTCCTTACTGCGAGACGCAGCATGCTTCAGCCTGGATCTTTTCACCCCCTTATCTTCACCGCCCTCGGCTTTGCGTTTACGTTCGTCGCCCTTACCCTTCTTGGCAGCCCTCTCTTTCGACCTATCCTCCTCCATGTTCACAAGCTTGTTCGTCGCCCCACCAATATCCTTCCCAGACACCACAGTCTCACCCACCTTCACAGTAAAATCCTCATACCGATGCTTCGACCCAGCATCCACAGGGGTCGGCTCATTTTCTTCCAAGGGTACCTGACCCTGTGTCACTTCCTCATCATCCTCCAAATTAATAAACTCCAGCAAATCCATCACTGCAAGGGCAAACAAATACGTTAGAAGATAACATAAGGTCGAAGTAACACACATGTAACAAATTACAAACAGGGCATACCCCGGCCATCAAGAAAGAGGGCAGGCTTTCGGGTCAGAGACAGCCAGTTTCGGCTCAACCCAGTAAGAATCAGGACCCTCTCAGGGTATTGTACCAGCGGCACCTGTAGCGCAACGAGCTTTGTCACAATATCTTCATCAAAGGGCAGCTCCTCGAGAGTCCTCTTCTTGTACTTCGTCGGCTTCCACGGAATGTCCCCCAAACCTAGTACTTCTTCGGCAACAAAGTAAAATTTGTCTTTAAAATCCTTCAAATTCGTCGGTAGTTTCGTCAAATAACGAGGGCTAAAAGTCCCATCTTCATACGTTATAGCTCGCTGCTCGAAGCAGAACCAATCACCTTGATGCGTCAATCGGTAGAACGCATGAAACTCCCCGATAGAAGGTTCGGCATTCACAATTCTACAACAAACCTCGAAGTGCGTCACCCGAAGAACCGCATTCGGGTGCAGTTACCCTAAATGCACACGATTGTGTTTAAGGACCTCCCGAAAGAACTTCGTCACCGGGAGCCGAAGCATCCCTGCACTAAAATGTTTCGTATATAGCCCTATCTTACCATCAGGGACATCCTTTATCGACTGTGTCGCCGTCGGCAGCACCGGTCCAAGCTTTCGAGACACGCCATACATCTCGCAATGCGCTTTTAACCCATCCTTCGTCAACACCGAACGAAAGTCCCTAATGCCACGTCTCGACGACTCAGGCGCCTCCCCTTTACCCCCTTTCTTGGCCATGATATTTAAACAAGAAAAATCGAAAACAGATGACAAACGTACCAGTAAGAAGACGATTAGACAATCGCAGAGTCAGGTGATGATTATCGACAACGGCAGTGAAACAAGCAAACTTGTGTAAAGGTCGTCACACCGAAGCAGGAATGCAGAGAGAGGATAAGATCGAAAGAAATTGGGAAGGTGTAAAGGATCAAATGAAACCATCGGCGAGTATTTATAGGCCTAGGGCGACCTTTCAGTTGCCCCGTCCCATCAACCGTCGACGGCCCGACACGTGAGCCCTACAGCTGTCGCCCACTCGCTTTTTCGCCCAAACAGGCCCATCAAAGCCCATTAGGCGGCCCACGCAACCTTCGGCGCCAGGCTTCGGCCAATCGACATGAGAATCTAGTCCGATGACGAAGTCCAGACCATCACACATCGGACTGGGGGGCTGATGACGTGTGTATGTTCAGCGAACAATACAACACACGAGGGTCGACCTAAGCAAGGTCGACCACGCATTACAGTCGAAGCCAGCTTCGGCAACACGGGGGTCGAACCTCCAAACACCACAAGAGGGTCGACCATACAGCAAGCAACTTCCGACACACTGACTTACACACAAGTACACATCTTCGGCCAGTCGATGCTCGACCCACCAAAGTACTTGACAGACGTCGCTTCACTTCGGCCAGTCGATGCTCGAACCACCGAAGCTCACACAACAGACCAACGCTCACACGACAATGTCGGAAACATTCCTACAACGTTGTTACGGCCACTAACGGCCTCCACTGAGGGGACACAAGGACGGCCACGTCAGCAAGGATCGTACCTTTCAGTGGTAGGCGCATTACACAGAGTAAGACAAAGGATTGATGAGTATAAATACTCATCAATCACCAGGTAAAACGACAAGTTCTCTAACCCTAAATTTCTATCTTCTTCCTCACTTACTCTCACCGGAATCCATACTGATTCTCACGCCGGAGCTTGGTCGCAGGACACCCTGTCCTGCGTTCCAAGAGCAACGGTTTGTTACTTGTGCAGATTCCGACGAAGAAGACGATCATCATCATCATTCATCCACCCTTGTAGTCTAATATCCTCTTCAATCCGTTCTAGGTTTCCTATCTGATCGTCGAAGATATCCAGATTCTACAGGAAGAGTCCGTATTCTTCCCACCTTATATCCCATGAACATACCATGAAGCAATTTCTCAAACTATAATGTGAAATAAATACAGATACGTGTCGGTGCATGCTCCATAACTGTGGAAAGTGTCCATGCACGCTTTGAAGGGTCTTATACGTTTCTAGTCAGTCAACAGTTCTAGAAGTCAACGCTAGCTGCTGCATGCGTTTACTTCAACTCTCTCTAAGTTAGTTATGTGTATTTAAGTTATGAAAATAGCAGATCCAGAAAAAAAAAAGTTGTCTTCAAAATAGAACACTTCATCAATCAATTGATTGTTTCACTTCCATATGTTTTTTAAATCTAACTCTCTAAAGATACTTTTGAATCTTCTATATCAACGTGCGTTGCAATGAAACTATTTGAATCCTCAAAACCTTACGAAGAAAGCTACAAGCACTTTGGTTTCTTTAGAGGTATTTCCAACTACGCGATACTGATCTTGCTTGCGGTTTTGTTCTTCACTCGGCCGTCCTCTGCCATGGCAGCTTTGGACGATGCCAAGTGCTTGCAAGGCGTGCACAGATCGCTTCGTGATCCAGAATTGATGCTCTACTCGTGGAATTTCAACAAAAGCACCGCAGGATTCATCTGCAACTTTGAATTCGTACGCTGCTGGAACGATCAGGAGAATCGTGTGCTTGAGCTAACGACTGCTGACCTAGGGCTCGCCGGATCATTTCCATCGGACCTGCAGTTCTGCCAGAGCTTACAGAAGCTAGATCTCTCTGGTAATAATCTCACTGGCTCTATACCTAGCGAACTTTGCACGTGGTTGCCTTATATAGTAGACTTAGATCTCTCTTCCAACCAATTGACCGGAGAAATTCCAGCGAGTCTCGGTAACTGTAAGTTTCTGAATAGCATTAATCTGTCGGACAATCAGTTATCTGGTAATATACCGCCTCAGTTCTCTAAACTTCGCAGGCTAAATAAGTTTTCCGTTGCAAACAATCTTCTTTCTGGTCCGATTCCGTCAAGCCTGTCGAAGTTCGATGTGTCCAGTTTCCAAACACCACTTGTTTCTAAACTATCCTTCAATCCGAGAGAAGCAAGAATGAATGACGAAACCCGACCCAGTTTTCTATCTGTTGAAGGTAACAGAGGACTTTGTGGCGAGCCTGTTGACAGCAGTAGCGGTTTGAACACGAAAGATTTGGCTATAATTATGGCCGCTGGTGTGTTTGGGGCTGCGGCATCGTGGATAGGGTTCGGGTTGTGGTGGCGGTACGTTTATAGGTTTAAAAGAAATCGACCGAATAGGATTGACAGCAGCAGCTTGTATGATATGTTGAGATCTAACAAGCTTGTTCAGGTAACGTTGTTTCAGAAGCCAATTGTGAAGGTTAGGCTGGTGGATTTGATGATTGCAACTAACAATTTCAGCAAAGAAAATATCATAATTTCAACAGGAACAGGAACAACTTATAAGGCTGTTCTCAGAGATGGTTCTGCTATTGCGATTAAGAGGCTTAGTGCGTGTAAGCTTCACGAGAGGCTGTTTCAAGCCGAGATGAACGCTTTGGGCCGGTTAAGACATCCTAATCTGACCCCTCTGTTGGGTTACTGCATAGTTGAAGACCAAAAGCTTTTGGTTTACAAATACATGTCCAACGGAACCCTTTCGTCTTTGTTAGCCAAGCAGTCGAGCTTGTTAGATTGGCAAACAAGGTTCAAGATCGGTCTAGGCGCAGCAAGAGGGCTTGCGTGGCTTCACCATGGCTGCAGGCCTGCGATTCTGCACGAAAACATCAGCTCAAATGCTATATTCGTTGACGAAGATTATGATGCTCGGATAGTCGATGTTGGACTGGCCAGGCTCATGAATCCTTCCGATAACAACGGGGAACAGGGTGAGTTTGGTTATGTGGCTCCAGAGCACTCGACCACCATGGTGGCTTCTCCGAAAGGGGATACGTACGGTTTCGGGATGGTGCTCCTGGAACTAGCCACTGGTCAGAAACCGACAAATATAACCATTGCCGATGAAGGGTATAAGGGCAATCTAGTCGATTGGGTAAACCAGCTATCGGTTTCAGGACAAATCGAAAGCGCCATAGATAAGAACATTCGAGGGAGAGGTGAGGATGAAAAAATTGTTGAGTTTATGAGAATTGCAGGTAACTGTGTTACTAAGGCTAAAGCAAGATGGTCCATGTACGAGGTTTATGAGGCATTGGACAGTATGGCACGAGAACTAGGTTTATCTGAAGATCATGATGAGTTTCCACTTCTTTTTGAGACCCAGAATGAAGTTATTTGAGGTGAGATATCATGTTTTCAACATGCATGGTCATGATTCATGGAAAATATATATCCATTAATTATTTACTGATGTATCCTTGTCAAATATATTACACCAGATCTTCTGAAGCTATTGATCTAGCTTATTATCTTCAAGTGTTTCTGAAGAGTTCGTTTTTATTTTTCTTAAATTATTATAATAAGATTGTTATTTGTAGCATATTATATTAATTGTTTGTATCGTAGCTGCTGCATTGTATCTTGTGTAGTCTCAACATATAGACCTTTTGAAGTAAAAAAATACAGGTGATCATTTTGATTTGGTTATGGGTCAAAACTGTAAGAACTTCAATTAGAGATATAACCCAAACCAAAGATGTTTACCCAAAAATACAATTTACAAACGAGATCTGAATACAACGAATGAGATCGAACAGACAATCTAAAGCTTGCTTGCTCCTAAAGCAGCTGATAGCGAGCTTATATAGACTCCAAATTATACCGGGTTGCTCCATGTTGTAACCCATGACCCGCGAGCCTTCTTGACCCAATAGCAGCCTCCAAGCCCAGTTCCATTAAGCCCAGATCCATTTGGTCACACCAGCCCATGTACACAAACAAAAAAAATTAATGAAATATCTTAGAAAACCTAGACATTGATGTTTGAATTAAAAAGAGTGGTTATAGAGAAACCCATAGAGAAACCCAATTTCTACGGTTGTTTTGCCCAAAATGATTGTTTCAGGCAAAACGAGGTGACGTGTCGCGACGACGACAACCTTAAAATTCAGGGGCCCCTCTTTTCCACAAATCGTATTGAGGTCGTTTTGTTTGAAACGGTCGTTTTGGGGTCGTTTCACATGAAACGACCGTGAGAAATAGGTGAATATATCAATTTGGTGGGTGGATAACAACCTTTACAATAATTTTAACAAAAACCCAATCTAAAACTGATGTTTCGGTTTTTAATTTTTTTATAACAACCAGTTTGGTTAATACGGTTATACAAAAAGATGATAACTTTATAACATACTTTAAAAACTTGTATATGGTCGAGTTGAATAAATAGATAGTAATGAAGATTTAGATATCATAAAATGTATTTTTATTTTAATTTTGATTTTAAGAAAATAATATAGTAATAGTATATTGCAAACAAAAAGAAGCGGGGAAAATATATTTTTGGGGAACTAAAATTACGACACGTGATAGCATGAGTTATTTATTACACAGTAACAGTTATTTGGTTTTGTTAAATTAAGTTATTTGGTTTTGTTAAATTATATGTAGAGTGAATTACGAATTTCGTTCTTTATGTATACTTAGTTTTCAAGTATTGTTTTTAAACTAATGTAATAAGGGTGGGTGTATGGGTCGGCAAGTAGCATCGGCAAGTGGTGGGATTTTCGGCAACATCATTGGCAGCCACACCTTGGGTTGCGGCAACTTGGTTTTTGGCAAGATTGGGGCCCCAAATCGGTATATTGTTGCCGATACTACCCGAGTTCACTTTCTTGATTTTTTGATCGTTAAATAATATTTTTTTAAACTACCATAAACAACTACCTTAATGACCATACCCTCCTAAAACCATCAAAAAGAAATAAAATTTTCTCCCTGTATTATCCTCCTATTAGCTAAAAAAACTAATCCTAAGAGCATACCCCCCACCCTAACAATCATTGTCTTTTATGTTGTACTTTTGTAACAAATTATGTCTTTTTCCTTAGCGGACGTTAAATCTCTCCGTTAAATACAATCATGTGAATTGTATGCGAGGGTATTTTGATGTTTTTACCATTAAACTGTATTACTCAAACCTTAACCTTTTTATATTTCAGAGAATACTGGGACTATATTTGTAAATAACTCAATCACCACCACCAGCATTGCCATCGCCATCACCATCACGTGTTCAACCCCATCCAGTTCTTTTGATCGTAAACCATTTTGTTCCATCCACACTTAGCAAGTTTCGATCTTTGTCAAATTTTAAGGATCAAACACAAAAATACCCAAACCAGATCGTATTTCCCGATTTATGAACAAAAACATACAATGTTTACAAACTAGAACCAAAGAAATTACAAGAACAAATACTCACACAATCACAATTAGATCACCTTTGTGATGACTGATTAAAGAGAAAGACTCAAGAACTAAAGATAGAATGGACACCCAACAGAATTCAATCAAAAACTAGAGAGAAAGATGAACGAAAATGATGGCGATCTAGATGAATCTGACCTGCAACCGTCCAGTCCGAGACCCATCCCCATTGGGTTAAGGATTTTATCTATCTTTATTTTTAAATAAGTATATTTTATTTAAAAGTTTTATTTATCATTAATTATTTTCCTAGTTGGTTTGTGTTTCTTTTTATTTGTCTATTTGAGGAACCCATTTGTAATCTTTTTAGTTGGTTAAGATTTTGATAATAAAGTATTTTCTTTGGAGAGTTTTATCCAAAGGGTTTTCTATAGCCGGTTTTGGTTTCTAGGGTTTCTTCTTGACATAGATCAAGGTTGTTTATCCGCTTTCGCTATCAGAAAATATATTGTGGCTTGTCACAAATGAAGCCCTAATCTTCATTTAAATACTCCACTATATGTAGCCCGGATGACCGACTCGGGGTCTTGACCCGAACCATGAACCCACAGCTACAAGCCCAATCTTCCAACAACCCATTTCTCTCGTATAAACACCAATATACCAAAGAAAAAAAGTCTTAGAAAATGTAAACCAAACTTAATTAAATTGAAGTAAACTTTTATATTTTTAACAATCTTTATACTCTCACATGGTAATTCATTGTTTAACCCGTTTGATTGTTAGATAATCACCTTGAAATAGAAGTTGGCGAAGATGATTGTGGATCGGTGATGGGGGACAGCGAAGATGGTGGTGGACCATGGACGGAAAATATGTGGGGTGGGAGAAATGAGCAACTTCAATAGAAGCTTCAATTATTTCATAAAAATAATTAAAACTAAAATAATAATTCTTTTAAATTTAAAAATAGTCCTCTAATTATTTTAAATAAGAAGAATGGAGATAAAATTACTAAGATACCCTCACATGCAATGTATGTGGGCTTAATAGAAAAACTTAACGTTAGTTAGTGAAAAGTATGTAATCTGTTACAATAGTACAACATAAAGGGCACTGATTGTTATTTACCTTAGTTTAAGAACAAAACTTGACAAATGAGTATACATAAAGGACGAAATTTGTAATTCACTCTTATAAGTATCTAGATATTTATAATGTCGTTTGTATATATTGAGTGTTAGTTGAAGTCTTCACGTATAAACAGGTATTGATCTAATAGGTGAACGGTGTAATTTTTTGACAAAATTAGAGAAAACATACTTTATGTTTACTAACAATTTCAGGTTTAACTTTTTATGTTTAAAAAATGTAAATATCATCAGTTATCTAAATATTTATTGCATGTTTCATCTTTTAGATTAACTTTTGTTAAGTATTGTTGTTAAGTGAAATCATACAACGGTACTTAACTAAATTCGCATCTCTTTTCCTATCAGACCTTATATCCCTCCGAGATCTTCTTCCCTAGATCTTATTCTTAGACGAGTGTATAGTCTGCTGGGTACATGAAACTAGTAGAAACTATAAAACTAAACCAACTTGTTCATTGTATGCTCACATAAACTTGAAACCGAATTGTAGGTTCAATGTGTAATAACACACAATTAAACTACACTAATATGTCTTAAAAAATTAAAATGGTCGATCGAAATTATCATAATTAATCCATGACATTTAATTTGAAAATTGTCAAGTTTGATCCCAAATTTGAGGCAAAACCTCTCTTATACTTTAGCTCATTTTTTCTCAAACAATTTTAACCTATCAAGGATATCAGAGCTTTCTCTAGACGGTCTTTGCCGGATTTGCTTCCACTACAAAGACGGACATCTGTAATCAATATGTTGACAAAGGGTAACGAGATTGCTCTTGATGAGACCGCGACTGTAACATATGCCCCGCTCATACCACCAGTATTGTCTAATAGGAGCTCACAGTTTTGTTTTTTGTTGCTCGAGTGAAATTTTCTCAGGGTCACCCACCTGAATTACTCTCAATCAAACATGCTTAACTATAAAGTTCTCCTCTTATCCATAGCCGATATGTGTCCTAATGTATTGATGATATTTAAGACAGTGCAATCCATATGAATCAAGAGTCTCGTGTTCACAATCACCATGAGATTTACCTAGTGCTAGAGTAGAGTAAAATATAAGTTAGAATGATAAAACTCCACCATGAGTAACTTTGAGTTACATCCAATTATAAGTATTTCAATTATTTTTAAGTATAATAAACATATTAAATTAAATATAATGTCAAGAACAATAATCAAACTTTTCTAAAAGATATTGTAAGCATGTCCCGACCTAGTTTTTTATATCTTTTTCTATTTAATTTGTTGTGAAAAAAAATAATATGATTAGTCAAAAATAAATTGAACAAAAGGAATGGAGAGTGGCAGTGATCTTGATGCATGCAATGCAATGCAACCCAAAAGAAACAAAAGGTGCTTTTGAAATCTGAATCCGGGCCCGAAAATTCTTGAAACTTTCAAAATCAAAAACCATGAAAGAAAATACGACATGAAAGAAAAGCTAAAGATGGAAAAAGAAGACAACTAAAGAGAGATTGTCACCAACTTTATTCAATGCCCAAACACCACATGTAATAGTAATAATAATTCCTTTATATTCTTTCATACAAACGTACGTACTACCCAATTAATCAATCATGCCAAGCCCCATTGTATTTATTTATATGATCATCACAAGTTTTAGTAGAGCAAACCGGCCCGGATGGTAGACGTGTGTCGGTTGTTAAGTTAGATTTGTATTATTCTTTTTAAAATACATGTTCTGTCTCACTGATATACTTTTTTTTATTTTCATATCATCATCTCTTATTGACATTTTTTTTATTGTTAAGTTACTTTTGTAATAAACTGTTTTCTTAATTCGTATTATTTAAATGGAAAAATTGCATGAAATAATCCCAACTTTTTCCCGTTCGCAAATAATAATCCCACCTTCCGAAATTGCAAGGAGCAGTCCCAACTTGTCAATATTTTGCACCTAACAGACCATCCGTTAAAAAAAATTAACGGCGTCAAAAAGTGATGACGTGGAAGCTGATGTGGAACTTTTTTTTAAATTTTTTTTCTTTTTAATCCCAAGTTTTCACCTTTTTGCAAATAATAATCCCATCTTTACATTCATTCTGTTTGACTTTTTGGAGTCAAACTTCATGTATTTTGACTCAAAAATTGGACCGAATTTGAGTTTGTTTGTGTTTGTGATTGATTCCAATAGTTATAGTTTATCAAAACGAATCTACCGTAGGTTACGAAAACAATTTTCATTGAGTTTTGTTCATAATCGCGAAATGGGGGTGGTGAACGTGTTCTTGAGCTCATCAATGGTGAAATCTTTAATCCTTAACGGTTTTCTGCAAGTCTGGTTCCACTAGCTTCGGTTTGAACTCGTGAATTCAATGGTACAATCGGTTTCGAATTTCGTTCATGTTTGTGTGATTCACCATTATCAAAGAATGATGTTCTTCAAGAGCTCATCAATGGTGAATCACACAAACATGAACGAAATTCAAAACCGATTGTACCATTGAATTCACGAGTTCAAACCGAAGCTAGTGGAACCAGACTTACAGAAAACCGTTACGGATTAAAGATTTCACCATTGATGTGCTCAAGAACATGTTCACCACCCCCATTTCGCGATTATGAACAAAACTCAATGAAAATTGTTTTCGTAACCTACGGTAGATTCGTTTTGATAAACTATAACTACTGGAATCAATCACAAACACAAACAAACTCAAATTCGGGTCCAATTTTTGAGTCAAAATACATGAAGTTTGACTCCAAAAAGTTAAACAGAATGAATGTAAAGATGGGATTATTATTTGCAAAAAGGTGAAAACTTGGGATTAAAAAGAATTTTTTTTTTTTAAAAAAAAGTTCCACATCAGCTTCCACGTCATCACTTTTTGACGCCGTTAATTTTTTTTAACGGAGGGTCTGTTAGGTGCAAAATATTGACAAGTTGGGATTGCTCCTTGCAATTTCGGAAGATGGGATTATTATTTGCGAACGGGGAAAAGTTAGGATTATTTCATGCAATTTTTCCTATTTAAATTGATATAATATATTTAAAAAGTATGGTAAAAAAATAGATTAAACTACATAAGTATAAACATAATGATATAAACAATTCGTTGGAAAATAAAATTTATATCTATAATAATATAAATGAGTATAAATATGTTATTACAACTTAAATATATAACATATAATACTAAAAACTAATTTTTAAATTTTTAATAAGTATATATGTTGCAATTTTGAATTTTTAATATATATGCATGTATAAATTTAATCTATATCTATCTATCTATCTATCTATATCTATATATCTATATATACAATTGTTGACACTTGTCAACACTAGAATCAACACTAGAATCATTGTTGACACTTGTCAACACTAGAATCATTCTCACACAATTTTTCCCTCCCAAATCTAATCCCTAATGAATTCTTTTTTAGGAAATTATATCCCTTATAATCATGATATATTTTTATTTAATTATATTTATGGAATTATGACAATCATATATCAATTTACATCTAATTTTTATTTAAAATTCTTTTTTAAACTATTATTATTTTCATTTAATAAATATTTAAAAAACTTATAAAATACCAATAGACATTTATTTACCGTGTTTTTCAAATATAATTGAGCAAATCATATTTAATATTATAACTATGAATAACTAATATTGTTTTACAAATCTAATAAACATTGTGGATGATACTATTTATAGAGAAATCCGTAAACAATAAAATTTATGATCATAATATCCAATATTAAATAGTTTTTCTATCATATCAAATGATCCATGTTCATTAAAATTGGAAATTTTAAACATCATGACTAATACAATTGTACGTTATCTAATATATACCAAGATAATTTTTTTTATTGATTTAATTATAATATTCTAATTATACTTTAGACTTTATACTCAACAATTAAAAAATGTTCATTATAATTTTGATGAAATTTTATACTCACCTAACTTTCTATCGAGACTTAAATTCTCAAGTTTGTCAAATCATAAGTTAGTGTTAGTCGCTATTCAAGGTTGGATTGTTTTTCTAACAACCATTTTTAAAGATGATCATGTTTATGTTGTATTTTTTCCAAATATACAAGTAGAGACATGCTCTAAATATTTTTTTTTATGAAGAAGATAAAGTCACCAATGCCATATTATGAATTATAACTTTATTAAATGTAATGTAATACGTTATTCGGGTAATAAAATGAGTATGCATGAATTATCATTTATATATATTTTCTAATGATTTAACCCGTATAACCCTTTACCAAAAAAAAATGATTTAACCCGTATAACATACGGGTTCTATCCTAGTATATAATAAAAGAAAAGTTTTTTACACCACAATTTGCCACCATCACTTCATCCTCAACAATTTTTTCCGTCAATAAACATTTACAAACGGATCTTCCAATTTTGGATATATATATCCACTATTTATTTATTGTAGCGGATCTTCTAATTTTGGATATATATATCCACTATTTATTTATTGTCTTCTAAATTATTTAATAACCAGTTATTTAATTACTTAATTTAATATATAATATAGTTTATTAAGTTACATCTATCTTATATCTATCTATATTCTTTACTATATAATAAAAAAAAGTTGGTCATAATTTAATTAATAAAAAAAGACACTTGACATCACCATAAAATTTTAAATTAACCCGTGTAACACACGGGGATAAAAAACTAGTAAATATATATATTAATTTACATACAATGTAAAAACAGAACTAAAAAATATATGTATAAACCGTTGGGGAAATCCGGTATATCAAAAAGGCTCGCAAACAGGTGTGACGGGACAAGCAATCCAATGCAAGCATCATCTAGTCATGTGGGCATAGAGTCTTGTCCGGATGTTGACATTGATGGTGCTCTAAAGTTTATAGAAACCTCGTCCTTTAGGAGATGAACACCTTAAATAACATTAAAATACCATTAGGCTAGAAGCCCTTGGTTATATTGTTATAGAATACTTATGTGAAAGAGACAATATTCATGGTTATTAATTTTTTATTACGGCTAGTAGTAAATAATTAATATTACAAGATAGTTCACCTTATGTCACTCAGTTTATAGATAATATGTGATGTACTTTTCTCGTAGCATATTCTAAACTTCAATTGTTATCATCTTCTAAGTTATCTTAATTAAAAAGATTGTAATTATAAATTTATAATCATATTAGATCAAGTTATTGATTAAATCAACAATGGACAGAAAGTTGTTACGGGTCAGTCCTATATAAACCTGCTAGAATTTATATTTATAATTTCTGATTTTGACATTAATCAGCTTTCAAGGGTCCCCAAACTCATTGATGAACCAACATGTTCATTCACCAGACTGTCATCTCTAATCCAAATCAATGCACATTTTGCTTGTTTGAAATCTCTCCAATTCGATCAAGTAGAAGAAAAGCAAGTTACGGGTCAATTTAGTTCAGCCTGGTAACGACTTATTAAAAATTACTTTACTTTAACATGTAATAAATGACATTTAGTCTAATGGTATCGTGATGTGTTAAATGATGCCTCTATCTCCTATAGGTTGAGAGTTAAAGTCATCATGGACTGTAGTAGAATTATAAGTAGATTAGAGGGTGCTGTTAAAAAAAATAAAGAATTAAAAAAAATAATAATAAAAAAAAACTTATTACGCAGCTCTCACATAGTCATTTTACCACCTCTATTAAGTTTGTAATCTTTCCAATTTGAGCATGCAAAAAAAAAAAGTTACTTGTTGAAAGAAGAGAAGCCAAAGAGTGAAAGAGATGCAAAGTGCTTTATTTAGGGAACACAACCCCACTTAACAACAGGAATAAAGCCATCTCCTCAAAGCTCAAAGCTAAAGCAAAGGCAAGACCCCTTTTACATATATCTCTCTCTCACACACACTCAAGTCATAAACTGTATTAGATTTCATTCCTTTTCATCTAAAACTAAACATCTCAAATCCATGAATCTTTCAATTCAAACTTTGAACAACTGCTACAAAGACACCCATCATTACCCTTTAAACACCTTTAAAAAAGCTTCATACTTTGTTTAACAAAATGAAACCACAGAAAGAAAATCTTGTCATAGATCAAATATCATCATCACTATCTCAAGAATGTAAGATTTTTATTGATCCACAGAAACTTCTTGCAAGTCTACCTTGGTTTCCGGACCTATTTCCGTAACTGCAATCCTTCCAAGGCGATCCTTAATTAGGCTCGTTCAGGCGGTTGTCTTGTGTTGGTAACTTCCCTGGACAAAAAAACGTAAATGCGAGCTTTAAGGTGACGTTTGGTTTGTAGTCAGAAGTCACTATAGGTATGAGTTTGATAGCAGCGCCAAATGGGAATCGGAATGGAAATGGGAATAGGAATGGAGTGGGAATGATGAAAACTAATTTCTACAGCTACCCCTTGGAAAGTGTTAGAATATATATATAAGGGTTAGGCCACCAATTAGCTAAGCTCATTAGGGTTCTTGAACTCCGCCTATGTATACATCTAACATTATATTATAGAAATCATCTTAATAGTATCTCTCTTTTACCTTCACAGAAAGTATAAAGAATCCCCAACTTTAAGCACAAACCCAACACCCTATATATTATCTTTTATCATCTTTAACAAGAATTGCATTAGCAATCTCTGTCTTGTATATATTCGGCAAAAAAACATCTTTACAAGATCAAATTATATAGATGACCTTGAAAGTAGAACTTAGCATTTTCTTTTAAAAATGGATGTTTATAACATCAAAATATTAAATATGATATAAAGTTAAACACACAATGAAGATAAAGATGACGATGAAGATGAAATGCATGTGTTTGCATACCTGTTGTGAATAGGATCAGGTCCGTTCGGCACCCTTCTTTTGCTCACGTAATTAAGAACCAAACCCTTGTGCCTTCTTGTTGCTCCTTTTGGCATGGAAAAACCAACACTTGGAGTGGGTAGAATTACACCCTGTGTGATTGTGGAAACACCAAATAACAAAAAGAAGCAAGCTAATAAAACCCCCCTGAAAACCACACTATTGTTCCTCCCCATGACTCTTTCTGCCTCTGTTACCCAAATGACCCCTCTAGAAGTTTTGTCCAATATAGAATATTGGGCAGTCAAAATGTATGGATGATGATAAATTTATAACAATCATGGTATTTTTTGGAATCAAGATAATGCATCTCCCTCTCTTTGATATAGAAGTTGGCTACACACAAAGAGAGAGAATCAGAGAAAGTAAAGCAGGGGAAGGTAAGGTGTGTGTAATTTTTTTTTTTTAACTTAAGAGGGTAAGAGAGACCACTTTTCTTTAAAGATGGAATACTACTAGCAATTCTGTTGCACTTTTTCTTTCTCAGAGAGATGTTATTAGATAAAAGGTAAAAAATAGATCAACTTTTGACAAGCATTCTTGCTTTAGGTTGTGATTGGGTCCACACAAAAAACTTACCAATGCTTTGTCATGCACTTGTAACAAAGATCTTCCCTATTCCAAACACATACATATGCTTAAGAATACATTGAATTATGTGCAAAACCAGTTAAAAGTACAGTTTAGGAATTCTATACCTGTGTCAAGAACAAGTTCTGGTAACAAAGGACGGTTCTGATGCTCCAATTACTCTGTTTACAGTCCCAGGTTAAAAAAAACTATAAGATCCTATGTCTTAAGTTAAAGAAATATTCTAGATCCTTAGTCGCGGTTGCATATAAAAGATGAAAGGAACTTATCAAATAAAAGTGTCATAAATCTTGAAGTGTGACTAACACTTTATGGTATCTAGACTTGTAGACATGGCTTTCTTTTTGTCTCATGGGAAGAAAAACAAAAGAGGTTGCCCTCCTAGAACTCTAAGTATATCTTGTGGTCCACCGTTTCCCGTTCAAACAAACTTGTTTCCTACTTTACCAGGGAATATACATCATGTCACCGTCCCCAAACCTTGATTTAAGTTCAAAAGATTCAGCTTCATTGTCTTTTTTGTTTCAAATTCTTTTAGTTCCCACTGATAAATATGGACACCAACTGAATAGAGTAATTTGAACTTGTATATGTCTTAATCTTGTAAGATAGTTCTGTTGCATCCCCACTGTTATAACCTTTCCCGTTCTGGTCCCACTTGGGTCCGTATACTGCTAGGTATGTCTTTCCAAACCGTCAATCTAACGAACTACAGTTTGCATTCCGTTACAAAATTTTACTATCCATGACAATGTCATAGAACATCAGAAACAACCCATGGATCCATCTCCACAAAATGCACCTGCAAATTTGCAATAAAGTGGCAGAATTAGTTGAGTAATATGGTTAAAAAAAAAAAGATAAATTTATTAAAAATAATAGAAGAAAAGATAATACCTAAGGGCATCCTCGACTGATAGCCTCTATGCCAACAGATCCTATACAACTGTATAAATCTAAGCAACTACCAGGTCTCAAAGATGTAAGAAAGCCACCAGAAGCCTAAACAAGGTAGATGTTTTCTTATGTTAATGCAAAGAAAAGAAAACCATGTTTTATTTGTGTAAGATGAAAGCTATGTTGTATCACCCTTTCATGCTATGTAAATTTAATTTCAAACAACAAACACTATCTGCAATATACCAAAAGCTGCTCCTTTGACTACTTCAATCATTGGGCGGACATCCATGCTCTTTGGTCACAGTATTTGCTTCCTTTGTGTCTTGCCTCAAGAACCTACCAATTACAATGTTAATGTGCATTATTCTCTCTGTCTAGTATGTAAAAAAATATAGCAAAGGAAAACTAGATAACAAATGTGTTTTTGTTATCAAGTACTTGTGACGGGGGTGTCAGTCGTGTCGGTTTACTTAAATACGACCCATATTATTATTCCTGTCAAAAACATCAACCCTAACCCGCACACACTTAAAATCGTGTAACCCGAACACCACCGTTTAACCCATTAATCCAAACGTGTCAAACTGTTTGGTAGGTTTTAAAAATGGGTTAAACCGGTTAGTGGGTCGCCCCATTTTATTAAACAGGTTGACTTGTTGATCTGTGTTTTTAAACAGGTTAGATATGTCAACCCAAAACTTGATTTTTTTTTCTTTTCGTGTTGTGTTTCATGCCATATGGGGAATTGCCACCTAACTTGCAACCACTGTTAAGTCTAACAGAAGTTCACAAGTACTGCTACAAGCGACTAAAGGCATAAGCAAACATATTAACATATAGTATTTCAAGTTTCCAACAATTGTGTTAAAAGCCAAATTCACTTAAAAGTATGCTACATAATTGAGTAGCTCTAGTTATCCAAACGAGAACTTAAAAATAAATCTACTTAAACAACTCATTTGAGGTATTTTCAAACAATAGTCACTTTGTCCCCCAAAATCATCAGCATTCTTTTTGTCCTTCAAACCAATTTTGAATACTAAAAATAAGACAGTTTTCATTCTTCCTCTATAATGCAAACAATAGTTATTTAACTTGCTAATAATTCGATTTCGACACTCCAAATCGACTGGTCTTTCATGAAAAAATGGGTAGTAATTCATGCAATAGTTATTTAACTTGCTAAAATCCAATCGTGCAATGTAATAAAATAACCACTTCTATAGGCAAAACTTTTACATTTTGGAGCAGGGGGATTCTGATTTCTGCACATAGCCTGCTATGAGTGGGAGTTTTTTTATAGGTATGTTTGTTTATTTGTTTGATATGTCCAATACCTTTTTTATATAAAAAGTAACCATTTTATATACAAAAATCAAGCAGCAAGTTTCACTGAAATCCTGCAGCAATAGAGTTAGAACTCCACAATTGACTGACTTCTATATACTTATTAGGGTTGGGGATCTGATTCACTTGTTAAATTCCTTCTCGACTAAATAGACTCCTCATTCAATTCAGATCGATATGAACGAAAATGCAAAATCTTCATTCAAAATTGAAGCGATAGAGAGAGAGAGATTGGAAAACCTTCGAATGAGTATAGGAACTCATCAGACCGTATTGTTTTAGCAACTCTCTCTCTTTCTTCACCTCCGCGGAATTAGGGGGTTCTGAAACGAGAACCTGCAAAAATCGAATTAAAATGTGTTATTTGTCAGGAATTAATTGTGAAACACAAGATCGATTTTGCATCGACGACGGTAATGGTGGAGGTAGGGTTTTAGAATCTTACACAGAGATGACGGACGTTTGACGGTTAACGGACGGTATCCGTTATCTTTGAAGGTTGTTTATTCAGTTTTACGAGGGTATGACTTTATCCGTTATCTTCAACCGGTTGTTTAGGTGTGAATTAAAAATTTAAAATCAGGAATTATTTTTTTTAACGGCATATACAGAACTGACGGAAATATTATACCACTCATCTAAAACTGACCCAACCTGTAGTTTATTTATTTTTCGTTATAAGTTTTTTTTGTTGAACGGTAAATATTACCTTATATATCAAATTGAAAGGTTGAGGTGTACACTGCAAGAGCACTATTCCCTCCACGTGGCATTAATCTGTGGAGCCACGTGGATGTATTATTTCTTTATTTTTTTTTTAATTTGATATATAAGGTAATTTGTTTTCGGTGATCTCTTATGTGGTTTTCATTTACTGTGGGCTGTATATTCTCTCTAAAGCTTCTTCAACATATAACACACTCTCTCTCTCTCTTAAACCTGCAACTTGCATGAAACCGCCGGCGAGAGAAGCTCTCTTCTGAAATCTTTCTCCGATCTGGAGGCTTGGTGGTCTGACGCTCCGCAAACGTCGAAGCGACCCTTGGTTGCTCCGTTTTCGTTGAGGCGTCAACTTCTACATGATCTAGGGTTTTTGCAACGAAATTTGTGCTTTGTTGTTGCTCCGGTTCCGGCGTCGGCAGGCCGCCGATGGCGGCTTACCCGCCGATCGTAGATGCTACTGGATGACGATCTGTACACCTTCCTCTGTTCTGATCTTGGTGTCGTTCCTGGCGCCGCCGTTCACGTTGTAGCGGCAGCTGTTAAGGCTTGCTCCGTTTGGTGGTTTGTGTTTTGCGATGATCTTACCCGTGATATCTACTTATCGCAATGACGTTGAAATGACGATTTCGTGTTGGATCGATTTTGGGTTTAGGGTTTTATGAAACCCAGATCTGAAGCGAAACATTATGGTTGTGTTGAAGGTACGATGTTCTGAAAAATCTCTTTTGTAGATCTGAAAAATCTCTGCTCATGTTGAAGCTACGATGTTGTAGATCTGATCATTTAAAAGGTACGATTTTCTTGGTTGGTTTAAGATCTGAAAAGTTTGTTCTTTTGATGGATGGTTTAAGATCTGATAAGTTTGTTGCTGATCGAACAGATTTCTGACATCATTTTTTTGTTTTATGAATATGTTGTTGGATCAATTTTCTGTTTTCTTTGGTTTCTGTGGGATCGATTCCCTGTTTGTTTATGGGTTTTCAAACGGTTGAGTTCACAAAATGGCCAATTTGTTGTTTTTTGTTGTCGAATCGATTTCACGTTTCGGTTGGGTTACTTAATAATTCCGGATATGTTGTCATTTTTAGTTTTCTGTTTTAGTTGTTGGGATAGGTTTTTGTTTGGCTTCCATTACGGTGATTTCTACTGATGATTCGTTTGGATTACTTTTACTTTCGAATGAATGCGTTTATATTATCGGGTTACACTGCCAATCTACTGTTAAAACCCAGCTGCAAAACAGTTGATTGACTGATCTGTTATTGTGTCTTTGTGAGTTGTTGCTTCTAATTTGTTCCGTTGGCTGTTGAGTATGGTTTGTACGAGAACTTTGCTTCATGATGGTTGAATTGGGTTTTATGGCAAATATTTTGGGTTTACTTTGGTGTCACAATAACTCTTGCAGCCTTAAGTTACCCCTCTATTATGTTATTGATGATCTAAAGCTAATGAAAGTTTTTGTTTACAGAATTTGTTATTTGATGGCTTTTATGATGGTTGGTGGCCTTATCACTGGATTGCCACAGATTGCTACATGATGGTTTGTAATAGTTGCTTTAGGCTATGATGATTATTCTGAATTGGGTTTTAAAGGAATAAATATGGGTTTATTTTGGCGGGGCAATAACTTTTGCAGCCATAGAACCACAACTTAGTCCTTTATTAAGGCCAATGATGATCTGAGCCTTATGAGTTTATGATATTACCTTATATATCAAATTTGATAGCCTATGTGT
Organism: Deinandra increscens subsp. villosa; assembly: GCA_039602395.1. Taxonomy (NCBI): domain Eukaryota; kingdom Viridiplantae; phylum Streptophyta; class Magnoliopsida; order Asterales; family Asteraceae; genus Deinandra; species Deinandra increscens. Next base: position 16,297,371 of record JBCNJP010000015.1, on the reverse strand, counting down.
ACACTGAAAGTTACTGTTTTGTAAAAGTTGCTTTAGCCTATGATGATTATTCTAAATTGGGTTTTAAAGGAATAAATTTGGGTTTATTTTGGCGGGGCAATAACTTTTGCAGCCATAGAACCACAACTTAGTCCTTTATTAAGGCCAATTATGATCTGAGCCTTATGAGTTCATGATATTACCTTATATATCAAATTGAAAGGCTGAGGTGTACACTGCAAGAGCACTATTCCCTCCACGTGGCATTAATCTGTGGAGCCACGTGGATGTATTATTTCTTTTATTTTTTTTTAATTTCCGATTGTATAGTCAAGTTATATATTAACCTTTCCGTGTTTTTATCGTTTCTTTCTCTCCTGTCCGGCTATTCGCTAATGTGGGCGGCTATTTTTCCTCATTGGACAGAACATGTATACACAAGAATAGCAAAGGTACAATTCTTTTTGTTACCCCTCTATTATGTTATTCATGATCTAAAGCTAATGAAAGTTTTTGTTTACAGAATTTGTTATTTGATAGCTTTGATGATGGTTGCTGGCCTTATCACTGGATTGTCACAGATTGCTACATAATGGTTTGTAATAGTTGCTTTAGGCTATGATGATTATTCTGAATTGGGTTTTAAAGGAATAAATATGGGTTTACTTTGGCGGGGCAATGCTATTAATTTGCAGCCATAGAACCCTAAGTTAATCCTCTATTATGGCCTATGATGATCTGAGCCTGGTGAATTTTTGTGTTTTCAAACTTTTTTATTTCATAACTTTAATGGTGGTTGCTAACGTGACAAGAATTTTACTCTGATTGTGACACTGTTGAAGCCATTCTGGCACTTCTATTTGGCTTATATGACTACTCATTTTCGTGTTGCTTCTGATTTGTTCCCTTAGGCGTTGCCGATGGTGTTTTTGGAGTTAAGGCTGTTATGATAGTTCTCTTTACTCCATTTAAGGCTATGATGATCACTTATTTGCTGGAACTTAGCTGATAATGTGTTGTCATAGTTTACTTGAGGCTATGATGATTAATCTGAATTGGGTTGTAAGGGAAATAATCTGGCTTTACTTTGGCAGGGCAATTACTTTTGCAGCCATAGAATCCTAAATTAATCCTCTAATATGGCCGAATGATGATCTGAGCCTAATGTATTATTTCTGTTGCCATTTTTTGCTCTATGTGTTTCTCTACTTTCTTTGGTTGCAGGTACAAGGGTTGTTAACTTTGTACTCGGCTGTCTTATTACTTTCCTCTATTCTGGTATGTCCCCCTTTCTATATTGTCTATTTTGGTTATTCTTCAAATTGCATAGACTACAAAAATGTACATTTTGATTCATGTCATAATGAGGTTCACAAAAAAAAGTTATGTTGCAATTAAGATAATCAGATTCGACCCATTAATATGTAATTTAGTTTACTTGGATGCTATTGTTTCTGATCTGCATATGAGGAAAAAAAAAATTCTAGGTGACCCTCATTATATTGAACACACAAATTAAATGGCAGGTTGTGATGATCTTGATGAGACTCCATTTACGCTTTTCTGATGTATTTCTTTTGTCGTTACGTTTGCAATAACATTTGTTTACTTTCTTTGGTTGTAGGTACAAAATGTATAATGTATAATGATCGAAGACTTTGGAACAGGTGTACAAATAAAAATAGCTAAGGATGGCTAAGTATGATGATGAAGAAGATACGATATGGGTTAATAACATCATAAGAGGTAACCTTAAGAAGTTATTTTTTTACCTATTTTTTAATTAGTGATCTATCATTTAAAAAAATACACAAGCGAGTATGCAATCGCTTGACAAAAGCCTAACTTGATCAGTAAAGCATATATATATATATATATATATATATATATATATATATATATATATTACACATGTTTGAGAATGACTTCCTCAGATGCTGTCTCCCTAATGAGTTAAGTGGGTCAAAGTGACACCTTTTTAAATCAGGAAGATGCTGTAACTGGCTATATTCAAGTTCAACACAAATCAGACATACATAATACATGAACAGTGCAGGATAAGTTGAGAGTATATTTTATTAGGAGATTGAAATAGAAATTACAGATATCACTAGGGTTGTATTTGTATTTTTTTATATCTTTGTAATGTATAAACTAAATTTTAAATAGAAGAAAAGTATGCTAATAATTAACAACAAAGAAACACTGCATTTAGCTGCAACTAGAGTTTAATTCAAAAAAAATTTGACTGGAAATCAACTCGCATTTTCACAATGTGTCATTTTCACTTGATATGAGTTAATACATGACTTTCAAAATATACTCCAAATTTTATTAGTGTTTTATCTTGATGTCTAAACAAGTGCAGAACTCAATTTAGGTACTTAAGAAGGCAACAATGATAAGAACCCACGCGTTATACCTTCATTATTCTCTGTCAACATGAAGGTTTCTTCTTCATCATCACATTCGTTCTCGCAACATCTACCAAGGCTTTCTCCTCTTATTCTAATTCATGCATCCAGGTACATGATCTTTTCCTTAAATTTAGAGTTTCGTCATGTTCAAATTTCTTATTTAGTTATATACTGGAATATAATCTATTGTTGTGGTTTCAAGAATTGAACTAGCTTATGTACTTTATTTATCAGGTCCGTGACGATGTTTCATGTCTTATGTAACGACTCTAATGTACGTAATGTGCGTTGACAATAACAATCAACCCGCCGCAACGCGCGGGTCTTTTACTCGTTTATATTAAAAACCTAGCAAGAAGCTAGATAGAATTATTACAAGTGAAACATGAAATTACACCAACTAGTCCAATCGAGTAACGGATTTTTCCCCCTAATTTTGACCCAAGTAAAGGACCAAAACTTGATATCCCCGATGATCTCATCCACTCGTTTGTGCCGATTGTTGAAGTGTTTGTCATTTCTCAGCTTCCAAATGGATCAAAGAGTAGAGACAAAGATGCAATGAAGAAATTGTCTTAAAGAATAGGAGAAACACCCCGAGTTGTGCAACGAAAGAATCTCCCTAACCGAGGAGGGAAGAAAAGGCGGAACTCTCATTTATAAGTGGGACTTAAACTAAAAATCTCTCATTTATAATGTCTTTTGGTACATTCTCCTACCCAATTGGGCTAGAGATTATTATTTTTTTTCCTTTTAACTTGTAAGTATTAAAATTTATTACTTGGAAAATATTATTTTTTAATTCGACTTACTTTTATATTTTATAAAGGGGTAACTTTGTAATAATAGTAACTAGAGATCGACCGCGCATTGCTGCGGTAATTTAGAAAAATATCGGAAAACTGAATAAAATAGATAAAATATTATAAGTGTTATATAACTTTTGTATAAACACATCTGTCATAAACTCAAGATGTTATATTTCATGTCTTTAACCTTTAATTGTTCATGTCAATGCACTAAATTTCTGTATTACATCTCATATTTAAAGTCAACGCGTCGTTTCAAATAAAGATCTCTGTATCCAAACACTTTCAGTATAAACTTTTTTCTGGTTAATATAGCCTATGCATTGACCATTTATTTTGTTCGTGGAAAATACAGAAAAATAGTGATTATAGATTCATAAGTGTATTAGCCACTTTTTAAAATTTCATTACCGCTTATTTCATGTTTTAAATTCCAGATGTTATCCATATCTTTAACTTTCCACAGACTCTTCTTCAGCAGCAGCTAACACCACGCGTCGTTTGGAATAAAGCTTTTTGTATCCAAACACTTCGAGGATCAAAAATATTAATATATTTTTCGTGTGTGTAAAATAGCTTATGTATTTATCATTTCCTTGATTCGTGTAAAATATGTGCTACCTAGTACACTTAAAACCTATATAAAAAATGCTATGTTGTAGTGAAAACAATACGGAACAAGTATAAAGTGGGAAGGTTTGAACCCGCGCCAAACCAAAACAAAGACCCTGCAAATCCAAAAAGTAACCACTCCGACGACATCATGAAAGTTACCGTTCTAGGAGAACTTATATATATAAAATGACCCTATCACTAATAACTCTCTTTATTATATGTATATAGAATAAGCGTATGGCAATGCCACATATATTTAGAAAAAGATTCATATGCCAAACGTGCAACGTTTTATTTTTTTAATAAATATTATATATGAACATAAAAAAAACATCACGATAACGTTCTACCCAGAAAAAAATATTTAACATGTTTAAAAGCAAACATTAATATTAATAGTTGATAGTAAATAATATAATGAGAAAAAAAAAGTTAATATTAATAAGAAATAATAAAATAAAAAAGGAAAACAGAAAAGTTTAAAAAGGTAGTTTAAAGATTTGAACTTGAGGTTTTGGGTAAAGGTGGCATAGACTAAAACCAACCGGGCTTACTATACCTTTTGACAAAATTTCTCATTGTATGTATAAAATATTTATTTGGTTTTCTTTTCAAAAATACAAAAAAACGTGAAATCATATGTCAAGTTCTCATTTGTATATAGTCTTTGATACCCGTGCATCGCACGGCTGGATTAAAAAAAAAAGTAATAAAAACAATAATCTACTATGGTAAATTTCATTAAAGTGGGGGTAAAGTATGTTATACGGACTAGCCTTTAAAACCCGCGTATTAGGCGGTGTGCCTTTTAAAAAATCCAATGAACAATTCAACTTTACTCCACTATAATTGTAATTTGAAGTTGCTTGATAAGTTCCTCCTCTTAAAAGTCGAACATTTATTTACAAACAAAGCTCTGTACATTTATTTGCCATTTTATATCAAAAATGGCAACACACAACTCTACGTACATATTGCAAAGAATGGAGAATAAATGCCAAACCCACCTAGAAAAACATCCAAAATACACACATTTCACGCACTAAAACACATACCAACTACTCTTTTTACTTTTTTAAATCAAATTCCAATTGAACATGGGATTCATTGTGTTCAATGAGGAATTTAACAAATACTTAAACATACATTATGAAAAATATAGCAAATGCATTATGAAGATGTTCCATGGCCATTACAAAATCAAAACATTAAAAATGTTTGTACATAAAAATTACATAATTTACATCCGTGTATAAAAACTCATTAGATTGGAACTTATTCCAAACGACTCATTCTCTTGTGAACATGTGATCTTTATCACAAGCCTACTTTCAAAATCCATCAAGAAATTAATCATCACCTGCATAATCAACGATTCATGATCAGAACTTCATACGAAACATAGAATTAACACCAAAAAAATGAAACAAAGTCGGGCCAAACCTTACTCATAATTCACAGTGTTATGTAAATATATCTGAAACAAAGTCGGGTCAAACATTATACTTATCTGAAAATGTTTGCATAAACAACAATTTGATAATTGGGTTGCCTCGGCCTTTTTCTTTAGTTCAGTGGCTTATTTGAAAATGTATTCAAACTTCAATTTACTCCTTTTATAGTACTATCCTGTAAAAAAAAAAAAACAGAAGGTAAAAATATAGAAACTCATAGAGGTAGGCCCCTAAACACATATCACAATAAACATCAGAGGCATCTCGTAAACCCATATGCATCAGACCAGTGGACATCACAAACAATAGAAACGTCTAAGATTAGAATGAATGAGAAAAAATTAAACTAACTCTCACAACTTTAAGTTCATCAATAATTCCTCGCTTTCGGTTACGTATATAGAAGACTCTCTGGCTTTACGTATATAGAAGACTCTCTGGCTTTGAAGTACAAAGCCTCCAAATCAACAATATGGAAACATGGCCAAGATGGGTAACTAAATAAAATGAAAAAGTATTATTCCAATTTAATTTGTAAAGAAGACTTACATAAACATTGATGGATGTTGGTATAGTAGAAGAGATTTTTTAAATAAGCTCTTTTGCTTCTTTCGAACCTACGAAGAAACTAAATAGTTGTTGATTTACTAACAGACATGTTATTATATAGAAATCAAATATTACTCACCTTTAACTTCAGATGTCTAGGTTCATAACATGGAACATGACTGATATTAAGCAAAGTGGTCAAATCTTTCATTTTACCCTCTCCGTTTCACAGTTATGGTGAGATGGCCAAAATTCAACTTTTAACAAACAATCTCTACGTCTGCCTGATTTTGAGCTTCAGCCAAGTTTTTTTTCCAGTTCTGTAACTTATATCCAAGTTAAAGACTTAGGATTAGGTAGGAAAGTGATGGTTGACCACCGAGTCAAAGAAACCTGCATATTGGTGAACTAAGATATAAAATTAAAGACCTAAGAGACTCCTGCAAAATGTATGAAAAAAGACAGTTATGTAGTCAAAATAACATCTCATATACTTTCAATGAATATGGTAAAAGGTCTGGTCTATTAATTAATGAGGACAACAATGTCATTTCAAGGGTACATATTACCCTTTATGAACAAATGATTTTGATACTATTTTGTTCATTAAGTTTCTGAGTTTTTTTTCAGCTAAACAAACATATACATTATAAAATGAGAAGTGAATTTTGTACCTCATTATGCCACACAAATAGTTGTAATAATAACATAAAAAGTAATTGAGAACCTGAAACAAAAACAACTGATAGTGTAGAAAGTTACAAAGTTGTTTTGGTAATGAACTTGTAAACAATAACATAAAAAGTAGGTCCCATGTCTTAAAAGCATAAGAAAATCTGTAATTGAATGGGTATTAGGTAACTATTGTACATGAATTTAAAACCATCAAGCATAACATATGAGAAGGAAGAAGACGAAATGGGTTACCTGAAGAAGCAACGTACGGCTACCACATCCAAACCCCTGAAATAACACTTCAAATTAACGTTGTAAGTGAAAAGAATATGAATAAGTTTCGGAATTGTACCATCTTATGATCCTTCGAAGGGTACAAAGAGATCACATGTATTATTACTAAACACTCCTTAATTAAATCGCTCATACTTGATATTTAATAAACAACTCAAGCTTTTGAACATGTTCACATACACAATGGCTTGAGTAAAATGGAATTTAAAACCTATAAAGAAGCAAAAAGAAAAAGAAAAAAAAAAGAGCAACAAACTTTCTTACCCATAGAGAATAATCTAAAGGCTTATTAGAGTATGATATTATCTTCTTCAAATCAACCTCAGCTCATGTTCCAAACTAAAACAATCAATCCTCCTGAAAATAAAAACAACTAAAACAACAATCCTCCTAAAAATAAAAACAACCAAGGTTACATGCCAATCAAATATACATGTCACCAAATTGAGTATGAAAGTCGGTGTGTTGAAAACGGAAAAGACTTAATAACTTATTTAATGCAAATATGTGAATTAGTATGGATCTAAAAGCCTTTAAAGTCCAACTACACAGAACACAGTCATAAAGTGCCTTCAACACCTTTTACTCTTAAAATCCGAAGTGTCAACAAAAATCTTTAGCAATTTTTGGTATGAACTTTTCTCAAAAGCCTAATCTTCAGACTACATCTCAACAAAAGCTAATCAAAATAAATAAACCAAAAGTTGATTTTGTGCAAGGATTTTCTTGATAGAAAACATCAAAGAATCAATATTTTTTTTACCTTAGGGCTCTTCTAAAGCTTCAATCTCTGCTAATCAACATGCTTGCTTCTAAAGCTTCAACCAAACAGACTTTAGGTTATTGAAAGTTGAGCTCTATTACCCATTGAAGTAGATTGTCATATAAAACTTTTGCAAACATTATCTTTTAATTTTAGGGTTCTTTACCAATCACATCCAAAAACCAAAGTTGCGGAGAAATACAGGGAATCGCATTTGAGTTATACACATAAAACCTCTTTAAATCGATTCTTAGTTTCAAATCACTCCAACGAAATGAAGGGAATCAGATTTGAGGTTTACACACACGAACCCCAATTTTAATTGAACGGGGGTTTAGGGGTTTATTCGGCGGTTGAGGCGTCGTCGTACGCTTTTGTGGCCTCGCGAGTGCAAACCTGGGCGCTGCAAGACCATATCCTACGGGGGAGTGGGGTACGTGGTATGTGTCCTGATTACGAGGTTGCTCTGGCCGGTCTCCATGACACAATCCCGGGCTTTGATCTAAGCGGTTTCACTAACAAGGACACCACCCCTCCAAAAGCCCAACACGTTTTGGCGAGTGCCCTTTTTAGTAAAAACATGCTTGAGATGGAAGCTACATACGAGATGACCGTCAGACAAAAGGCCGTTTGGGACTGTCTCCGCCAGCCACATGCACAGGATTTCCTTCACGCCCTCCCCATCGATGGGCTGGGGCAGCACATGTCGCCCGTTGAGTACAGGGCGATCCTCAAATACCGGCTCATGATTCCCCTGTTTCCCTTGGATGAAAAATGCCCCGTCTGCAACAAGGCGTGTTTGGACTCTTTTGGTGAGCATGCTGTTCACTGCAAAGAGCTCCCTGGGTTTAAATACAGGCATGACACGGTTCGGGATGTTCTTTTTGACATCTTCATACGGGCTGGGATCTCGGCCAAGAAGGAAGCCCCTGTTAATTTCCTGTCTGACCCCGCAGATGGTCGTTCAACCCTCAGGCCTGCTGACGTGCTTGTTTTTGGGTGGCAGAATGGGAAGCATGCCTGCATCGATCTTACGGGGGTTTCTCCCCTTGTGGGGTTGAGGGCCAGTACCTTCAAGGCTGGCCATGCGGCCTCCAGAGCGGCTGCTGGGAAGGTGAACAAGCATGAGCAAGCGTGTATTGAAAACCAACATGTGTTTGTTCCCTTCGCATTTGATACCTTCGGCCATCTTGAAACAGAGGCGGTGACCACTCTGAAGCGGATCCAAAGAGTCATACAAGGGAATAGTATGTGAAGAAAAAGGAGGAAATTGGAGAGGAAAGTGTATGTGTATTTGATTAACAAAATCAAGTACCATTAAAATAGATATCAGAGTGAAAACTGAAAAGGGACGTAATCCATCATCAAAGCAGAAATCGCAAGAGATGATGGGTCGATCGTGATGAATGTGTACCCTTTAATTCGTGGGATGGATTTCAGAGATGCAAAAACGACGATGATGATGGCTGCGAGCTTTCAGAGGAAGATTGCATAGAGTACATATAATCGAGCGTCGATTGAGTTCCTGCGAAGTGATCGAAGTGTTGGTGTTTCATGTTTGAGAGGAACAATTGAAGCGGAAGGGAGGAAGAATGGGTCAATCGGAACCAAATCCGACCGCCACGACACAAATCGATACAATCGCCGCTGCACACCATTACCCTCACCGTCACCCACCATCGCCCACCTGAAATCGCGTGAAACAACCGCACGGGAAAAGAAAAGGAAGACGATATCGGAGTCGGAGTCGCTGTCGCCAGATCCGTCGCTGTGGTAGCCTGAGCAACTGCTTTTGTTCTCTAGATCTGGTGAGTTAGGGTTTCTGCATATGATGAGGGTTAAAAAGGGTGAGGGTTAAAAAGGAAATCAGTGGTTCTTTAATCATGGGTCGGATCTAAAATGGGTCGGAATGGGTCGGAGGGCACAGTTCCATAAGTATCACTTCTCTATTGTATATATATACAATATCATATCTGAATCTTTTGATGCCGCTATGAACCAGTGCCATTACTAAATATGTAAGTTCTTGGTTTAACTTTTAAATCTATAATGGTAAATTTTATTTTGTTTATTAGAAAATTAAATACCAAGAATCAATTATTATAAAAATAAACTGTAAACTCGTGTTTAGTGACTAATTTTCATGCAAACTTATATAATAGAGAACATCAGTATCGAGAGCCATCTTTAGTATTATACATACTGTTTCGGTTGATGTATCTTTAAAAATGAAAAAATGACCATTTTAGCGGCCGTTGACCAAAGCTTCTCAAAATAGCCGTTTGAAAGTCGTTATCCATATTATAGCCCCTCTGTAACGGTCGTTGGCGACCGTGAAACGTTGTCGGACGACCAACGGACGACAACCGGTTATAACGTGACATGTGGTTATTTGATGAAGGTCGTCGGCGACCTTGGATCTCCAACAACGACCCTACCACCTGCGACGATTGTTGATCACCGTCTGACCCCTCTGACGCTGCTGTCTACGGTCGTCGGCAACTTTCTATTTTTATTTTTCTTTTAATTCAAAAAGTTTGGCTGTTGACCAGTTTTTTAGGCGTTGACCATTATGGTCGTGGACCACCTGAGATTGGTCGTTGACCCCATTAGACGACCATACCAATCTCAGGTCGTTATCCACGTTATAGCCCCTCTGCAACGGTCGTCAGACACACATGTTAAACATGAATCTTCAATCATAGATTACCTCTTCGTGTATTCAAGTGTTATATTCAATAACAACAAGGATGGAGGTACAACATTAAAGGTTTTAGTTTAATTCATCTTACGTTTACATAATACACGTTTTACTTATTATTGCAATTCCTTTTGTATGCGGTGATGCTCATCTTTTGACTCTAATAAACAATTACAATTGTTGACACATGTTAACACTAAATTCATTCTAATAAAAGTTTTCTCTCCCAAATCTACTCCATAATAAATTCTTTTTTATTGAAAAGTATATACTATTTTATAATAATGATATATTTATATGTATTTATATTTATGGAATTATAACAATCATATATTAATTTACATGCATCTTATTTTTATTTAAAAATAAATTTTAAACTATTATTATTTCCATTTCAAAAAATATTTAGAAACTTATAAAATATCAATAAACACTTATTTAGTGTGTTTTCAAATATAATTGAGCAAATCATATTTAATATTTTAATTATTGAATACTTAATACTATTTTACAAATTCAATCAGCGTTGTGTTGTGGTAATACTATTTATAGAGAAATTCATTAGCGATAAAAATCATGTTCATAATATCCAATATTAAATAATCTTTCTACCATATCAGATGAGCCATGTTCATCCAATTTGAAAATTTTAGACATCGCGACTAATACAATTGTAAGTTTTCTAATGTATATCAACATAATATTTTTTATTGATAACATTATAATCTTTTGATTATAATTTAGATTTATACTCAACGATTAGAATGTGCTTATTATGATTTTGATAAAACTTTATACTCATCTAACTTTATATACAGACTTAAAGTCTCAAGTTTATCAATTCATAATTCATGTTAGTCGCTACTGAGGGTTTGATTGTTTTTTAAACATGATCACGTTTATCTTGCATTTTCCAAATATACAAGTAGAGACATGCCCTAAATATATTTTTTTATAAAGAGAGTAAGGTCACCAATACCATATTATGAAGTATAACTTTAGTTTTTTATCTAATGTAATGTAATACGTTATTATTGTAATAAGAAGAGTATCCATGAATTATCAATTATATATATATATATATATATATATATATATATATATATAGAGGAAGGATAAAATGAAAACCTCTCCGAGTTTGAAAAACCGTGAAAACCAAGCTAAAAAATTCGATTTTTGTTCCGATTTTTTTTATGATAATTCTCTAAAGTAAAAAAAACTCCTTTATGCAAAAAAATAAAAAAACGTCTAGTAAAATAAAAAAAAAAATAAAAAATCATGAGGAAACATCAGTAAAATATACATTGATTCCTATTTAGCACCCTACTTTACAACATGTTAAGCTCTGACGCCATAAAGGTAAATGGCATGTCGATGATAATAAATGAAAGCTGATACGAAATATTAAAAATATATATAATTAGATTTTTAACAAAACACATGCATGCAAGACAAAAAAAAAAAAAACTAAATTAGAAAATAAAAACTAAATGTTTATAATAAGTCATTCAATGATACGTGGTATGTTCTTGATCAAAAGTTGTAAATTCAAACCTTATATTATATAAAGTTACGGAATTTTTCTTTTTAAACATTCTAGACCGTTGATATTAAAAAACCTTAATCAAACTAAATTACACCACTATAAAATATTACAATAGATGTTTGAGCAATTATCTTTCTATTAACGGTTGATATATTAAAAAACACTAACAAGAAGTTAGATTATATTTTATTAAGAAAAGAAAAAATTATACCAGTTGTCCCAATCTAATTTAGTTTGAGCAACTACCAATTATACAAAATACAACTTATAAATAGTACTCTTCTTTGATTAGGCCATGTGACCTCCAACGGATCAGGTGACATGGTAGATAACTATTTATTTATTCATTGAATTTTTTGTGTAAACGTAATACAATTAGCATAAGATTTGGTGCTTTAATAGGTAGAGTCGTGTAATACAGCATCTATGTTCTACGTTTAATACTTTAAACTTTTAGCTTCTAATTGTAACAATTTTACTCTTTTTTTTTGTATTTATGTTTTTTTACGTTACGCTTCATATTTTTTTATTTTTGTTTTCTTTATGTCGCGATCTAGCAATGTAACTGTTTTGTGTACTTGTGTTATACTTGTGGCAACTCGCAGATAACATAATATAGTTTTTTTATTTGAACGGCAATTTGTGGCTCAGCGGTGTTTGGGACTGGTTACCCTGTACCTACCTACTGTCCCGAGTTCGAACCTCATAGCGAGAGAACCCAGGAGCGCCCCCCATCGGGCGGGAACCGGGCAAGCCCGTCAGAGGCGGACTTACATAGTGGGTAGGGGTAGCGCCCGCTACCCCTGAACTTTTACGGCGATGTATAATTTTATTTTATGTTTTTAGGTTTTCGGTATTTCGCTACCCTAAAACAAATTATTCGCTACCCCTAAGAGAACATGATCGGAATTTTTTCCGGCCGACGAAGAAAACCAGTTATTGTAGTTCGAGCTTTTGAAGAAAAGAAGAAGGAGAACATAGGTTAGGTTTTAGTCTGACAACTTTTGATATACTTTTTAGAGTTAACTTCTTTTTTGGTCCCCGAGGTTTACCACTTTTCTCACTTTTAGTCCAATTTTTAAAAAAATAATCGATTTAAGGGCCTCACCTTTGGTTTTTTCTTCTCAATTTTGGTCATCTTAAAAAATTCATCCAAATTAATCGTTAAAATGAAAGTCATTTATGTCCAAATTAAACTCTAATTCACCAACTTAAAATGGAAGTCGATCTATCTAAAGGTGAATAGAGTTCAATTCGGACATAAATATCATTCATTTTAACGATTAATTTGGATGAATTTTTGAAGGTGACCAAAATTGAGAAAAAAAACCAAAGATAGGCCCTTAAATTGATTATTTTTTTAAATTGAACTAAAACTGAGAAAACTGGTAAATCTCGAGGACTAAAAACGAAGTTAACTCTACTTTTTATTATATGGTTATTTCTTTTTTATTAAATATATTTCATGCAAAGATATATTTACTTTGCTTATTATCGGATAATAGTTATATCAAATCTTTAATTTTTCTAAATGCACCTAACCGGAATATAATCATACAATTTTCTATTAAAGAGTGTATTTTTACAAAGATGGTTTTCATATGAGTGGTATTTTAAACCACATTTTAAAAATTTCTAATAAATATGTTTGTATATATCGAGAGAAATTGTTTTTAAAATATTAAAATAACAATTTACTACTGTTTTGAAATATAAGAGATATAATATTAAAGGCTTATGGCTTACCGTCGTTTTCAGAATTGCTATATATCGATTGGTAAAAAGATATATCATTTGATATAGTTAAAGAATGTATAAAGGTTTCTACTCTAGCCCTTCAGTGAAAAGCTTCTGGTTCTATGACTGCCTAAAAATATATTACGCTACCTGTCCAAATTTTTTTATGATTTCTATTTAAATTCTGATATGAAAATATGATCAAAACGCCCGTTAATTTTCTAAAACCGAACAACTAATAAGTTTGTGCCTTTTGAAATAGAACTTGTAAGTGTAGGGGGCATTATGTAATTATTTAAACTAATATACTTAAGAATAAAAGTCAAAAAGAAAAAAAAACACACAAACCCACGCTCGTTGTTCCCTCTTCTTTGTCCCCCCCCCCCCCCCGTTCCCTCTTCTCTGACCGGCGTTCTCCATCCAGTGCCGCCGACGAAATTCCTTGTGATTCATTTTCTAAGTTCGAAAAAGAAAGTTTTCTTCAAGTAAATTAAAGAAGAGGATGTAATAGCTCGATTTCAAAAAACCGAAGAAGAAACATCTATTAGGTATGTGTTTAAAAAAAAATTTGAACGCTACCCCTCATTATTTTTTCTGGATCCGCCCCTGAAGCCCGTAAACCCTCCCTTATGACTCATGATCAAACACAAGACTCACTCCTTCATTGCCCACCAATATCTCATAAAGTGGTGTAAGTGGAACTAGAACTTGGGTCTCTTCGTTCACGAGCCCAAACAAAACTCAAAACGAAGTACTCAGGTATAAGTTGACACGCAACAGAGCAATTAAGCCAAACTCTAATTTATCTATATTAAACTAGTACCACTTTTGGGACTTTTGGGTTATGTTTGGTATCTTGTTATCCTTTTTGTATGTAAAATTTACTTTGATATATACAACTGGGAATTGTCTGGTCTTTAATTTGGCAAGTACCTTACTTGCGCCTTGCAACATAGAATGGGTTTAGGTTTGTTGATTTTCAGAAAAAAAATAAATGTGTCAATAATAAAATGGTTGAATTATAATCCAACGTCATTAGGCGGATGACCGATATATTAGACAGTCATCCGGGATAGAGTTTATAAAAAAAACTTCATACGTTTAAAAGGAGTCTGCTATGTTGTGTGGATGTAATTTGACAAAATTACTAACTCTATATTTTAAGAGAAAGAATAATCCAACCTGTTCCAAATCATTGTACACACGTTGCTACAAAATTCGTAAACAACCAAAAATTAGTCAGTGTCGTCGACATAGCAATTATTTATGTATAAATAATAAAATCTTTATGTTTGTATTTATACATTAAAAAAAAAAGAAATTAAATTTTCTCATTTTCCGTACAATCCCACTCGAGCGCGTTGTGGTCTTGTGGATACCCTATTACCAAATCTTTTTCCTTTTTTTCCTTTTGTCTTCAGGTTGTTATTTGTAAAATCCTTTATTACAGCCCACTTCTTTACCCCCTCCTTATCTCTTTACTGTTTACACTCCCTTCCAGTTTCTTATCTCCACTTTTCGGTGAATCTCCAACCGATATTCAACATTTTACATCTTCAATCTCGCCGATCGATAATTCAATCTTCTTCTCTGATTTCTTCTCAATCGGAATCTATCGATGTTATTGAATCCATAGATAATTGTTACTACTCATCTAAGCTGTGGATCGAGCCCAATTTCTGCTCTTCTGTTGCTTCAACTTTTTGTAAGAGAGATGGGAGCATGTGGATCGAAAGCGCAAGGGTGCGTGGGTGGGAGATTAGGTCATAAGAAGCACGGAGATGCTCCAGATGGTGAAGCGGCGCCAAGGATTAAGGCAAGAACACATGGAAGGAAACGGAGAAGACGAATCGGTCGGAAATCGAAAGCCGAAGCTATTAACCGGTATTCGTCACGTAACAGTATTGATCCTTCGTCTGTTGCTGCTCCTGCTGCATCGGTTTCTATGGATCGATCTTATCGCAATCCTACATTTCAAGGTAGTTTCTGAAACCCTAGTTTGTTTGATTTATTGTGTGTTCAAGTTTTGAAATTAGGGTTTCTTGCTAATTAATGGATCGTGTTTCTGTTAATTGTTTGATTATTGATTTTGGATAGTTTTTTAATGATTTCAGTACCTTGCCATGGTTAATTTGTTATGATCATGAATTTATTGGTTAATAGAGTGTGTGTATGTTGATCAAGAAAGATAAGAAAAAGAACTGCTGAACTCATGACTAAATTTGTTTGGGTTTCTGTAGGATAGTGTAAATGAGCTTTAAGTAAGTCACCGTTTAGTTTGAATTTCTAGGTCCAAATTTGAGTACAAGATGAGTTTATGAGACCATTTTAGATGTAAGAAAATGGTATAACCGTATAGGCATGTTTAAGTAGTTGTAAGCATGTTTTTTCTTGTTAACTGTGAGAATCTATTACCAGAAAACTCATGACCCTGCAAGCTAACCAACCAACTGGATCTGGTAAAACCTAGCTTGCACTGGGCAGGTTACCTTCAGATGGTTAATGTAAAAAAAACTTGTGGAAGCTGGATATGAACTTGAGACCTCTGCTAGAGGGACTCAAGTAAGTTAAGAAAGTTACAAACGAGCTCTAACTAGTAACAGAATGGACAAACTATGCAAAAACAAGCTCTTAATATGTCTGCTAAGATATTTTTAATATGGTTAAAC
The DNA here is from genome assembly GCA_039602395.1 of Deinandra increscens subsp. villosa. Taxonomy (NCBI): domain Eukaryota; kingdom Viridiplantae; phylum Streptophyta; class Magnoliopsida; order Asterales; family Asteraceae; genus Deinandra; species Deinandra increscens. Next base: position 16,281,163 of record JBCNJP010000015.1, on the reverse strand, counting down.
TATGTGCTCTTATTAGGGAATTCAGATTCTTGGTATGATACTCCCTCCGGGATTGATTCGGACGGTGATGAAGATTTCTACAGCACTCAAGATGGTAAGTGGTCCTTTTTTTATGTATTTTTAAATTTCATGGCCAAACTTATTTATTTTCAACATATATCTTGTTACAAACTTGAAATATAAATCTTTTGTTTGTATATCTTATTAACCTTGATTACACAGACATGGTATCTCAAAACGGTTCCGTTAGTGCGTCAGTAACTCCAAGGTTTTCTGATCCTGTCAATGGTGCTACCTTCTCCACCTCTAACCCATCAATGAAACCAATTGAAGCACAATCTTCCATAGATGGAACATCTACTGTATATGATGGATCTAACAATTTTGGAATTTTACAAAATAATTGTCTCCCGTGCCTTAATTGCACCACATCCACAGATGTAAAAAGTAAATCATCATGCTCAAGTCCTCCAAATGCAAAGAAGAAAGTTACTTCTATGCTTTCGTTTAAATGGAGGGAAAGCCAATCTAATATTTCTATATGTAAGACTTGTATTTAGTTATAATTTGATTATAAGTTGTTTAATATATATAATTTTTAATGACATGATTATCTGTTTCAGTCGCCCCAAAAGCTGTGCTTCAAAGACCAATAGCCGGCTCTCAAGTTCCATGTTGTCCCATTGACAAGAAAATTTCTGATTGTTGGTCTCCACTTGAACCAAGTACTTTTAAAGTCAGGGGACCTAATTATTTAAGGTATATGAGACTTATTCTTTGATTGAGGTGGAAAAGTGGAAGGGTTGGGTAAGGGGTCAAACCGGTTGAAATTGCTGTTTCTATAATAAGTAATGTATTTCAGTATGATCAAGAAACTACTATAAACATAAATCTAATAACATGCTGCCCCTTTTATTCTTGTTGTGAATAACCAATGTATTTTAATATGATTAAGAAACTATTATAAAAATGTTAATCTCATGGCATGCTGCTCTTTTTTTTTGGCAGAGATAAAAAGAAAGAATACGCTTCAAATGAAGCTGCTTTCTACCCTATTGGTTGTGATGTATTCTTATCTCCACGTAAAATTGATCACGTTGCACGTCTTATTCAACTTCCAACATTTGAATCATCTGGAAAAGTCCCTCCGTTGCTTGTTGTAAATCTTCAGGTACACTCACTATAACACACTTCTTTTGTCTTTTAAATCTTATAAATGATTACGATTCCCTACTTGAACTACTACTCCAGTTTTTCTGCATAAAGCAATATAGGATATTGTGAAAACTTGATTTGCTACAGAAGACTTTAAATCTTTTCTTTATAGTTAATTTTGTATAACGTTTACCAAATGAAAAACTTAATAAATTATAACACCGGTTATCTCTCTGACTTTGATCAGATACCTCTGTATTCTCCTGCACTATTCCAACATGAGTATGATGGTGAAGGAATGAGCTATGTTTTTTATTTCAAGCTCTCAGAAAACTATGAGGAACTCCCACTTCATTTTCAAGAAAATATGAGGGTATGATAGTCATTAAACTATTTATTTATCAAAAGTTTACATGACCCTGAATTTGCTTCTGTAACAGAAAATAATTGATGATGAGGTGGAACGGGTTAGAGGTTTTCCAGTAGATTCAATTGCATCATGCCGGGAAAGATTAAAGATCTTGGGTAGAGTGACAAACTTAGAAGATCTTGAGTTAAGTGCTGCTGAAAGGAAACTCATGAATGCTTACAATGAGAAGCCTGTTTTATCACGTCCCCAACATGAATTTTACTTGGTAACTCTTTTTATTAACTTCTTTTTGTTTGAATTTTGTATTTTTTTTAACTAAATATAAAAATATATTGACCAAGTTTATTTAAGCATTATCCAAAGAAACTTATGTTTTAGTTATATGGCCACGCGCAATGCAAAACCAGTTTTAAATAGAGAACCGTGAGAACTGCATAAGCATTTATACGTAATGATGGAACATAAATCGCATGTAGTTGGAGAGGGTAAAAACCGTCTTATGTATCACGTTTAAAGCAATAGGGATAAGTGTATATGATGTTCTCGCAATTCTCTACTTAAAATTGGTTCTGAGTTGAAATAGACAACAATCGAAATTTGTTGTCTATGTCATTTGTTAAATATTGTACTAGAAAGGTCAAAATGTTACCAAAAAAGGATTATCCTGAAAAACTTACTTAACATTAAAAGATCTAGTTATTAAACAATAAACCATAATTTTAATTAGCAGTATCATTATCACTAATTTATTAAAAAAGATGACTGCTAACTGATGGAAAATTAATTGAAATAGTGTTGTAACTGTGACAGGGAGAAAACTACTTTGAGATCGATTTGGACATGCATAGATTTAGTTACATCTCTAGAAAAGGTTTTGGTGCGTTTCAAGATCGTTTGAAGCATTGTACTCTTGATTTCGGGCTCACCATCCAGGTTAGTATTTCGAAGAAATCGTCAATCTTTTACATTTTTAACCTAAATTCACAATTTGAATTTTGATACAGGGCACCAAAGCTGAAGAACTGCCAGAATGCATTTTATGTTGCATCCATTTGAAAGAAATTGATTACAATCATTACAACCTTCTTGCACTTTCAGTCTGATTACTTCTAGGTCCTTAAAACTTTAAAGGGTCAAGGATTATTATTATTAATTTTGGGTATGCATGATGGTATTTCAAGAATATATATATCGAAATAAAGTTGATATAGAAAATGTACAGTTTCTGAACTAGATCTTGGAATACATTTGATCAGAATAATGCTGTAGAGAATGATAATAGTTTCATATGTGGTGACAGTTTCACTTTATTTGCCTTTTAACTTATGAATTTGGGTTCTATCTCACTTATGTTTAATGGACCAAATGAGTCAAATTTCAGAACTTGTTAAAGATAAGATAAAGTAACCTCTAAATCGCTTATCAGATTATAGTTTTAAGATTGAGATTGATGTGAACACCTGGAATTATTTCTAAAAGAAAAACACGCAGGAGGGATAGATGTCGACCTCTAACCCAGAGCAAGCCTAAAATTATATTTTCTTGTAGGCTTTACTCTCAATTTTAGAGTTACGTGTCCCTGTGCTTTACCAATTTTAACTTTTTGAATTCATTTTTCAAATTATTAGCAAATCTCGTCTCATGGTTGTTTTTCTTAACAAATCGAACCCCATGTTTTCATTTCGTTGCCAATTGAGTCCTCGGGCCTAACGGGGTTAACAGAAAATTAATCTAACCCCTTAGACCCAAGGACTCAGATAGCAACAAAATACAAACTTCAGACAAAATTTGTTAATGATTTAGAAAATGTACTCAAATGGTTATAATCTAGAAACCATAGGGACGCAAATCGTATTTAACTCTAAAAATAGTTATTAGTCCTTTGAGTATGATTTGCTCATAGAGCTAGTGTGATTAGATTTGATGGTATATGAATAACACAATTACACAGCTCTTTTAATGGTGAAGTTTGCAGGGTGTCTCGTGGTGGTCGATTTCGGTACCACCAGCACCACAACCTAACAACCGTATGAACCCGCGGGACCTCGTTCTACCATGTTCTTCACAAATGCAAAATTTTCTCTTCACAGACATTTGTCTTTCCCTCAAATCTGCAATATGCATCCTTTTAGGACACCTTTTTCTTGATCCAAATCCAAACATTAACACATACCATCTAGATAGGTTCGTCTTTGGATCGAGGTTCATCTCAACGCGCTTGAACCGCTTTTGCTCATTCTTCCTTTCGATGTTTCGAGGAGAAACCTGAATCACATTCCCACAAAACACAACCGGATTCGATGAGTCATGAGAAGTGATCATCATCTCACTTGAAAACTCAAAGTCCTCTTGTTCGAAACCACGATCGCTCAAGTGTTCGATATTGTCGTCGGAATACATGAAAAGACCAGAAAGAGAGAGGGTGTCTTCTTCTTCATCTTCTTCATTTGGACTGCTTGTTGCACAAGGGTTTGGTTTCTCCATTGATGGATGCTTCAAGTTAAGTGTGTTTAAAATAGGGCAAGAAATCATTGTTATATATATATATTGTTAAAAAGATTATAATATGTGGTGATGTCATGATTATTTTAGTAAATTTACGAAAATACATGGATGTGCCAAGTGGAAAAAGAAGATGCAATTTGGTGAGGGTATGACCTTTTATTAGTTTACAAGGAAAAAATTACATATATAGTTCAACGTTTTAGACGTTGAATTTGTTTTATTTTTTGTCTCATTGTTTTGTTTCATGTAGTATCTCCCTTTTCATCATTTCAAAATCACCTATATTAAATTTTCATTCATAACATGTTAGTTAATTCTCTTTTTCAATATAACAAATGCCGACAATCATTTATATAGGGACATGATTTGCACACATCTCCTTTTAATTTGTACACAGAATTTTCACGATCGTGCGTATATAAACGGCCTACTGTAATTAATTTTTCTTTTTGTCTTTTAAGGATAACTTGGTGGTAAAGTGATGGACTTACAACCAAAAGGTTGTGGGTTCAAATCCTGCTAAATGCAGGTGTGGAGATTTAGCCGTTCATAAAAAAAATAAAATTATATTTTTCTTTTATTTTTATGAATATTTTAAATTATTTAACTTTTATAAACATTAAAAAAATTTATTCACCATAGCTGATAAAAAGTAATTAAACAAACACAGTACTGACTTAAAATAACAAATTTTCAGACTCAGAGTCTTTGCCAGGACAGTCTCGATGGCTCCTCGGCAAGTATTTGCCTGTGTTGGGTCCCCACGGCCCATGTTTTTTTTTTTGAAAAACTTTCAAATGCTTGTTTGAAAATTTTTTGAAAATAAAAAAAACCATGGACCGTGGGACCCAACACCGGTAAAGACCTGCGGAAAAGTCATGAAAACCGTCTCGGCAAAAGACTCTTGAGCCTCAAAATTTATTATTTATATCACTACTGTGTTCGTTTAAATCGTTTAAGTACTTTATTATATGGTGAGTAGATCTTTTTAATGTTTATAATATTAATTAATTTAAAACATTTTTAAAGATTAAAAAAGATAACAAAAAAATTGAAAATTCAATTTGGGATCGTTTGGGTGCCTACGATCGTGGGCTTCCTGTGTCCAAATTAACATGCTGTGTTCAAATTAACATGGGCTGTGGCTAAATCCTGGGCCTTTATATATTATTATCACTAATCTGATTAATAAATATGACTTTTTTTAAAGAACTTTTCGATAATATGTTTTTAATCCTTCAAATTTATATCTAGTGCTTAGATTCATTGTTTTCTTTTGCTGTTTTACTTGGTTAGTCATTTACTCGCGACAAATATAAACCTTAAACTTAATATATGGTTGTGTTTTGTTTTGGTTTGCATCAAGGCTCTAGACTCTACTTCATCGAGTTAAGTTATCTTGAAGTGAACGTTTGAAACTTACATTAACGTTATTCTATAATTATTTCCCTTTTTTATAATTGTAATTTGTGTAAAACTTTATTGAAATTATTTTGATATTTAACGTGTTTTAAAGTTTATTATATGTATTATAAATTTACAGGTTTGTGTAGTTAACCCGGTTTGACCTTCTGGGTCAAGCGGGTCAACCGATTAAACATTTGTCTTTTAATTACAAAAATCCTATTTGATTTAAAAATCCAGTTTTAAAAAATTGTCTTGAATATTTGTTGAATAGAACAAAAAGATATCAATTTCAAGTTGATAAAATGCAGTCATGTAAGTTTCAAACGTATCGACAACAAAGTTTCAATACGTTCACATCCACGTACTATCATTATATTTTTTTGAGTATACATATAAAATAACAACTTCCACTTCTGCTTGTTATGATTTGATTACTTTTAAAGTTATTATGTTTGATAATTTTATTCAACTTAAATAAACTTATGGCTTATTTTGTCATGGAATATAAAGGTGAGGGGTGTATGTGTACTACATCAAGTTTAGGGGTGGTACATCTCATCTTTTAAACTTGTACGTAAAGTGAACAGTTTTTAATTTTTTTTAAAAATTTTATGTAGTATTTTTTTATGTATTTGTGTTACTCATAAAAAATTTTGTGGTGTAATATCCCTTAAGAAAATTTTTAATTGCGCTCCTGCCTCTAGGTATCGTAAACCAAAGCAACACTTCCATCCCAAATTGGAGCGAATGTTATGAAAAAATAGATTAAAGCGACGTATATTAACATGACGAAAGATGAAACATCGCCATCCACCTTCTCAAGGAGCACTTTTTCTTTTATGGGGTTGATGATTCTATGTTATAATGTCTCATCTCTACCTGTCCATCGATCGGTCTTCGTCTATGAAGGTTTTAAACCGGACCAGATAAGAAACCGAAAAACGAAAACCGAAAAACGAATGTTGTACCAAATGTAGTTTGGCTCAATTTGAAAATTCAAAAGCAAATAAAGGACTATTTCTGTCATAAACCAAAGTCTTGGTCAAACGAATGCTTGTACCAAATGAACATGAAACCAACCATTGATCTTATCTATATCTCAATCCACATCATCCCTAGTCGGCCGGAGTATCGCCGGAGATCACGTGCCGGCGTCGATCCTCTTCTTCATTTCCAATTATCACCAAACCCCCATTACACGCTCCCATTTGATCCATTTTCAACAACCTTAATTTCCTCATTCTTCACTCCCGCCAAATCCTTCTTCCTCCCCGCCTCTTCTTCCTCCATCTTCATCTTCATCTTCTTCAGATTCGCCTCTTCTTTCACCTTCTCCAAAGCTCCGATCAAACTCCTCAAACACGATTCCGGATCCGCCGGACTGGTTTTCGGCATCAGATTCTCCGCCACATCCGCCGGAGTCATCTCCGCCTCCGCCAACAACCTCCGAATCTCTTCAAACAGATCATGCGATTCCAGATACAGATAATTCCTCGCCAAAACCCTAAACGCCTCAAATCCACAATACGCCAATTCCACATGCTTATCCATCCGCCCTCTCCGAATCAACGCCGGATCCAGCTTCTCCACGTGATTCGTCGTGAAAACAATCAGCCTATCGCCGCCGCACGCCGACCATAAACCGTCGACGAAGTTCAACAAACCGGAAAGCGTAACTTTACTCGCCTTCGCCTCGTTGTTCTCCGGCGGCTTCATCGGCTTCGAGTTATCCTTCTCCTCCTCCTCCTCCTCCTTCACCTCCTTCTTCCGTTGACCGGTCAGATCCATCGAACAATCAATATCCTCAATCACGATAATCGATTTACTCGTCGTCTCAATCAACAACCTCCTCAGCTCCGTGTTATCCTTCACCGCCGTTAATTCCAGATCGTAAATATCATACCCTAGGAAATTCGCCATAGCCGCGATCATCGTGGATTTTCCGGTCCCCGGCGGGCCGTACAGAAGGTACCCGCGCTTCCACGCGCGGCCGATCCGGTTATAAAACTCCTCGCCGTTACTAAACGTCGTCAAATCGTCGATAATCTCCTGCTTCTTCACAGGATCCATCGCTAGCGTCTGAAACGACGCCGGATGCTCGAAAACGACGTGGCTCCATTGCGCTCCGTTATTCGTGTAAAGCTTTCGCAATCTGTTCTTCACTTTAATCTCCCTCCCTTCTTTCAAAACATGAGTGAGATACTCCCCGAGTATCGCTTCACGGTGCCGTTTGTGGAACGTTAGTTTGTAGTAACGTTTCTCGTCGGTGTTAGGGTAGAAGGAAAACGTCTGAGACTTCATTATGTTCTTACCGGAGGCCCAGTAGACTTTAACGCCGTTAAAGACGTCGGAAACCTCCTCGTGGTCGTCCATTGATAACGAGAGGGGCTGGGTGTTGTTTTTGATGACGTCAGCTTTGAGGCGTTTGGCCTGCATGGAGGAGGTTTTGGAGAGGTAGGTTTCGATGGCGGAGTAGGCGTCGCTGCGTTTGAAGCGCTCGCCGGTGAACTCGTTGAAGGTGATCTGGATGTAGGGGTAGAAGAAGGTGAGGAAGCGTTGGGAGTATTTGTCGATGAAGTTGCGGAGGTTGTAGGGGAAGTATTGTTGGATGATGGCCCAGACGAACATGAGGCTCGCGAGGACTGAGCCCAGTTGGGCCAAGATGTCGCCCGTGGTGAACTTGGTGGTCATGGTGTTGGTTAGTTGGGGAGGATGGATATGATTGAAGGGGTGGTTGGTTTTAAAGAAATGAGATTTGAGAATGGGAGTTTGGGGGGTTGAAATATGGAAACGGTGGGTGGTTTGTGTTGGGGACGTGTTTGTTTGCTTGCTTGCTGAGGAAGGTTAAGGTTATGACTTGTTGAAATCGTTTGATGTTTGTGTGTTCACATGGATCGTGCTTTACAATTTGGACTTTTCCTTCCAAATTTTTCTTTAATGAATTATCCTTAGTATCAGAGTGAGTACGTTTTTATAACATGGAATTTGATTGTAAACTGTTTATATAGGATATGACGTTTCGGCTAAATATATTTGGGAACGTCATTAAGGAGCGGTCTTAAGGATTTATGAGCCATGTTTGAGTTAGAAAAATGAGTCTCATTCAAAAAATAATTAGAAATAGAAAAATTTCTTAAAGAAGACAAAAGGTAAGTTATAACAATAAACATAAGAAAAATTATTAATTTAGGCTTAAAATTTGGAAAACCACCCTTATGCCAGCTCCACTACAAGAAACTTATATTGTTTTATTGCATGGTTAATCAGCTTCTCATGTAAAAAGATATTATAACTTTACTAGTTACCGAGATTCGCGCGATGCGCGAACCGGTGTAAACTCGTCGGTGTAAAGTCGTTCAAGTTAGTGTCCACCCCTTGAAAGACAAAGTGCAAATTAAACATTCTTTAAAAAGATATAATCCCAAATCAATCTTGAAATTCTAAGCACATCATCAACAAAACCATACATAATATGTGGGTCGAACAAAATAAAAAGGTTTAATTCAATTAGCTAAAGCAAGTAAACGGAAGCAACGACGCGAAGGAGTAATGCACCCCAGAAACCCAAAAGAAGTGGAAACGTTAGCACCGTTAATTCTGCTCCCCAAAACACTTGTAAATAGCGCTTGGAGAGTTAGTACCCTCACGGAAAACACCGTTTGAGGCCAAAGCAATTGTTAATAAGCATTGACATGGGTCGTGATTCGGAAACACCGGATCTCTATAAAACCGAGCTAGGGTTTTAAAACCAGAAATTGGATTAAAAAAACCATAGCACTTGGGTATGTAAATCAGATTATTGGGCTCAGATCAAGAATAAGAACTCATCATATTAGGTTACCAAGTTCAATTTAGCTGCAAAATTAATTGCCACGCCTAAATCAAAGCTTGAAAAACCATAAATTCCTTTTTTTCATAATCATCATAGCCCAAGCATTTAGCAACTTAAACATCAGATATGTATTAACCCGAGGTAGGGTTTTAAAACCAGAATTCGTGATTCAGAAACATCTGATCAGCATGAGGAGTCTCGTGGCCCAAACACAGCAACCACCCAAGTAAGACCCGCCTCATGACCCTGTTTATAAACAAAAACGCCCGTCAATAACGGTGGGAACAAAGCAAACATAAAAGTAACAGAAGAGTAACCTGGAATGCATACCAAACATGGGTTGTGATTCAGAAACATCATATCTGTATTAAACAGACCGAGGGGGTAATTAGCGGGCTCAGATCAAGAATAGGAACTCTCATCATATTAGGTAACCAGCTTTGATTTGGCTGCAAAATTAATTGCCACGCGTAAATCAAAGCTTGAAAACCCACAAACGCCAGTTTTTTGATAATCTTCATAGCCCAACCATTTAACAACACACGATCGCTAAGTATCTACAATCAAGATTTAAGGCAAAATAAAAAATCAGAGATCAGTCACCAGAAATGAACAAAATCTGCATCGACGATGAGTTAGTTTTAAATTAAAACAAATTTGCATAAGCCAATCTTACCTGAATTAAGATGTGGCAGCTCGTGGCAGCTAAAATGAATTAAGACAATAACTGTTATTGTGTGACTCTCTTTGGATCAGTTAAAGCCATTTCAGGGTTATACCATGAGCAAAACCTTTTGACTCATGAATTCAGTTAAATATTTTTTGAGTAAAAGGGTAATAATCTTGAATTAAAATAAAACTGTTATTTTTTTAAAAGAAGTTAGAAATGGCAGCAATAAAATGAAACAATGTGAAGTTTTTATACCAAACCCGTCCCCAGTTATCCTTAAACTCAACATCACCAATATCATGAAACGATGATGGCATCACATGTGCTAGTTCAAGTGGATATGCCTTATGAGGCCTCTGTATTTAACAACCACATAAATTATCATGAAAACATAAATTTCAAGAAAAAAGAAAACTAACATAAATTTCCATCTTCTTGTGAAGATCAAAAGAAAGAACCAAATGATGAGTCATACATAATCGATGGGGCTTCATCGGATGATTCGGTCCAAAGTAAACATTACCAGCATCCACTGCAAAAATCCATCACCCCAATTTTAACAATCATTAAATAAAAAGAAAAAAAACCAATTAAAACATACCGGCGAGCTGAGGAGGAGCGATCTGTATGAAACCGAGCTAGGGTTTTAACATCAGAAATTGACAAACGACCCGACGACGGCTGCGTAAAACGTCGTGCCGCCGCCGGTATAACATAGAACATATCGAGGGTTTTAAACCCCAAAGCCACCGTAGATAGCCACCGTCGATGAAAAACGGTAAACCAACAAAGCCACCGACACGTTAATGTATCGAGCAGAGAGCGAAAGAGCGAAACCAACAATCAGGTCTCTAGCCGGCGAAAGGCAGGCACCGGCGAAATACAGATACCGGCGAAACCCAAAGACCGGAGAAACCCACACACGATACCGGCGAAACCAGAGCCGGACAGACGGAGAGACCAGCCTGAGAAAGCCGGCGACGTTAAAGACAGAGACAGAGAATCGTGCGGCGAGGTTAAAGAGAGAGAGAGAGAGAATGGCAACCCTAATCTCACAAAAGGGAAAGAAATCGAGTGAGCCACTTTTGTACAATTGGTGGAGTGGTGGTAACTTACCCACGTTTCCATTTCATACACAGCCACACAAAAGTTAAAGAAGTAAACGGAAACAACGGCGTCAAGGAGTAAAGCACCCCAGAAACCAAAAAAAAGGCAAACGTTAGCACCGTTACTTTAGCTGCACAAAACACCTGTACATAGCGCTTGGAGATTTGTACCTTGACGGAAAACACTGTTTATGCCAAAGCAATTGTTAATAGGGGGTAATATTAGAGTTGTTATATATTGGTTTAGACAATCAGATCTCACAGCACTTGCAAAACATTTTAAACTAGTTAAACACTAATTTGATTTTTTCAAACTCATTTGTTATGAGAACTACATGTTCTTCCTCAAGACAGACCCACACTAATATGTGGCAATTAAAGTGCTATCTTCCCAATTCATAATCATGTGATACAAACGGGCCAAACACATACACCTAGACTATCATTTTATATGGCAACTCGTAGCCTCTGAAAAACTTCTCACCTAGTTATTCTAACCAAGCTTCAGATGATTGCCATCTTTACTAAGAATCTTCCTCGGTTTCGGTTTGAGTTATTTCGAGTCAACTTCAGCGTGGGTCACCACCATGTCGCTTGAGGGGATATTAGAATGAAAAGTTAGATTATTTATTAGTTTGTTCGTTCTATGTAATTTGTTCTTTCTTTTGTACCTTTATGTATGTTATACTTGTATATTAATCTATAGCTTCGAACCCTAGGGTAGAGTTTTTGTCATTTACCAGAAAAAGTTCACCAACTTTGAAAACATTTATTATTTGATTAAACGTATCGCACATGTCGACTCCCTTTTTTAAACAGTTTTACAAGAGGTTAATAAACTTAACTTTCAACCTGAATAATAATAAGAAGAAAACATGTACGTATGTCCTTTTCTTGTCAACACCAACAATCCAAACAAAATGCAAAAGTTGAAAAAGAACATAAAAATAATTCAAAGAATAATTCTCGTAGCCACCGGCTTGATTTATTTTACAGGTGAGTGAGTTTGGGAATTCTTTTTAAATTATATTTAATTGCATGCGTATTTATAATTCTATTAACTTGTACGGTGTGGGAAATGCATTATCAAGTTCACAAATGTCCATATTTCCATGCCATGAAAACGGTATTTTGTTTCCTTGCAATATATTGGAAACCACGATAGGCATATTTACATCTTTTATTTAATGTATTTTATTATCAATTTCATAACATCCTTCGTCCTTAGATTGTGTTTGGCGCGCCATAAGCTAGCTTTTTGGCGTGTACCAAACGAAGTTTTTTTTAAAAAGCTAGATTTTTTAAAAAACCCCGTTTGGTAACGTCAAAAATAAGCTAGCTTTTGAAAAACTAGTTAGAGTAACGTTTCAACTAACTTTTATAATATTTACAGTTTTACCATTTCTTAACTAATAAATAAATATATTTATTTATATTTATGACATGTACTTTTATGTCATTTAATATTTTTCAGCTAGTTTATCAGCTAGTTTTACCAAACGTTATTTTTTATCAGCTAGCTTATAGTTTATCAACTAGCAGCTAGCTTATCAGCTAGCAGCTAGCTTCTTAGCTAGTTTATCAGCTAGCAGCTAGCTTATCAGCTAACAGCTAGCTTTTCAGCTAGTGCGATAAACACAACGTTAGACTCTTATTTATCAATAATTTATATTTAATAACTCACTAATTGTTGGAAATTTTTTGTAAAAGTGAGATTGTCACCACGTTTTGACACAAATAATATAAGTTTTAGTAACGTGTATTTAATATATATTAGTAGGTTTTGTATCCCGTGAAGAGGGCTTTACAACGGAATATAGATGAATGAGATATCGAATATAAAAGTCATTTATTTGGTTCAAGTTTAAGAATGGAGAAGAACTTGTCCCACATTGATGGTGGAATAAAGTTACAGCGTGTTTATAATTTATTTTGAGCTCCGAATCAAGCCATTAAATCTATAGAGGCTATTAGAAGTAATTTTTGTTCTTGTTCTTGTTGGGGTCGGGGTGGGGGATGCAGGCCATGGATATTGGACCGATTCAAGCCTCAAATTTGCCTGCCTTTTTACCATCGGGGTGGCTATTCCGCTTCAAGGCAAAGAGGATGGATCACGACTTGCTTCAAGGCAAAAAGCTTCATTTATGCATCAAAGACATCTTAGATGCTCATCGTGACTGGACGGGGTCGTAGAAGATCAAATTTTTGTGCATGGGATTTTTGTTACTAACTTATGGTATATTTGAAAATCTAGGAATGAGATAACATTCAACAATCGAATTAATGAAGCGGTTGCGGTGTTTGCGGAGATAAAATGCTTGTCGTTTTGGTGGATAAAGCATAGGGGAAACTTTTCTTGTATGGAGTGGGATAGTTGGTGCATATTTTCGTTTTCTTGTTTCTTTTTTATATGTATGCTTTCTAACTTCTTGCTAGTTATAATGGAATAATCAATGAAATAAATATATCATTACTATTTCATTATCATTATAACAAGTTTGCTTACCATACGAAAATAAAATAAATATTTCTTTATCATTACCATTCTATTGTTCTATTTGATTATCATATGAAAATGAAATAAATCATTTATTGTTTTATAGTAAAAACAATGTAATAGAATACAATTTCTATCAACATTTCCATTCAAAATTAATATATATGTTTTTTACATTTTATACTTTCTTATTTTTAATTTTTTAACTTTTTATATTATTAATTTCTTTTTGTTAAATATTTAATTTTTGTGTTTTCATTTTTTATCTTTATTTTGTAATTTACATTTATTTATGTTATTTTTGTTTTTTAATTTTACATTTGTTGGATAATAGTTTTTCATTCTTATTTTTATCTATTTTAATTTTTACATTATTGTTTGTATTTTTATTTTTGAACTTTTATTCTTAATTTCTTTTTGTTTTCATAACATTAAAAAAAAACAAATTAAATAATATGTTCATTTAAAAAAAAATTTGAAAAACGAAAGAAATCAATCATATTTTATTATGTAATCATCGTATAATAATTTATTTCATTCAATCATATGCTTCCAAACATGTTACGTATCAAACAAAGTGTCATTTCACCCTCTATTATACAAACAATAAGCACGGGATAGTAGTAAGCCTAAGAGTGTTCAGGGTCCAATTGGTCCGGGTTTAAAGATATTTTATGCCCAATCCAAAAGATACGGGTTCAAAAACTTTTAACCCAAACCGAACGAGTTGGGTCGGGTTTAGTGAATCAGAGCAAACCGGATTAACCGGGCTGGGTGACGGTTGCACCGTTAACTAGTGATTAGAAGTGATAAATGTGTATATTTTAGGGTTATTGGCTTGAATTAATGACAACTATCACTTATTGGCCGGGATCACTCCCAACTAAAGAAATCACCACCGCCACCCCCAACTATGAACCTAATTTCTGACAACACTCCCAACTAGGGTTTGTTTCTTGACATTATACTTTTGGTTTTCTTTATTTTTGGGATAGCAATCTAAGCGTTCGACGCTTTTTGCTATGAGTGTGTTTGAATGATTGTAACAATTCGGTATTTGCTTTAATCTTTATCTTGAACCATCAGTTCTTGGTGATTTATTGGGTACGGATTTGGGTTGGTTTGTATTGAATGATCATCGAGTGACGACCTCGCATTCTAGTTATCCAAGTTCTTAGTCCTCTTTTATCACTTCCATTCAATTACACATGAACCATGTCTATGTGGTTCTTCCCAATTGAAAACCATAATGTAATGTTAGTTTAAAACCCGAAATCTAGAAGGATCACGCTTTCTCATACTTGTTATTACAAAGTAATTTAATTTCTAATTAATCTCAAATCGGTGTTTAGAATTATTAATCCATAAATTCCATCATCTAAAGTGCAATTTCTATATTTTTATTCTTATTGTTTTGCTTAGATATAATTGCTACAAACAACACATATTCCACATTCTCCCTGTGATCGACACCCGCTTACCACTATCTAATTAGTGTAATTGGGTTTATCTTTGAGTGGGACTTCGACCTCACGTCACTGGGTTACGGGTTGAACGGGTTATCTTCATGGGCCATTTAAGTTCATGGGCTATTTAAATTCATGGGTTTACTGTGATCATCTCCGTGGGCCATGTATATTGTATAATAGATAAAAAAAAATACATCCCTTCAAAATGTTTAATGTGCCACTATAGATCTACGGTACATAGTGAATCAATATCAAAAACATGTATAAGTGATAAATGAAAACATGCATTTTTAAAAACAAGAATCCTTTTTAAAATGAATAAAAATATTCGATCAAAAAGCTAATAAAAGGACATATATACTATTAAACTATTAGGGTTTTTAAATTAATTAAACTAAAAGATTAACATAATATGTATTATTAGTTAAACTAAAGAAGAGGTGCACAGTAGCCACTACTTCTACTTTTATGCAACAATTTAAGACCAATTGCATACTTGCTAGAAAAATATTTGGATGTGGATGATAGATTGCATCTTTTTTATATATCCCAAAAATGAGGGCTATTAGAAGAGACTTCGGGCCATGAAACCATAGTTTACTTTTTTTGTAGTGTTGTTAACATTGTTAAAAGCTCATTAATTATTTAAGTAGACCTCGTTTTTCAGAGCTGCAAAAGCTCATTAATTATTTATAAGTAGACCTCGTGTTTCGGAGCTGCAACCTGTAACGAAAATAAAGTTTTAGCTGGCTTATTAGAGCAAGTGAAATATGCATAAAATTAGCTTCTTCATTTGAAAATATTGTTTTCTATTGTAATTAGCATAACTCTCCTAAATGACAACTCCTTTAGAAAAAGGAAGTTATTTAAGTTTTTTTTCTTAAAGAAGTCCCCCTCCGACAGCCCAACAAATCATGAGGGGTCTTTCAACCTATAGGAATGCTAAGGAACAAGATGAAATAATACTTTTGTGAAACGTCTACCGGCAAGGCCAACTTTCCTCAAATGATTGGAACTAAGGTATCCTCACCGAAGGAAAAGAAAAGTAAGCGAATAGTCTCCTGGAGAAAGAAGAAAATTGCACATTGAAATTTCGTTGGAAAGGCTTTGAATTGCACATTGAAATTTCGTTCAGAAGGCTTTGAGAAAAAGGGCAATAGTGGAAATGACCATTGTTGAATTTGTATTGTTGAATTTGTATTCCAATAACCTACATTCAAGTCTCTATGTTGATTGTGGTATCTCGGTTTAGGAAGCTTTGGTTTAAAATCGGTGTTGAAGCTGTATATCAATAACCTACATTAAAGTCTCTATGGTGATTGCTGTATCTCGGTTTAGAAAGCTTTGATTCAAATTAGGTGTTGAATATGTATTCCATTTCAATTCTTGCCTCATGGTTTACTATATTTTCCAATCATAATCATCTCGGCCACCGTCACCGGATATACAATAGTATTCGACACATAAAATAAAGAGTAAATTACGGATTTAGTCCCTGTGGTTCACACAGATTTCATATATAGTCCTTAAGTTTCATTTATTACGGATATAGTCCCAAACGTTTGTCAAACCGTATCGGACTTAGTCCCTACCACTAACTTCTGTTAAAAAAATCTGTTAAGTTGATGTTAAATGACCATTATACCCATACTCTTTTATTTAATATAAAAAGGAAAAAGTCTAACTTCTTCTTCATCAAAAAACCTAAAATCTAGATATGTTCTTCTGGTCGCCGACTTCTTCTTCATCAAACTGTCAAACGATCAACAGCCGCCACCACCCCCGACAACCCTATCAACAACCACCACCACCGCCAACAACCTTCTTCATCTCAAGTTGTCAAATTCATCTCAAATCAACAATCTTCGTCTCCTACAGTTACGCCCAAATCACACGATCGTTGAAATCGGTTGATATTCTTCATCGGCGGTGCGGTGACGGAGGACGACAAACGTTTTCAGATCATGTCATGTATAGATCGCTTCATCAACAGGTATGGTTCTCTTCAAAAATCAACAGGTGTGAATTGTAAGGGTTTAAAAGATCCATGAGCTTTTTGTTTCAATCGTGTTTCCACCACCGGCACCACCATCGTCGTCCACCGCCACCTGTACATGATCCACGAGGTTTTGATTCACCATAAATAAATAACTTAGAAGATCAAGTGTTCGATTTGATAAGAAATTGGTATACAGAATGAGAATATAACACGTCAAAATCGGTGTGTATGTCGAACATGAGTACTCCCTGTTTTAAGAATTGGTATTCACGAAAGGACACAGTATCAATTCTTCTTCAATTATCCATCCTTGGTATGACAGGAACCAAAATAACCAAGCGACTTGCTCCACGTTTCATCCCATCTCTCCGTCTTCTAAAATTCAATCTCTGTGATTAATTTATTGAATCGATTTGCCGGAGATGTGTGGAGTGTTGAAAAGCGATGATGATGATGAGTTCATTGCTCAGTTCGCCGTCTTCCTTCCTTCAAATTGAATCGTTGCCGGAGATGTGATGGTGCGACGACGAAAGGGTGCCGGAGATGTAATGGTACGGGGAGGCGTCTATAGGTGTCCGGTGGGTTATAACTTTTTTTAGGTAACTGTGTGCGGTGTCCGGTGGGTGGGGTGGGAGTGGGTTATGACTTTTTTTTTAATTAAAATTAAAATGGTGGGGGCATATTAGGAATTTTAAAAAAGTTAACTGATTTTTTTAACGACCGTTTGGCTCAGGGACTAAATCCGATACGGTTTGGTAAACGTTTGGGACCATATCCGTAATAAATGAAACGTAAGGATTATATGTGAAATATGTGCAAACCACAGGGACTAAATCCGTAATTTACTCTAAAATAAAATTTAAAAAACAAAAAACTAGAAAATCAGAAAATTAAAGATTGAATTGCATATCTCACTCAGAAAATATGAAATATCATTCTCATTGATTTTGATAACAAAACCTCTGAAGTCTGACATGTGAATTATTCATAATTCATCATTGTAGAGCAAAAAAAAACATCGCTTAAAAAAAATTAACACAGTAATACCTTGATAATAAAATGGAAAATATAATAAATTATACAGTTAAAGCAGTCAAAAAAAGCTCTCATTCAAATTGATTTCCGGTCATTTTAACAATCGGAATAGCGTATATTGCCTAAATTGGCATTCGATCACAGAGCTTTTAACAGACAGCAAAAACGTGAAATTTAATTTCAGAAAAAGTAAAGAACAAATCGATGAATCATAAACTTGAAAGATAGATCTGATAGAGATCAGAGATTGGTTAAGGTTTATCAGTCATGATTTATCTGAAACACGGACCAATTGTTCGTCATCATATCCCTCCAGATCAACAATATCCATACACAAAAGGATTGAATAACAACGATAACGAAAAGATTAGTAAAACGGCAAACAAATTTCTTACCAGATGAAAAGAAGCTACTTCTATAGGAAAACCCTAAAAACAAAGGAACACGTAGAAGTGTAGAACAGATCTGATGTGCTGAACAATGAGGATTATAAGGTTTTTATAGCAAAACCCTAAAAAGTAAAACAAGTCAACGAGATAAAGCCCAACTGCCAGATTGGTTGGGCCCAGATACGTGAAGCCCAACTCCTTGATCCATGAGGCCCACCAACCCTTACTTTAGCAGCCCAGCTTTGGAGGTTTTGTGCGAGCGGGATACGGTTTGGGGAATCAGTTCTAGCCGTTGGACCATTTTTTGAACGTTGGGTAACGATCATATGACCATCTTCTGGTTGTTTATTTATCATCCCCGTCCCCCTCCTACCTCAATGTGTTATCATCAATAGGTACTGAATGTGTTATATGGGTTGAATAATTGAATCATAACACTAAAAACTATTATCTGCGCTTTGGGATATTTTAGGAATTTGGGGTAGTTATTGGGGCTATGTCGGGTACTGGATTTCTGCCCACCCCTCATGATCACTGATATGAATTTTCGGAGACGTCATATAAATGTTAAAAGAATCTTAAAGGAGGGTATTGAGTACGTTTTTGTTGGGGACACATTATTTTACATGTGTTGCACTTAGGTTGCTTTTTAGTTTTAGATGTAGATACTAGCTTCTATTTAGGTTTGTGGGCCTTTAGCTCTAAAGGTGTTTTTAAGATCTTCTACTCTAGCTTTAGCTGACTTGTATGACATATTGCCCGATATATTGCTTATGACCAATGTTTTAAAACCCGGGTCGAACCGGCCGGTTCAACCGGTTCGACCGGGGACCGGCCACCTTTCCGGTTCTTTAATATCCGGTTTTTTGGATTGAACCGACCCGCTTCGAACCGGCCGGTTTTCCGGTTTTTTCCGGTTCAACCGGTTTTCTGATTTTTTTTTTATTTTATTTTTTTTAACTTTTTTTATTATTTTTTAAAGTTTAAAACTTATATTTTCTTATGAAATACATATTTGATATTAATTTTAAGTGGATTATAATTGTATTTTAACTACTTTTGTTGGGGTGTACAAGTTTATTAGCATTTTTATAAAAAAATATATATAAATCCCCTAACTGGTTCAACCAGCCGGTCTAACCGGTCCGACCGGTCGAACCAGTCCCAGAAGATTTTCCGGTTCAACTAAAAAACCGGTTTTTAAAACATTGCTTATGACATGAAGGCGCGTGTGTGCCATGTTGTTTTGATATTATTTTAACACTTGTTACTTAGATTTTCTTGTAAGTTTATATATGTCACGTAGCCATACTTGAAACCGTGCAAAAGATTATCGCTATGCATAGAATCCTCGGGTGGTTTTGATCATCATTGTTTGTCATGTGAATGTGTTTTGCTTTTTTTTAAGTGGGTTTTTAGCTTTGATAATTGCAATCTTTTCAACACATCTAATATCTAATTTTTTTTTTTTTTTATTTATTTTTTTTTTTTGAACAGCATCTATGTATGCATATGGTTAGAGCTTGTAACAAAAGATAGATTTATTGGAAGGTATTTTTCCATATATCAGTATATATATGATAAAGAGCATGTGACAAACATAATTGTCACCAACAATAAAAGTATGTACTATGGTTATTTGCTAAATCTTGCTTTAATCTGACATCTATTGTTATATCTTTGTTTGATTTTTGAAACACCATTTAATGGTAGATGAGGGATGAAAGACTAGTATTTTTGGTGTAATTTAATGATAGATGAGGGATGAATCATAAACTAATTAAATAACCTTTTTTACATCCATTTCCAGACACCATCTCACATATCAGAGATGAATACATTAGCCACCAGTCTTTCAAAATCACAAACTCGAGAGAGGTTTTGTTTATGCTTTGATGTTTGGTCAATTATTATTACAAAAATAATTACTGTGCACACGACGAATATTACAATTCACAGTTTGGCAATTTAGATATATTAAATAAAGTTGAGTCTTTTATTACTTTTTTTTAACAATTTAGATATATTAAATAAAGTTGAGTCTTTTATTACTTTTTTTTTTAACAAATACCCAGAAACCCGGGATCACTCTAACAAATGGATCACATTTCCACCTGAATAACAAAATATGAAGACCCGACTCATCCACCACCCAAGACGAAACCCAAAAGTAAATTGCCCTAGGCAAGACTCGAACCCACGACCTCCCATATGGAAAGTCATGGGTACCGCTAAGGCAACATCCCCTTTGGTGAGTCTTTTATTACTTGCTAGTGATACTCCTATGTCTATTAGCTTAGCGAACAAGAAGATTGTACGATTAAAGCTGAAAAAATCAAACAATTATACATCCGTCTATTACACAATAAAAACAAGACAGCTAAATGTCCCACCTCTTTTTCACACGGAACATCACGGCTGACGATCTTATATCGTCTTGTGGTACCTGGAGCATTAATTGCACCTTCATCTTCAAGGGTGCTGTTTTTGCTTTCCCATCTTCATCTCCAACCTACAGTTCATTGCAAATGAGGAATAATCAGTACAGTATAACCTGAATATAGCTCCACCTTTGACTTTTTGGGTCATAATCGCTACAAAATGATTGCTGGATGAAGCTTACCCACATAGATGCCCAACCTAATCGCATTTCTGAGTCATAACCCGCTTTTACTTTGTACTCCTTGCCAACCGTGTGTTTATAGACAGCACTCCAGTAATTGGTATCAAGGTTGTACAAATAACTGAAAACAAATACCACCAAGATTACCAACACCAGACAGTAAGAGATATCAAATTTAAAATAAATAAAAAATCCATACTTCATAAAAAGTGTAGGAAGTAGGGCGGTTTAAAACAGCTCAAACTGGTCAGCGGTTTGGTTACACTGGTCGGGTTTTTTCCTTAACTTTCGGTTGGTCCGTTTCAAAATTTCCAAACCCGTAGCAAACGATCTGGTTTGTGGTTTTTGCCTTAAACCAACCACATAAAACCAAACCGGATCGTAAGATTTTATTATTCTTTAATTTGTTACATATTTCATATCAGTATGATTATATCTAGCTCATTATGATACTTAATATTGAGCTTAATTAGTTAACAATGTTCCATGTCAACTGGGTTAATGTCAATCTTGTTAGATGATCTAGAACCAAGGGCCAGTAGGATGGCATTATTTATGTCCAATTAGTTCACAAGTCGCACTTCACATCTCACTCTACTACATTGGAACTTTAGGTTTGTTGCCTTGATTTATGCTCATGTATTAGTTCTTAAGATTCTTAATTTTCCTTTTCAAAACTTCTATGTTTATTGAAGACCTTACTATATAAACATTATCAAACTCATTCGCTACAGTAAACTTGTTGCTTGTTGTGAAGGAGGGTGGTACAAGACAAGATTAGGAGAGTGATTATTGGACCCAATCTTGTCATACTTTGATAACTAGAGGGCTCATTAGTAAAGTTTCATTAATTGTTTTTGTTTAATTAGATGTCGGCCAGAACAGGGGATTTGAAGTCAGCTTAGTTGTTTGGTTTTTGATTGGAATTAGGATAGATTTAATTCTTTGACTAGTTTGATAGAGTTTTAAATTGGGTTAGGATTAGTATTTAACACAGATGAAGATGAAATGATTTAGCCTTTATATCTATTATCATAGGGCTTTTGTAATTGGTTTTAGGTGTCAAGTTTTGAGTTTAATAAAATAGTGTGTCGTGGTAAGTTTCCATAAACTGACTTGTGTGGTTCTGTGTTTTTTTCTCTTCAGTCCCGGTTTTCCAGTTCTGATTGTGAACGAGATCTATGGCAATACATGTGTCCCGTCCATATTCCTTCCTATCTTTTTACACAAAAAATACATGTTGGTTTAACCCTCCCTATACAGTGTATATATAGAGAGAGAGGGAGAGATAGAATAAACTTTAAATGACATAAAGCAAATAACACTGATATTGTTATCCAGAATGTGCAGAAATAATCGACTGACTGGTATTATAAAAAACTAAGGAACAATACCTGAATAAATCTAATAATCTTTCATTCCTATTAAGCAACAAGCAGCCTATCAAATAATCCGTAATTCATGCCTGAAACATTTTCTGTCTGGTAGTGTTTAATCCTCAAAATAAGGCATAGGTTTCAAAGAAACAAACCATCAAGTCACTCTTCCTACTCTTTGAGCATGTTAAAGTTATCCATAGAACACTACGTTTCACTATTCCTATCAATGCTGATAAAAAAAAATTATTTTTGTATGTCTGCTACAATCTAGCATTGCAAAGAAATTCAAATTTAACACAAATGCAGATGAAAAGTTAACCTATATAGCTCAACTCCGTTCAAAATCACCATCAACTAACCGATTAGCAGAATAAAGTATAATGCATATTTTATATGCAGCATCTCCATTTTCAAATCTTCATGAATGTGTAATGTCTAGCAAGTTAGTTTTGGTAGTGGGTCTAGTATTTCATGTAGTGGGTCAAGTAGTGGAGTAGTATTAGTTTATTAATTTCTCTTGTTCTTGTAAGCCTATACATGGGCATGAGTGTTTTGAGTCTTAAATGAATATTAAGAAAATTGCTCCTAATCTTCTCTCTAGTCCTCCTGTTTCTATTCAAACCAAATTGGTACCTATCACTTTACTCCCTTAATAATATAACTTGTTATCAGGCTCGATAAGAGAAACATACGAACAAAAACACTTTCAATAACTATGGCCATGGGCTCACCTCAACTTGTCGGAAGGACTAAAGCGACGCTTGAATGAGAAGGCTAATGCATTTGAAGGCAGAGAAATGCTTGGGATGAAGGTCATTTGTTCATCCTGCAACAAAAACTCATGATATAACTTGATGTGACATGCAAAAAAAGACTTTAGATGTTATGCAAGAAGTAACCTTGAAGGAGTATCTTAAATTCAGCATATCATCACTGAACTGAGCATTGCAAATCCCGTTAAGAACTTGACCTTTGAGTATTCCACTATATGACAACTTTGGAGCTGCATCCTCCTCCTCCTGATCCTCGGTCTCCTCTAGTGACACTTCACCATAGGGAAATTTTAAGGTTGCTTTTGGCTGCACACCAATAGACAGTCGATCGAAGATTCGAGGCATTTAGAAACATAACTATGAAAGCTCAAACAAAGCAAATATGAAATATGGACACTCACCAAACCAACAGATGGAAGGGGAGAAGTCAACTCCAGTTTGCAAGAAGGAGCAAGATCAGCAAGCATCGTGACTTCTCCTAGCTGTGCCTGCAGTAACAATCATATTTTATAAGATGACTACAAAATAAAGACAGACATCCATCGATTGACGGTATAGTGGGATACCTTCACATCATGAGTGGCAGTGAGCTGCAAACCAGGCGCAATATCCAAAGAGCCATTGAGGAGAGCATTGTGTTCTTCGAGGTCGTAGTGGCAGGATAGGTGTTTAGAGATGAAGCTTAACTGAGGGTTAGAGACATGTCCCTTGTCGTTGTTCTGAAAGCACAACTTAAGCTTGGCAAGACTATCGAACAACTTGCAGGATACCTTGTGGAGGAAAAGAGATGTGTCACTATCGAACTCTGTCGTGACTCGGATAGACGGTCGTGGAGGAAGCCAGCTGTGTAGTCGAGGAGAACTGACAGCAGTAGTTGGAGGAATTCGAGAATTGGGGTTTGATTCTACCATCTCCCTGCAATCGTGTTGCTCTAATTGTGTCTGGATGAAATAACCTTCATTGTATCAATTTCATAATCCAATGTATTTTTTTATTTTGTTTTTATAAAAGATACATCTCTACTTGAGTTGTATAAAGGGGATTTACTTATTTTCTTAAGCATTCACATCTCATTTCTTATCCTTAACTTTATAATTTAACTAAAATCAACCATTCTTTAAATTTAACTCTCATTTTTTAAAACCTCTCACATCCCATTCATCATCCTTATCTCTATCTTCGATTTTTATTTTTATCTTCTCTTTCTTCAATTTACAATCTTAACTACCAACTATTTTGCCTTATTATCTTGTTCTTACAAGATAGAATTTTAAAAATTTTAATACGAAGATTTTGGTGCTGTTTGTTTTTTAAGAGGTAAAATGTCTGCAGTCTGCGGACCACATCTGCAGACATCTGTAGCAGAAGAGGTGGACTAAACCTCTGCAGTCTGTAAGAAGAAGAGTGTTTGTTTTTTAACATATGCAGACTGCTAAAATAAACCGAAATTTAAATAAATCATTTTTTAAACTTATACATAATTCAATCATTTTATTTCTTTCCGTATATTTTAGCAAACAATTGTTTTTTAAATAAAATATCAAATATATTTTATAAAAACTGTTCAAAAAAATGTTTTTTAAACAGTTTAAAAACGTTTTTAAATAAATGTTTAAAAAGTTTTGTTTAATAATTGTTTAAAATATTTTTTCTTAAAATAATTGTTTAAAAACGTTTTTTAAAAACAAAACTTTTTAAAAAACAATTTAAAAAAAAACTAATTTAAAAAAAAACATTTTAAAATTTATTTTTTAAAATTAATTGTTTAAAATGTAAGTGGTTAAAGAAGTTTCTTAAAAGTTTTTTAATATATTAAAAACTTTTAAAAAAGTTTTTTTAGAAAAAGTTTTTTAAAAAGGACTTAATAAAATGTTTTTTTTATAAAAGAATTTAAAAAAACTGTTTAAAAATGTTTTTTTAATGTTAAAATAATTAAAAGAGAATGTTAGAAGATGTTAGAAGATGTCAGAAGTGACTGGGTCACATCTGCACCAAGAAGAGCCTGCGCAGACATTTTTTAATGAAATGTCTTCGAGAAAGCAAACAGTCTGCAGATCTAAATGTCTGCGCGTGGTCTGCGCGGCGCAGACAGAAGAGGACAGGATGAGCTTTTGCAGAAAAACAAACACCACCTTTGGGTCAAAACGTGTCACTCTAAAACTGATTTTTTGGTTTGGGTTAGAATGAGTCAATTTAATAAATGTACCCTAAAGGTGGATCTATACTGATTTGTAGGCCAATCAACCATTTGATTACAAACTTGTTTCAACTAAGTTCTACAAGAAAACCATGTGTGTAACAGTCACATCAATTAAACATGCCACCACCAAAGGGACAAGAGAAAAAAAAGTATAGGAAATCTGGATTATAACATACAGATACCAAATGGATTTTAGAGGAATTAAAAGAAAATAATAATAGAAGCCAAAATTATTATTTGTACTAGCAGAAACCAGATGGATTTTAGAGGAAGTTAGCACTTAGACTAAAAAAGTTAACAGTGTCAAGAAATATAAGGAATAGATGAAATAGTACATAGCAATTTGAAAGGATACCCGCACAGAATTTGCCGTCCATTTAAGTTTTTTTGGCGATATATACCCTAATCGAAAACGTAAAATGAAGATCAATGCATAACTAAACATGTTTTGGTAAGCTTGCATTTACAGATTGACCAATATTTTATGCCTTTCCCACCCGCCAAAATACTTGTTATTCACCTTCTTATAACTCGGCCTCTACTGAACCAATGTCCAGTACTCGCCCAACTTCGGTCATAAATTTATGTACTCGTTCCCCAAACCCAAAGGGCTAACCGAGCCGGTATAGGAACCAACATAAAGATGTAGTTATGCATGAGTCTAGACATACATGATTGAAAATCACCACTTCTTAACTAAACATGCAATCATTTACACTATAATTTTAACTAAATATTTCAAACTTTTATTTCTAACTATGCAATGGCGCTCTTTTACTTCAACAAAAGCAACATAACTAAGAAGAATGAGTCCAATCGGATGATCTCATCAACATTCAGCAAATGAATCAAAGTTCATAAATTGTGAACACATATTTGAACTCATGTTTGCAGCTAAAGAGTGGAGTTTGCAAATAACCATTTGCAAAGACACAAATTAAACCAAGTAATTAGATAGTAAATTAGGGAATCCCATTCACACATTTTCTCCATCCAAAACCTTGTAGACATAAAATGCAAGTTACACAATTTGTCTAAGAAATTCAAGTATTTATCAAACCAAATGAGAAGGGCAGATAATGAGATCTTAATCCATCAACAACAAAAGGCGAATAATTCAACTCCAACATTGGATAAGAACTCAAGGGCTCGTCTGTGTTTGTGAACTCAGTTTTTTTAAGCAATTCTTCAATTGGACTACTACCCTTTGTAATTGAACTCAAAATCAAGAACGAAAAGTGGATGATAAACAGTAATTGTAGAGAGTCAAGTGTTCTTCAAGATGGAGGAAAAGCATACCGAGTTCTTTAAGGACGGAGAAGCGAATTTCCGACGGAGATTCAATCGATTTTTGGAAACCACTGCAGAATATAATTTCTCATCTTCGTTCTTCCACTTCAACGGTGCAAGATGACTTCAATTAGGGTTTGGGAGGCTGGATGTGGGGCGTTACTAGCGAAGAAGGGGTGGTGAGAAGAAGCAAATCTAAATTTGATGGTCGTGAGTGTTTTTAGGGGCCGGTTTGGCTGGTGGGATTTGTAATGTGCAGTTTCATATTGGTTCTTTCTATTGACTTTTGTGTGAGTACGAGTGAGTGTGTTTACTTTGATTTGATATCTATAGATACCCAAACAATTAGTGTCAAAAGCTTCGGGCTTTGTGTTCGTGATCTTCTTGCTACATGTTCATGTGGTGAGATTGCGGGGTTCAGGATAGCGCCTTTAAATATTCTTTATGTCGTTGTTTGTTGGGTTGAAGGTTATTACAAGATTGGATTTGATGGGTCTGTTTGAAGATCAGTTTCAAGGATTCTCGAAGATCAATTTCAACCATCGCCATAGGGTTTCATGTGAAGTCCTATTGTGTGGAATCTTGGAGTGCGAAAACTTCAAAGGTGCGAAATCTTGAACATTGCGTTCAGTTAACTTTTCTAACAAACTTTTAGGGGCGAGGTATTTTTCCCAAATCTCAGGTGCGAAAAGTTAGTGTGAAATCTCTAGATCCGAAATTTCAAATGTGAAATCTCATATAGAAATGACAGAAGAGAGTGAGATCAAGGTCAAGAAGTTCGATGGGAGTGATTTTGGGTTTTGAAAGATGCAGATTGAGGCTATACTTTATCAGAAGGACTTGTATCAAATGTTAGAAGGAAAGAAGCCATAAAAGATAACTAATGTGAATTGCATTATACTATATAGAAAAGCTTTGTGGGTAGTCAGGTTATCATTAGCAAAGAATATTGCATTCAACGTCGTGAATGAGACAACTACACATGGTTTAATGCAAGTTTATCGAAAACGTACGAAAAACCCTCGGCGTTGAACAAAGTGTTCTTGATTTGTCAGTTGGATAACACCAAAATGAATGAGAGTACCTCAGTTACTACTCACATCATAAGTTTAATTTGATTTTAACTCGGTTGAAATCATTAACTTTGATGATGAGATCCGGGTGTTGTTCCTTGTATCTTCTATCACACCCCGTTAAGAACCACGTCCCCCTTCGGGAGCCGTCGGCGGGGATAGCAGGACTACGACTTGACCCGCTTCACCAAGCCGTATCAGAAACACCGCGGAAGCCAAACAAACATAAACTTACGGGCTCATATTTCAATCTTCTGGATGAAACATTCAAGTTTCACGAGTGGTTCTATAATCTATAATCTAGGTCCTAAGTTCGCCCTATAACAAAACTCCAAATCTTGAGTTTACATAAGATCATATATAAACTAAACTTCAGAGAAAGTTATGATTAACTAGACTACAATCCATAATCTTTTCCAAGACGCTAGCACCTCCTCACCTTGTCTATCTAAACTTCAATGCCTAGGTTTCACCTGATGCTGCCTTGCTTGACCCGTCCTTGTTCACAACCTGTAATATGAGCTAAAATACTTCAACCAAAGTTGTTGGTGAGTCGTAGCCTTTAACTTCAATTTAAATAGTTTATGAGATAATGCGTGTCCGACAGAGTGAGATTTATACTCGAGCGAGAACCACTTTCTACCAGTAGATTTGTACTCGAGCGGGAACCACTTTCTAACAGCACACGTATTATCTCATAAACTATTCGAATTGAAGTTAAAGGTTATGGATCACCAACAACTTTGGTTGTTGACGTATTTTAGCTCATATTATAGGTGTGAACAATGGCGGGCTAAATAAGGAAGCATCAGGTGAAACCTAGGCATTGAAGTTTAGATAGACAAGCTGAGGAGCCAATGTGCTAGCGTCTTGGGAAAGATTATGGATTGCAGTCTAGTTAATCATAACTCTCTTTGAAGTTTAGTTTATATATGATCTTATGTAAACTCAAGATTAGATGTTTTGTTATAGGGTCAACTTGGGACCAAGGTTATATATTAGAGAACCACTTCTAAAACTTGCATGTTTCATCCAGAAGATTGAAGTATGAGCCTGTAAGTTCATGTGTGTTTGGCTTCCGCGGTGTTTCTAATATGGGCTCGGTGAAGCGGGTCAAGTCGCAGCACCGCTCTCCCCACTGCCGGCTCCATGCATGGGGCGTGGTTCCGGCGGGGGTGTGACAAGTTGGTATAAGAGCCCAAGGTTCCAGCATATTAGAAGTCTAGTTAGTACCACAAAGCTCGAACCAGATTGACCCTAAGTTATGGCACTTAAGATAGGACACAACAATGTGGGGGTTTATGTGACTGCATGTCAAGGTACCAACCACATTGAGTTGCCCAGATAGTACATTTTGGATGGCCGCGTTGGGATGGCCGTGAGGCAATATGGGTGTTTTCTCCACCAAAGCATCCAGATCTGTCATGCTGGGAAAACTTAAGGAAGCTAGCACTTCGGGTTGTGTCCATTCCTGCTAGAACGTCCAAATTTGTCATGTTATTGGTTGCCAATCAGTAAATGACAAAGCAGGAAAAATATATAAGTCTAAAGGTATTTTTAGGTCGTGTTGGCAGTTAATACGTGTCACACCCTAACCGACGACGGAATATGTCGGGGCGAAACGACTGTCCAGATGCAAATGACAACTAGTAATAGTTACCAAATACTTAAACATGTCATTTTCATATATAAACAAACATCCGTACAATAATTCAAATATAACCATCAAAGTATTGATTTAATGTCTTTATCTAGGTCTGCAATCCTATCGTGATCAGTCAAATAATCCAAGTAGTCGTCCTGCAACATGTATAATATAGAGAGTGTCAACTACAAAATTAGTTGGTGAGTACACATAAAATTATATATATCGATAGATAAAAAGCCAGCGATTTATGCAATTAAGTACTTAGTCATAAGGAATACATGCATAATATAAAATAAACTAACCATTCATAGATATAAATATTGTGTAACCAAACCTAGACAATAAGGGAGCAATCACCTATTTGACGACAGGATTATGTCTCAATATCCTAGGTGGGTCGTTAACCAATAGATATTCATCTATCATTGTTATCACGGCTCAATGGTTAATGGTACACAAAAGATTATAGATATGATATAGATACATGATTCATAGATATAGATATTGTGTAACCAAACCTAGGCAATAAGGGAACAATCACCTATTTGACGACAAGATTATGTCTCCATATTCTAGGTGGG
>JBCNJP010000015.1:16209651-16250662 GCA_039602395.1 Deinandra increscens subsp. villosa | reverse complement strand
GTCAACCAATAGATATTTATCTGTCATTGTTACCATGGCTCAATGGTTAATGGTACACAATAAAATTATAGATATGATATATATACATGATTCATAGATATAGATATTGTGTAACCAAACCTAGACAATAAGGGAACAATCACCTATTTGACGACAGAATCGTGTCGCAATATCCTAGGTGAGTTGTCAACCAATAGATATTCATCTATCATTGTTACCACGGCTCAATGGTTAATGCACATAAAAATTCACAAAAGATTATAGATAGAATATAGATACTTGATCCACGATTTCCACACCACAAATATTAAACATAAATGCACATAAAAATTCACACTTAACTTCATATAATCGCATTAATTTCGAATAAGGAATAAATATTTAAGATTTGAATATAGGATATACATGTTGCACCCCAAAATGAGAAAGTGGTTATGAATACTCACTACTCGAATCATCATTTGAAGGAATCACCCTTCTAATAATAACAAAGTTGATTATCGCATCATATCCCGTAATACTAAAAGAGAGGGGTATATACACTCACTACTCGAGTAACCACTTGAAGGAATCACCCTTCTAATGATAACAAGAGTTTATATCGCATAATATCCCACCATAATAAAAGGGGGTATGAGTACTCACTACTCAAATTATCATTTGAAAGAATCACCCTTTTAATGACAACAAGAGTTGATTATCGTATCACATCCCATAGTAATAAAAGAGCAGCTACGAGTACTCACCTGATGAGTGGATTGAATAACGAGAGATAGCACCGGAAAAGGAAATGTGATAGGCCTTGAGATTATCCTAATAAAACAAGTAGGCTAATTGAATACAAGGAATCCAAATAACTAAGGGTCTAAGTATATGGGCTTCTTGAATAAGGTTCTTGTTTATATAAACAAAGATGTGATTAGTGATAATACGAAGACGCGCTTTCCTATAAGCAAACGCTCACTCCGGGAATCCCCAGGTAAGTGCGCCAGGTCCCAGTTGGGATTTATGCGACACCCTTACCTATGCCAGAAAACCCAGTGTACAGGTGTTCACCCTTCCGGTCCGCACGTGTTCTAGATACCCGAATAAATCGGTATCTATTAGATTCAAAAACATATATATTGAGTATATATTTTACTAGATTCAAATATAGAAAATAATGTATTAATTCTTTATAGATTAATTTATATTGAATTATTATATTTAAAAACCCTAATTTTATTATATCATTTAAATAAATCCCAAACTTATTTATATTGAGAAATAAATGTAGGGCTTTTGTTTATGATAATATTTTATGATATATATTTAAGTTTGAAGTCTCAATTGTATCTCCATTGTCCAGTTTTTATAAAATAGTGTTGAGAAAACCCTAATTTTAGCTTGGTTTTTAAATAAATACCAAACATTCTCAAATCATGAAATTGACTTAGGGGTTTCTTAAGTTATGTCATTTTGTGGTATCCTTCAAAATTTCAGGTTCTAATTCATTACAGATTTCACGAATTAACAAAACATCATCAAGAACCCTAAAATACGAGTATTTCTAGAACTGGAATCAAACGTATATATGAACTGAAATTGATAGAAATGTTTTGTTCTAGATACCAATTAATGAAGAATTGCAGAAAATGGGACCTCAAGAGTTTTTGAGTTGCGTGAAATTGAGCAGCAAAGTTTCGGATAAAAAGAGGGTTTTTTAGAGATTCTTTCATGAAATTAATGACTTTAATCGTGTTACAGAGGTTGGTTTAAATAGTAGGAGGGTCGAAGTCAGGGTAGGACACATGTTTAGGTGTCTAATCGGCCGAATTGGACACGAATTAGAGGGTAAACGAGGGCTCGACACGAAGCAGGCTAGTTTCCACGTACAACACTTAAGTCGCGGACCGCTAGAATTAGAGAAGGAAACTCGCTGATCCGTGAGTCAACCTTTTCAGCCAGATTTGCAAAAATTACAGTTTTAGCCCCTAGAGTTGTTTATGTGCAGTTTTGGCCCCCAAACTTTGATAAATTGACACTTTTTAACCCCACAACTTATAAAATTTATTTTTATATGTTCTCTAAATTTCCTTTTTTCATAATTTACGAAACTTCCGGTTAGTATCGTAATCACATGAAAATGAATCGTAACTTCGTTATTTTGCATTTTAACCTTAAATTTTTGCAAAACATCATAAATATTTATTTGTGTATATTATTTCCCACATATATTATGTATGTTTGATTTGCTCAAATTTTTTGGTTAAATAACGAAAGTGATTTATCCACAAAATCAAAGTCGGGTCGGATTAGATGAATATGGATTGACCGAGTTGTCACAATACGTATTCGCATAAGGTCGGTAGAGGTTAGACCTAATCAACCTAACTACTGAGCCCACAGGTATGTGAATGCCTCAATCTGCATCATCCAAAACCCATAATCACTCCCATCGAACTTCTTGATCTTGATCTTACTCTCTTATAAGTTAAATTATCATTCTACCTCATTTTTTTAAAATTATCTGAACATAAGTCACAATGAATAAAATATCTCCCCCATCCCACATAATACAATAAAAAAAATATGTGTTAGACCTACAATACTTCATAGACTTTTTAGATTTAATGGTCCTTTAGCGCACGGGGTCACTGACGGGGGCCTTTTAAACCACCCACACGATCATATCCAAGGCCAACGCCAGTTTAGGAGGAAACCCTACGTCAACTATCAGGACTGGATACCCTGAGCCTAGTCGGTGGGGAGAAAACTCCCATGGACCCCCCTCGCGTTAACTGGGGAAGCTCCGGGAAGCCAGCGCAATAACATGCATCAAAATGGACCCTACATCTTAAAATCGCTGCTCCCAACACTCGAACCTTTGACCTTTGATACACAAATAAGAGTAGTGTCCATTGGGGTAAATTCCCAAAGACACTCACAACTTAAATATTGCCTTACATTACACAAGTTCTAATTAAAATTATCATTCTATCTTTTTTTTTTTTTACCTTTAAGTGGTACATTTAAATGACCATTTTACTCTCCAATGATTTTCTTTTTTGTTCTTCTAAATCTATAACTCTTTTTTATACGCATGCGACGAGTTTAATAAATAAAATTATGATGTAATAGATGCAGTCGTGTAACATAACTTTTAAATTATAGGCTCAACACTTTAAACGTCGGTCCTCGTGACAACGCGCGGTTTACAAATCTTGTATATATACAATATCGAAGTCATTTAATATGTAGTAAAAATCATTTTATTTTAAAAAATACAAATTTAGTCTCATATCATAACATGTTTACTATTTAATTAATTAATTATGTTAAGTTGATATGAAATAACTATTTTACAATTTTATTTTAAAATAAAAATACTAATAATTACCCTCCTCTTACCATGTTCCTTTCTTCTTCTTCGTGGTTTCATTCATCAAGAAATTTCCGTCACCATATTCATGCAATTCACAAATGAAAATTCAAACTTCTCATGAAAAATCAACGGAATAATTTTGATGTTGATATGTGTTGTGACATGTACATGCATTTTCATCTTAAGGGTCGATTTATATTATTTTTAGGAAATTTAATGCTTTTATTTGATCTCTCTATGTAATCATATATGTACAAAATACGTGGTGAAATGTATTTGTACGTATTTGTAGAAAGACTTTATGTGCATTTATTGCATCGTATGAATTTTTTTAACGGTTAAAAATCATCATATATTCATTTTTCAGAATTTGAACCTGTAATTTCTTGGTTATATCATTTTTATCACCAGGTTGTCTCTTTAGGACTTGCAACGTATGATAATTTTTATTAGGGAATTTGGATTTTAATAACCCCAAGTTTCACATATTGGACGAAATCAATCTCACATTTCGAAATGTTTCTCACCGAACCCAACTTTCAAACTATTTTACTCATTGATCCCAAACTTAACACCGTTAGGGTTCCATTAGTTTGGGATCAATGAGAGAAAATAGTTTGAAACTTGGGCTCGGTGAGAAACATTTCGAAATGTGAGATTAATCTCATCTAGTAGGTGAAACTTGGGATTATTAAAATCCAATTTCCCAATTAAAAAAAATAATAATTGTGTAATGATTAAAAGGGGCTCCATGACTACACTACATTGTTGGCATCTCCTTCGCCTCAAACCCTAGGTATGGTTTCACCCAAGGATACGGGTACAATGCGTTTTCTCAATTAGCATCCCCTCCGCCTTTGTTTCCATCGCCTCAACAACAATATCAACAATCTCAACAATATCAACATTTTCAACAATATCAAGCCTCACAACCGGTGGATCCAGAAGTGGAGCCCGAAACACAAGAAGAAGCGGGGGGGGGGGGGGGGTCAAACCAAGAAACGGTCTCACAAGAAGAAGGTCACATCGGCGCGAGAGAAGAATATTGTTCAAGGGCGGGACCAAGATGTGGAGTTTGCGCTAGCTCAAGCTTGGTTTGATGTGTCGGAGGACCCTGATGTTGGTAATATTCTACTAATTTAAATTTAAATTTACTATTTTTAAATTGGATTTTTAATAATCCCAAGTTTCACCTATTGGACGAGATTAATCCCACATTTCGAAATGTTTCTCACCGAGTCCAAATTTCAAACTATTTTCTCTCATTGATCCCAGACTAGCGGAACCCTAACGGTGTAAAGCTTGGGATCAATGAGAGAAAATAATTTGAAACTTGGACTTGGTGAGAAACATTTCGAAAGATGAGATTAATCTCGTCCAATAGGTGAAATTTTAGATTATTAAAATCCAAGCTCCCTTTTTATTATATAGAAAACCATTATGCTGAGAAATAAAAATTTGTGAACTTCCTTAAGGAAAAAAGGGAAAAGAAAAAAATTCAATAAAATTAGTGATTTTGGAGGTACTTGATGGTTGTTCTTTAACTAAGAAAAAGAAGATATTATTGGATGGAATTTTTAGTACTATTTGGTGGTCGGTTTGGAATCTTCGCAATGAGGTTGTCCATAATGGCAATGACTTAGGAAATTTTGATTTGTTTGATTCGATTGTTAGGACTTCTTATTCGTGGTTATCTTCTAGGAATAAGTCGTTTGTTATGTCTTCAAGCAATTGGCTTGATAATCCTCTTTTGTACTTGTAATTGTTGCTTGTTCGGTTAGGTTTTTCTAACCGGCTCGCTTGGTTATTTAATCTCTTTGCTGTTCAAAAAAAAAAAAAATTAGTCTTTTTTTGTTTAAACCGCACGAATTTATTAAATTAGCAAGAGGTGTGAACTCTTAATGGTTTGCGGCCGTCAATGCGTGCTGTCGGAGGAAAGACCTACGTGAGACCATAAGCTAGTCAAAGTCTTTAACCATAGTGTTACCTTAATTTTTGTTTTAGTCAAAGATAGTAATTTAAGATTGAATTTAGGATTAGACATTGTATACCCATCTATTTTTTGGAATAACAATTTTTTTTTTCTTTTTCACCAAATTACATAATTGTTAAGATTTAAATCTTGATCTTCATAAAAAAGATTTTGTCCCTTATCACCCAGCTACAACGTAATTGGCGTATACGAATCTATTAGAACCAATTTAATTAATAAGGACTTCCAATCGTCAAGGATGCCTTCTTTATTATTTCTTGAGAAATGTCCCATAGAAACCCATATAGCTCTTCACAAAAGGGTCAAAATTAAGTTGTTGGGTTTATATGAAAACTAAATACAAATTTGACAACATAAAAAGAACAATTAGAGATCGGAATCCAAACTTAAAGTGTACTCAATGTAATAAGATTGGTCACACTGTAGACAAATGCTATGAGCTCGTATGTTTATCCTTCATGGATGAAATCAAAAGATAGTGAAGGAAAAAGGATAAACCTTACCTGAATAATAATAATGTTGTCGAGAACTCTGATGGTTTAAGTTTTGCTATTAACACACTTACTTTTGAACAGGTTACAGAACTTCTCGGCCTGTTAAATGATAAGTCTAATGAGAGTCATCATAGTTATAATGTGGCAGGTATTTTATACACTCCTTTTTGTTGTTTTGGTGTGTCTCAAAGAGTGTTTTGTTTTGCTAATTATGCTCACAACTTATCCAAAATTGGATGGATTATGGACTCGCGAACAAATTAACATATGGTTATGTCAGAAAATGGAGTTATAAATCAAATAGATGTTTGTTATTTTAATATAAGGGTAAAACATCCTAATGGCATCTTTGCTGCTGTAACTCAAATTGGGAATATCAAATTAACAAATAAATTCATGTTATGTGATGTATTTGTTTCTTGTGGTGGGTACCGTGTCTATCTGATGTCTGTGTACAAACTTGCTAAGGACTGTAAATTTTTGATCGTGTCATTTGATGAGAGTCTTGTTATATTCAGGACGCCTCACAAACCAAGAGTGTCTTTGGCTAGAATTTGATAGAATAATCAAACTATCAAAGTAAACATAATAGGTTCGACAAAATTAACCTTAAGCAAGCAAAATCAACTAACTAGTCGAACATATTTGAAGGCTCAAAATGATTGCCTTCTGCAAATTCTAAGTCTCGAACATATTCAAAAGTTGAAACATATTAGAGCAGAACGGGTCACCCCTATTTCAGGCAGGCTCGAAGAGTGAAGAGTCCTCATGAAGCGATTGAACAGAGAAGCGATTAACTGGATTTGGAGTTTGGAGATGATTGATGAACCATAATTGATGAATGGTGATTAAGAAGATTGAGATAAGACCGATGATATCTCTATTAGTTGGAGAGTTATTCCATTTTTCAAGTATGAAACGTTACAATTTTCATCTAAATTTGTCTTTTGTGAATAAACCTGACTAAAACAATTTCGGCTAAAACGGACCCCACAAAATTTGAGGGCCCCAATCTGATGCTTCACTTAGTAAAACATATGGGCCGGCTGACCAGTCTATGATACCTAAACGATATAGAAAAATTATACCTCCTCTAAAGTATAGGTTATGCATAGTTTTCAAAAACGACCCTTTCTATATCTATTTGAATATCACATGTTTCAAAAACTATCCCATTCTCCCGTTATGGTCGATCAATAATAACATGTAACTAAAAAACATGCTACCGATAAGAAATTAGCTTTTGTCGCATTGCATGGCTACAACTACAAGCCTCGTATGTATGTATGCATGTGTGTGAAATCTGATCTCCGCCACACAATTTTTCTTCGAATTTACTTTGAAAAGTCCGGTATAAATAACGACGACTTTGACGTAATTAATTATCTTGGAATTCAGCAATGAATAGAATTGGTCTATGTTGAGAAATCAACGGTACTTGGCTATAACAAGTACCTATCAAATCACTTATAATTTTAATAATATCTAGTGGTATCAAATGGTTTTGACTTGGAGACATCTTAATGTTAGATAAGACATGTGTATAACAAAAAAAAAGAAGTTTAAAAATAAAAATATCAAGTGGTATTTGTTTCAATAATGATCATACTAGTTTAATCTAGTGACATGGTGATTGTCATTTTATATGAATGTTAAAGGTTTATATCTTTACAAGTATTAGTGTAAAGTTTCTGATATTTGATGGAAATAATTTGATGTTCAAAAAAAGTTTATTTCTGTAAAATTAAAGGTTCGAGTTCGCAATCTACAATCCTATATATTTAGGAATAGTATGCGTGCTTCTAGTTATAAGAAAAGAACCAATTACTATTGTTTTTCCATATTTAGATCCTTAAAAACATTTTTTCAACAACAAATTAAAATATTATTTATTCACTACGAGACTTAAACTCACAACCAACATGGATACTTTATAAAGCAACAATTACTAGAAGCCCATTAATTTTAAAACATATATAACAAAACAATTATGTATGTGAAATTAAAATCTCGCTATCTTTACAATTTATATTATATTATAATTATGCATATAATACATTTCAGGAGGACATGAATATAATTTTATAAATTTTTAGAGTTTAAGTAATTACAACTTTAGAAACGCAATGTAAAATCCTTTAAACTTAAGAGAGCAATAAATAGTCTAATAAATGAAAATTAATGTGGAATCAATTTTTTTTTTGTATTTCTTTTTTTAACTTTTAAAATATGACGTTTTAAAAATTTTCGTATATAGTGTTGCGAAATTTTTATTTGTAGACTTTTGATGTAAATTTTATTCAAACCCGAGGTATGACTAACAATGTACAAGTAATATAAGCACAAACTTACAAGCTGTCAAATTGAATTTAATTTTAATTAAAAAAATTGCCTGTACACATACAACATCTCCGCTCAATCGTGTGGCAAACCCGCTAGTAAGATTTTACAAGTTGTTAGGAAATATTGCTACAATGTGATTGGATCATGTGGCTCTGGTTGGATGACACGTGGCAACATCGATAATTATTATTTTTAAGTGTTCCTTTGATAGATAAATGTTTGCAAACACAACTAATTAATAAAGGAGTTAGGTGATGTAGTGCGTAAAGTCGTGTAACATAATCTTTAGAACATAGGTTCAATCCTTGAAACATTTGATGTCTAATTCTTTTTCTTTGATAGTCTTTTTTTTTCTTTTATGTTTTCTTTGTTTTAGTTTCACAATGTTATATTTACGTATTGGTTTTTTATTTTCTTTATTATTGTTGTTATTATATTATTATTATTACTTATTATTATTATTATTATTATTATTATTATTATTATTATTATTATCAATTTTTAAAACTTTTCTCATTCTGGTGTGGTGAGTAGAGCTATACATGTAAGATAACTATTAGGTCTTAGGTTGAGTCCTTTGAGCATTTTACTTCTCATTCTTCTTTTTGGTAATTTTTTAAGGTTTTCTTCGTTTTAGTTTCCCACCGTTTCGTATACATGTTGGTTTTTTTTTTATTCTTTTTGTTTAACGTCATTTCACAGTCATACTATATCTGCGTTTTTCTTTACATTGTGTTTTAAAAATGCAACCATTTTATGTCCCCATTGCAACTCGCGTAAACAAAGTTCATATGCTTGCTTATGAATAGTAGCTTATCATCACTTATCACATGAAACCATAATCATTATTATTATTTTTTAAAGTTTTTAACTACTTTTTTATTTTAATTTAAGTATACTATTGACTCCATGTGTTACATAAATGTAATAAAACACTACAAATTATACAAAACCATCTAGTGTTTAATCTTTAATCCTAATAAAGCAATAAAATTGATAACACATGTCTCATTTATAGGAGATCCACATCAGCAATGACAAATGTCAAAACCACATTCAAGTAATCTATTTATTAAATTATCAATTAAGTATAGTTACCAATTTTGTAAAACTAAATTTCCATTTAAAATAATTGACAAACTTAATGTGAATTTAATAAATTTACTCAATAATTTGATTATTCTAAAAAAAACTAATCAACAATTTGTCAACCATAATAAATTGATCATTTTAACCGTTTTTTTAATATGTATCTAAAATGAACTCAACCCGTGTAATACACGGGTACTAACTAGTATATAATATAATAAACTAATATATAAACTAGGAGACCTTACATAGGAGGAGGAGTTGGGTGGTAGGTGTGATTATAAATCGGTATTGAGGTCCTAGCTGGTGAAGGGCTAGGTAGTAGGTTGTATGTGTTTACATTTTGGTAATTAAGTAGATTTTCATACCAAAAAAAATGTCTTTTCTAGAACTAGCTATTTAAAACGTAATTAAATTTTGGTTTATTTCTTTTCATTATAGTTATGTAAATTAAGATAAAAAAATTACAATAACAAAAGCAGTATACAGAGATAATAAATAATAACTCGAAACAATAAAAATTTAAATAAATTAAGTTGATATTAAATAACGTAGCCCGCCGACATGGCGAATTTATGGTGTCATCTTTTCAACGATCAGGTCTGAACAAGACGAGAACTAGAAGCACCAACGTTCACTTAAACGCTTGTTCTACTTTTCCCCAAGCAAAATATAACCAGTGTTAATCACAGGACGAAATATGTTACATTTTATAAACTTTTAAACGTAAATGTAAAAAGTTATATTTTTGGACGAATTCTACTTTTTAAACCAACTTTAAAATGAAAATTACAATTTAGTCTTAATGTAACTATCATGCAAAAAAAGTCTTTGGTTCGGAATAAATTTGGTAATCCCGTCGCTTGTGATTGGACACAAAGAATGCTCACGTGGAAAAAACAATACTTTTGCCATGTATATTTTATGTATATTGGTGGGGCCAGTGGTTTAGAATATTATGCCTATAAATCATAAGTGTTTTGGAGATCGAGAAATCATACATCCTCACAAAAGTAGAGATATCACTATTTCGCTCTTTCTTGCTCTCTCATATATCTCACACACACACACACATATATATATATATATATATATATAATATCACACACAAATGGCACTATATATATGCTAGAAGAAAAAACCGGGTCCATGTTAGAGGAAGGTATAGAGAGGGTAGCCTCAGATCGCAGGTGAGATGACACCGACTACTTTTGGCTATAAAAGCCAACATCTGTCAATCGATCGACACTTGGTTGGCTAACAGATACTGTAGTAGGTGTCATGTCATTTGCGATCTGAGTTTTTTCCTCTAAGACTGTTTATCTATTGGCGGGTTAAGTAATCAAGCTCTCTCGAATAAGTTCATTGTCGATACTCATAAACTTCACAAGGTAAGTTGTGTCGGGTTATATATAGTTTGAATAGTTAATATTATTGTTCTTTGATCAAATCTACATATCTTAGTTTTCGGTGACTTAATTTCCTCTTATTTTATGGAAAAAATAATACGGTCAACCCATGATAAAAGTGGTCCATCTACTAAAGCTCAACATCATGTGTGTTGCCGTTTTAATTAGTGATTATAATCGAAGGTTTGTAGCTTAATAAATCTATAATATAGAAAGTGGTTTAGTTGAGGATTCAAAGTCTCATAGAAGTAGATTTACTATTGTGCATTACTACGGGATACTGTAGGTATACAAAACAAATGTATTGATAAAACGTAACGTAAAAGAAGCGGAAATATAAAGGGATTGCGTAACAACGTTGAAATTATAAGTTAAACGCTCAAGGTATTCAGTGGGGGCTCTAAGCATGTGCGAGAGGTGCGACGAAACATGGCCCATCATTTTTGAGGGCCTATATTTTCAAAAAGAAATTATCTATATTATAAACTATGAAGTTGATCAATCAGTTTGCTATAAAAATGCTAAGAGATCTGCAAAATTTATCGGTAACTACTTAGAATGTAATTTTAAAAGCATAATTTTCTTATGTTTATCGTTATAACTTATTTTTTGCCTTATTTAAGAACCTCTTCTATTTACAATTTTATTTTCGAATGGGACCCATCTTTTTAGCTCGAACAGGGCCTTTAAATTCTCAAGACCGACCCTGAAAGTATTGAACTCGGGATCTACAAGCTATGTTACACGACTCTACCCATTACACCACAAACTTTTGTGATAATCACCCAAAAACACCACGTTGACCAATCACCTATGGACTATGGACTCTTCATTTTTATACAACAAATTTTTTCCATCAAATACCACGAAACTTACACTTGGAAGAATTTAAAAAAGGATAATCGTCATACCACTAAACTACAAGTTCATTTAAACTTGTTTTTTGTTTATATAGTAAGAGTATAAATTCAAAAGTAAGATCATATCTATATGTGTTTGCCTTTCTAAAAAATTGACGGTTTAAAAAAAGGCTAAAATTATAAATTTTATATTCTATAGGAGGCCTACAAACAATAGTGACTCGCTAATAAATGCTTAGCTCACATGATCACATCAATATAATAACTAATCCAAAGTTGATTTTGACGTATCATATTTTTAAGGCTAAGTGTAGTGGATGGAGCCCCTTGTGGGCGTTATGCGCCATGTGGCGTTCACGTCAGCATGAGGGGCTCCATGGCAAAAGTGGTGTAGTGGGGCTCCATGTATAACCCCCTACCAATCATTACCTAATTATTTATTTAATCATTTTTTATTTAATTTAGTATTAAACATATTAAAAACTAAAATTAAAAAAAAACAAGACATAAAACAAGAAGATTTTTTTTTAAAAAACAAACTTACAACATTCTAAAAAAAAAACAAACATGGAAATTAAAAAAAACAAACCTACATTCTTAAAAAAAAAAACATGACAATTAAAAAAAAACAAACATCTAAAGGCCATATTCTTTCATGATATCCGCTCGAATTTGCAACGCGAGGCTACGAGCGGGTTCTTCTTCGGGTAGCGGTTGCATGAGCCTCTCCAACGCCTTTTCTTTTTTCCGAGCTTTAACGGCATTGATTTGTTCTCTCTTAAGTGTCAAGAAATCATCAAAACGTTCGCGCATTTCTTCATGTCGAACGGAGTAGTCGGAGGATGGTGCTTGACTTGTCGATGAGGAGGTCGCTCGTTTCCCCTTCGCATTTGCCTTTGCCTTACCCCTACCCATCGGCCTAGGCCGCTCGACTTCGACATCTTCGTCGTAGTCGTTCACGTCGTTCAAATCAAATGCTCGTGCGTCGGACAAATTAGGGGAGTCGGTGGCGGCGGCGGAAGACGACGTTTTAGATTTTTTACTTGGTCGCCTTGTCGGCCTTGAGAGGTCC
Organism: Deinandra increscens subsp. villosa; assembly: GCA_039602395.1. Lineage (NCBI taxonomy): Eukaryota > Viridiplantae > Streptophyta > Magnoliopsida > Asterales > Asteraceae > Deinandra > Deinandra increscens. Next base: position 16,238,038 of record JBCNJP010000015.1, on the reverse strand, counting down.
GATTGATTCAACCACTTTGGTGCATCTCGAACCAATTGCCAAGCCTTGAGGTTGTTAAACGCCGGCCCGGTCGCGCGATACTCCGCCAATGCCGCTATGATGATGTCTTGGTCGTCCGCACCGCTCGGTCGAGCACTTTTAATCCGACCGTATACGGTGGAAAAAGCTTTCATCCTTTTGTTCATCTCCGTCCACTTTCCCGAGAACGAATCGTTCGGTCGGTACGGTTCCTGTTTCATTTGAGCGAAAAACTTTTGACGAATTTGCGACCAAAAAGTCACAAGGTCTTGACTATTACCTACGTTTACACAAAAAATATACAGTAGAACCTCTATAATTTAATACTCGATAAATTAATAACCTCGATAAAATTAATAATTTGTCTGGTCCCAACTTGGGACCAGTACAAAATTGGACCCCAATCGATAAAATAATAAGATAATAATTTTTTTCAAATCCCAATGTAAATATATTGGTCCCAGTGAAACTATAAATTAATAATTACTAAAATATTAAAAAATTCTAGGACTGTCTAGTAAAAAATGAAACTATAGTCACTTCTTTTTTTTGTGAACTTCAAATCTATATTGAGTTCATCTTTAAATCTTCCCATTGCACTTAAGAATTGAGGCACTGTATTCTCGTATTGCAACATTAAGTTGTGAAGAGTTGTTGGCGCTTGCAATGTTTCTTTCCGAGTGACGGGTTCCAAAGGTACTGAATTATCATCAACTTCATTATCAACCGGATTTTGAACGGTATCATTAGACATTTTATAGTGATCAATTTGATCTATGTACATTAAAATTGACAAGTTCATTAATGTGTGAATGTACATGAGAATTTTGAAGGTCCTTGTTTCTATTTTATTCAAATAGGTAAAGTGAATGGACATGGAAATTTTGAAGGTCGATTCATTAATTTGAGAGTTTCTCACAAATATAAGCCAACTCTTTAAATTAATAATTTATTAATTTATCGATATAATAATATCTCGCTAAATTAATAAAAAATCCCGGTCCCAACATTATTAATTTATAGAGGTTTTACTGTAAAGTTATTAAAAATTATTTCTAAAAAAAAAATAAAAGTATTATTATAAAATATAAATAAAACATATTTATAAAAAAATTAAAGAAGTAATATTTACCGTGAATAGGATCCTCCGACGTGTCAAGCCACGCTCGAGCTAGTGCGATTTCCTCGGCCTCGGTCCAATGTTGAACAACTTTTCGTTGTCTCGGTTCCGCGGCGTCTTTTTTTTTGTGAGATCGCCGTTTTCTCGGTCCAACCGGCGCCGCCTCCTCTTGCGTCTCCGGAACCGCCTCGGGTTCGTCCGGGGAAACCGGAATGGGTTCTTGTGAAGACGGGCGGGAAGATGGGGTAGGAGAAGGAGAAGGAGATGGAAAATTTTGAAACGGTGGATAACCTTGGTCCGTTTGAAATGGGGCGTAGTTTTGTTGCGAGTACGAGTTGAAGCCGAAGTTTTGATAAGGGAAAGATGGGAAGGATTGTGGCGGGGGCGGCATGTTCGCAACATACGCGAACAAACCATCGTCACGCGGTTGTTGCTCGGGATCGTTTGCTCGTCGCGGGGCTTGGAAGCGTGGGTTTGACGAAGGTCCACTACGGGGAAACATTTTGATTGTAGGTAGAGAGAATTTTATAAAAAGTGAGAGATGGGTGGAGGAGTGTGTATAAAAATTGGATGGAGAGGTTTAATTTATAGTGTTTAAATTAGGTTAAAAAAAAAAAAAAAAAAAAGGGATTTGACCGTTGTCAACGGTCGAATTTTTAAAACACCCAACGTTCACCCGGCGCCATTAACATGGCGCTCTTCCCTTTTTTTTTAAGATGGCGCCCCGGGGGCGGTAGTCGGCGTTATAGGGGCGTTATGGGGCTCCATGGCGCCCCCATGGAGCCCCATTACGGACAGCCTAAGGAGGAAAATAATGTTAAATGCAATATGTATTGTGTGTTTTGGAAAGTTAGATTTATTCCCATATTTAAAAAATATAGCAATATATTATGTAAATTTTAGTTATTTCCATTAAATTTGTTAAGGGGGAGGAGTTCAAATGAGAAGTTTTGTTTGGGTAAGAAGGATAAGAAGGAATTTTAGCCATTGATCTTGATCAAATAAAAAAGGAATGAGGGGTATTTTAGTCTTAGCCATTTTTGTTGACTTTTTATCTACTTCCTCCATTTTCTTTAAACATTCATAACTTTCACATACGACACTATTTTTTTTTTAAAATTACACCATAAAAACGAGCATTTTTTTTATCTTTAAAACGCATATAATGTTGCTATATAAAAAATGAAAAAAATAATTACTCTTTCGATTTTTGACACAAGTCATTGTGTCATTGTGTCAAAATATTCAGATTATTGTGTCATTGTGTCGTCGTGTCAAAAGTATATAGTGTTGCTATATATAAAATTAAATACTTTTTCGGTTTTTGGCACAATATGAAACAATGATCTGAACATTTTGACACATCATTGTGTCATTGTGTCAAAATATTCAGATCATTGTGTCATTGTGTCGTCGTGTCAAAAGTATATATAGTGTTGCTATATATAAAATTAATTACCCTTTCGGTTTTTGGCATCATATGAAACAATGATCTGAACATTCTGACACATCATTGTGTCAAAATGTTCAGATCATTGTGTCATTGTGTCGTCGTGTCAAAAGTATATATATTGTGCTGCTATATATAAAATTAAAAAAAATTACTCTTTCGGTTTTTAACACCATATGACACAATGATCTGAACATTTTGACACAATATGACACAATGATCTGAACATTTTGACACAATTACATAACGACACAATAACACAATGATCTGAACATTTTGATACAATCGAAAGAGTTAAAAAAATTATTTTTTTATATAGCAACACTATACGCGTTTTAAAGATAAAAAACGCTCGTTTTTATGGTGTAACTTTTTAAAAAATAAATAATGTCGTATCTAAAAGTTATGAATGTTTAAAAAATGGGGAAATTTGATAAAAAGTCAAAAATACCCTTCCATCTTTTGTTTTCTTTAGTTTTTCTTTCTAATTTACCCAGGAAAATTTTAAGCCATAAATCTTCATTTAAATGAAGATCTAATAGTTATTATTACTTCTTATCCTTCTTATCCAAACTAAACTTCTCACAATAACTCACCCTGTTAAGGGTTATGTTTTTAATTTATATCCTGGATGCAAAGTTTATATTCATATGTGTTGATGGGATTTTAGGGGTGTTAATCGTGTTAGGTTGACATATTGATTTTTTAACCATAACCCAACCCATATAGTTATTCGTATCATATCAACCCGTTTAAATTCGTGTCTTGTTCGGATAACTCCTTTATATTTATTTATACTATATTATAATACATATAAAAAGAATAAACTTGTCACTACTTAAGGAATTAAAAGTTTAAGGCGTATAATAGTCTTTTAACAAGAAATTAAAATTGTCGTTTTCCAAAAAAATAGAAATTTAAACAATGTATATAATGACAATTGAGTTTTAATAATTTATATATATAAAGTACAAAAGTCAAATACAAAAGTTGTTTTTTAAATACATAAACAAATACCATTTTATAAATTGTCGATGTCACAACATCGTGCAAATTTCATACTAGTTTATAAATATGAGTAATAATTAATGACTTAGTATGAAATAAACGTAATTAATATACTCAAATGAAAACTTTATATTTTTATAATTTGTGTTATCTCTGTGTTTCTTTTCTAGAAGAAACCATCAAACTACCATTAAGCCAAAAACTCATGATACTAATTTTTTTTATTAATAAAACTATTTTGATAAAAACCCATGATACTAAATTTTTTATTAATAAAACTATTTTTATAATAATTACTATATTTTTTAAAATAAATTAAATACCTGTAAGATTTAAACCCTTAGATTATCATGAAACCAACCAAGTACAGTATGCTTTTTTGAAAAAGGAATTGAAGCATAAAAACAAAATTTGATTCAACAAAAGCGAAAAGCATAGTACGAGACCTAGGTACCTAGATGAATATCCAAAGTTATAACTCATGGTAAAAGCAATCTATTTTACGGTTTTGTATTTCGGGGTTTAAGCATTTTTGCTCCAAGTTTGGTAAACATATAAAAGAATTTTAATGTCATTTTATAAAACATGAAAACGTATAGCGTTTATTTCTAGTCCCGGTATTTTAATCACTGAGTAGTATAATCACTAATAAATATGAAAATGTTACATTAAAATGATAATATACCTTCATAAAAGATATATCATAACATCTGAGTTTATAGTAAAAACTAGATTTCGTGATCCACATGTTGTCATAAAGATAACGCGAACACATTGTTGTAAATCGATATTATCACAACCAATATCATCAGAGAGTAAGAAGCTAGATTTCAATGGATATAATGAATTATTTACAATATGATGAAATAGAAATCAAACAGAATCATGAACAATAGAAATTACAGAAATGGGATGAGAATGAGAATTTAGACTAGAATATGAGATGAGAAAAGAACTATCACTTTGCTTAACATTCTTCATGCCCTATTCTCTCCATCTCTCTAGCGTATATATTCCAAGCTTTTTTTCATGTGTCATTCCATTTCTTGGGCCGCTGGACTTGAATACTGGGCTGGCTTGATCTTATTTGGGCTAGGCCCGCGTTTATAACACACACAAAACCGTTGCATGCTATAATGCTACGTAAAGGAAAAAAAAACACTTAACAACCAAAACGCTTAAAAAATACACCTAGAAAAATCTATGTACCTATTACACCACCAACAAAATATAGTTCATTTGCCAATGGTCCGATAATTACTAAAAATCTTAATGCCTTACGTAAATAGTAAAAATGAGCCCTTAAAGTATAAACCAACATGAAAAAAAATCAAAACAAAAGTTTTGATTTTAAAACAAAACAAGTCGAATTTAAACCAAAATTAAAAGAATTAAACTCGGAAGACATTATGCATATAAACGATTGTCAAAGTCAGTGATTATCATTGACGATTTTAAACAACCAAAAACTATTTTGGTGATTTAGCTGTTACAAACAGCCCAAAAGGACTTCAAACCAAAAAAATATTATTACAAAACCGAATGATTGTTAATTATGATTTTGTAAAGAGTCCAAAACGAATGCGGGTTGTAAATTGAGATTTTGCAGGGGGCGAGAGCGACTGGTGCAGGGGGCTGATCAGTTGAAGATGTTACTGACCTATGTGTCTTTTAACTTATTTGGGTTAATTGGACTCCTCCATAACATGTTATAGGAGTTTGAAAATTTCTATAACATGTTATCGGAGTTTAAAAATGTCTATAGTATGTTATTGTCTACTTAGGTTTTAAATCTTTATTAACTTATTGGACTCTATTAAAATTTGAAAGATTCGAGAACATATAACTCATTAATAAACAATATTTTTTTTTAAATATATTAATCGATCTATGATATCTATAAAAAAAAATTAATAATAATAAATAAAAATTTGGGCCCCAAGATATTGAGTATTATAGGTTGTTAGAAGTTAGAGGGTCACTTGTGCAATAGGTTGATAGTATAGGGACTAATTCTGTAAATACCAACTAATGAATTGATTGTTAGTTGGAATACATGTAGTTAACTCGATTAACAACCTAATGAGAATCATGTTGGTTAAACACAATTATGTTGTTCTCTCCTATCCAAATTCTCTCCTACCCTACACACCCTCAAGACCTTCATGTCAATTCTTCGGTGATTACTAATCTGTGATTTCGAACACGAACTAACCTTCGGGTTTTTTTTTTTTTTTTTGGAGGGGGGGGGGGGGGGGGGATGATCAAATTTACCATGAAATATTAAAATAAACATGTTCCTGATAAACATTATGGGTTTTCAGGTAAAACGGTGCTTTAAACGGAAATCGAGGCAGAAAACAAAGACCATTGATGCTGATGAGCCACATGACCGTCTAAGGCCATCACATGGCTTATCCCAAACCGTGTGATTGAAGACATTGGTCGCGATTTGAAGTTTTTTAGAAGATGATGTCGTGTGATCAGAATCCAAGCCACACACCTTGTTTGACCTCGTGTGGACCCATCTCACGGCCTAGCAAGCCATGTGCCTACAAATTGACACGCCATGTGATGCCAGTCGCCGAGAACAGCCTTGCCACACGGCTTGGCTAAGCTGTGTGACACCCCACACACCGTGTGCCGCACCCAAAACCCTAATTCGAGATTTTTCCTTCTCGTATAAATAAAGGAGCCCCCATTCAGTTTTCATCATCATTTAAAGCAGAAGAGAAGCCAAGGTTTGAATTCTTGAAGCTTAACGAAGTTTTGAAGCATTCGACGATTCAATTTTCACCATTTTTTTTGTTTTTGGTATGCAACTGATTTTAGTCATGAATTCTTGTTTAATTAGTATTCATTTATGTTTGAACATGAACATGGTTGGCGAACCTGATAGTATAAAAAATGAATCCAACCATGGTTTAATCTTATGATGTATCGGTTTTTATTTACGATTGCGTTTTGAAGTAATAGTTGTGTTATTATTGTTTCCATGATGAATTCTAAACTCCATATTGAACATGGTCATTTCTCTAACCTTGTGGAACCCTAGCCTTAGTATGCATGTCAACTATAGTTACGCGTTTATCGTATAACTGAATCACAGAATCTGCGGGGTATGCGTGAACTATAAATAGTCACGATCATTAAGAAAACCCTAGCACCCAATTAGGAGTCCACTCTTGAGGTTTGCTTGAGAATTCACCCCACCCTTAGCTAGTAGCCACCCTCGACATTGTCAAGTAGTCCGATATTCACCGATAGGTCGGGTATGTCCTTGCTTAGTCACGTCTAGGACCTACTAGGTCAACCAACCAATTCAAACACAACTGCTTCACAACCTTAGAACTGTTAAGGCCATCCTTATCCTAACCCTTTAAACAATTGTGAGTTGATTCACCGATAACTCAGGACTTACCCTAGGGCACTTCAAAACCCAACAAACGTGTGTATAATCCTAGCTATGAACATCTCCATAGGGACTAGGTCACCTTGTCTTAGGAACCTAGTTCACAATAGTGACAAGGCATGAACATAACCGATACTCCAATTGAATCTAGGTTGGAGGAGTCAAAGCATAAGTAATCATCAATTTGATTTTCAAATAATCTTTTTTAATTGTTTTCTTTAGCTGATTTAATATTTTAAAATCATTTCTCAAACTAAAAACAAAAACGGCAAAAATTATTAAACAATTGTTCTAATCTCAAACGTATCCATGGTTCGACAACTCGGTATTTACCCATATTGTGCTACGAAGACAGATATACTTATCTTAGTGTGTTGATATACTCACTAAGTGGATAACCATATTATAAATTTAAAACCTGATAAGTGAAAAAACTCAATTTTCATATACCTTTCCATACACATCAATTACAAACCTTTTTCCAGCGTTCACCCTGCATATTTTTCACCCACCTAGTGGAGTGTATCAACTATCAAGTATATAACAGCTGAAATCACAGTCCTCAGACACCCCAGTTCAACATGGTGAATTTCATCATTGATAACCACACTGTAAATAGACACATATGGTCTTCGCTTTTTATAGAATAACCATGTGGGTAAATTTTCTGTATAGACATTTAAGCCAATTTCACACAGTGGCCTATTGGCCTAGATCATTTCATTAGACAGGGGCCTAGATTTTAATACCACATTGGCATATAGACCAGTTGTATGCCTAGATCATTCGATGTCAATCATACCAGTAAGTCAGTAACCAACTGAGAGACAGACGGATCTAGTAAACAGCTCACAAGATCTGTCCGATCCATCGTTCGGGCATACCAATAACCAACCACAAAATGGGGGTCTAAAAAAGGAAACACAACACACAAATCTGTATCAATAAATAAGAAGTTTGAGAAAAAGGCAAATCAAGTACTAGGAGTTATAGTTGATGGTTTTGTGGGGCGTATCTTTAATTCTTTCTTTATACATAGGAATCTCGGGTGAGTGACAAAAAGCTACGACTATTTGCATGTACCATCGAACATTTACCATCTCCCTACAAACAATCATAACAAATATCTTCTTTTAAATCATCATATCATGCTTTGGAATTTTCCATCTTTCTTACTTATGGAAGGGCCAAAGATTTACCAGTCGCTCCAATACTCCTGTGCTTCTAAAGTAACCTTGAGGGACTGTTGGTGGCGGGAAGTCTTCTGCTGGCATCGCAAACTGCCGAATCATTTTTTCCATCTTTTCTAGAGTAAGGTATGCCCCTACTTCCTGTAGCCTTTCTGGACCCATTATAGGTAGTGTATGCTCCTGATGTAACCAAGATGCCTCAGCGCCATTTTTCTGTTCACAACATAAATTAATACCACTCTGGATTCTTAAATAAATATGATACTTACGGGTAAGTTTGACCTGAAACACTTTTTTGGTGTATCTTAAATTAATACCGTGTCAAATATGATAACAAAGATTTATAAATCTCAATAACAAAATAACTTTTTGAATAATATGATTCAGGTGGAGGTTTAAAGCATTAAAATATATAGTTATAGGGCGACTGTCAAGTGTCAACTCCTTTTACGTGTTTCATTTAAATCTAATTTCTTTTGATTTACCCATTGATGATAAACCATAACTTGAAGAGATCCATACATAAGTAAAGAGGTCAAAATTGTGACCTCTGTCAAGCACATAGCTTGTTTACCTCTAAGGGGGACAAATCAGCACCACGACTGAAAGTCATCTCGAGACGGTACCTTTTTGGGTCTTCCAGATTCACCTACAGTTCATGTTTGGCGATTCAATCAACAAGGAAAGATACAATTCTGAAATAACAAAATTCATCAATTTACAAAATGGAAGGAAGAATTATGAAACCTCAATATTCTCGAACATCCTCAAAACAATATGGCTCATGTAGTCAAGTTCCTTGGTTTTCAGTAGGCGTTCCAAAGCACTATCACAAACAAGGCTGGCTTCCCCTTGAAGAGATCCATCCAGGTTACAATATCGAAGAACATTCATCAAGGAATGAATATGAGATTCCTGTCATTAACAAGCAAATGGTATATCATTAAAGAAGGATTTGATCCTATAATTTTTATCATATCTTATTTTACATACCGATGTAAAGTAAAGGCGAGTTCGAACATGCCTTTCTGGTGTCCGCACATTAGCATATCTACAGAAATGAAACAGGAAATATAATATTTTCATCGCTACCAGAATAGCAATTGCATTTATGCTTTGGAATGAATCAAATGATCATAAACATAAGTCAGAAACTAACTTTGGATCCAAGCGGTACTTAATTTCTTTATCCTCATCATCATCCGGATCCATTGACTTTTCACCTGTATGGCAGGTCCTTTTTGATTCTTCATTCTTGACCACATTCTTTTGTTGATGATCTGTATATCCTTTATCAACTGCAATAGAGGTTGAGTCCTGATACTGACTCTTCAATTCTGCAACATTAATGGCTTCTTCACGCGTATTCCTCAGATCAATCAAAATTTTACCCAATAAACGACGGGCAATCTGGACAGTTAGGATACAAGAGTCATAAGATGCATATATCATTTATCAACTACTTTGTATGTATAATGTCAATTCTACATGATAAATAATTTGTGCATTAAGCACTGTTTGAGAACTTGTCGAAAAACTATTAAGGTACTGGGTGCTACAAGATTAGGTTTACCTTTGATCCTATCTTCAATTTCTGCTTTGGATTGATACCATACTCATTCGGAATAACACCATCTGCGAGTAACTTGGCAACTTTGAATAGCTCATCCAAGCCCTCTATGTTAAGATGTGCATTGTGTAAGAGATCATACCTGTAACAAGTGTTCAAATAGAACATTTAAGAAAAGCACGTGTAAAATTGGCAAAACATATGGGTTGGGTTGGGTCGGGTCATCGTTTTAGAAAAGTATCATATTGGTTTCCATTGAAATGTTTTGTTTTAGAGGAAAAAGTATCAAAATTGGATCACTCGTTATATTTGTTTTTATGACGGCTACTAGCGAAAGCAGGCGGTAGCGGTGGAAAGGTGGCATGGTTGTGGTGTTGGCGATGGTTGTGGGTGGTGCTTGCCCGTTCGGACCGCTTCTATGTTCGCAAGAGTGACCCATTTTGACCTATTAAATTAACACAAGCAGACCCATCAACATATTTAGCAAACAACACTTATCCAAATCAACTTGTTTCTTCAAGAAGGGGTCATGATTGCCAAGTGTAAGCACATGCCCTAAAAAAATACTCAACATGGAAATTTACTTTTTTTTGAAGAAGTACATACGGTACTTAGCATACTAGAAAACGGTAAATAAATATTTTTTCCTAAGAGTGATAACAAAACTATAATGTGTGATCTTACTTACTTGCAGGAATCGTATACATCAGGAATTTGAGTTATATCATATCGTCTGCTCATGGAAATGCAACAATATTAGTGAAACTGATAATGACTATTATTTAGCTACTAACGATAACAAGTGCTAATATGTTTCTAATAATATGAAAAGCTTACTCTTTGCGTTCATTATACAAGTCTCTCTCCAGCTTTCTCCACCGTGCATACATTAGAAGAAAGCCTTCACTCCCACAAGGTAATCCAGCAGCAATACGATCAACATCTATATTTGTCTTACCAAGTGCCTTTGCTTGATCATATGGAGGAATTACATCATATGAAGTTGTCTCTGTAAGCTTCTCATCTTCATCCTTTGCAAGTAGTCTCACTTGTTCAGTAACCTTTTTGGTCAGTTTCACCTATTAAACTGAACACTCAGTATGCTTCATACAAATAGCAATACATGTTGAAGGGCTTACCCCAAATAAATTGAAGGGTAATCTATCTTCAACTCGACTATAGTGGATTATTACAAAAAATGACATTCTGCATAATGTCAACAAATGCTATCATTTCACATTGGCCCTGTCATGTCTACGTTAATTGTGATGTCTTATCTGAAGTGTGGTTGCCATCGATCTGGAATATCATTCAAGGAAGAATCTCTCTTATGTGCAACACACACACACACACACACACACACACATATATACATATACGTATGCATGTGTTTATATATAGTAATATAGGTATGTATATGTGTGTGTGTGGGTACATTGTAGGACACATTAAAATGTTCTGCTGGATGAGAACGTCTTTGATTACTGAGTACATGGTTTATTTTTAATATTGAACCTAGATACAAAGGAACCTGTGTTTCTTCTCCAGAAACATGATAGAATTGAAGGCAACACAGATCAGTCAGCCATGAACATTGTTTAATGGAGCTCAGAAGTGGAGGGTAACAGGAAACAATACATAATTTTTATGCTTGAAGAAAATAATTCATAGTACATTCTATTTAAATTAAAATGATATTGACAGCCAAAATAGAAATATTTACCAGTTCGGGTAGAAGTTCAGAAGCATTTGGAGGAATTCCAGCCCCGTCAATCATCCAGGGTTTTTTTGATGATCCATTGGCCTGAACTAATTTTGCTTTAGATGTTATCAACTCATTCAATCGAGCCTGCAAAAGGTTTAAGAAAAATTCTCACTATTCTCTAATCCATACTCTATGTGTTGTAAGATACTTCTTTCCTTTTTCATTTCTGAACTTTCCTTTTATGGTCAAAATATGCTGACAATCATCATTCATGTCAGGGAATTCACACAAAATTACATTAAGCATGATGCAGATTGTACTTCTGATGAAGTTCAATGTCATGTTTTGTTCTCCTGAGAAGCAGATATACCTTGGCGTCTTCCATATTAGTACTCGCATTATCAAGTCCATCTAACATCGAGGAGTCCTTGCTGACGAGTGAAACCTTCAAAAGAACATTGATTGTCTTAGTCGCAGTCAATGATAAAAAGCACAGTCAAACGGTTCAATTACAAGGTAACAAACCAGGATTGGTGTTAATTGTCCTTCCAGGTCTAGAAGTCCCTTGGCGAATGCTGCAGCTGACATCTGCCAACGGATAGCCAACGGATATTTAATTCATGGAGAGGTCAAAAGCGTCGAAAACAGAAGTATTGTTGACAATCAAATAGAAGAGAAATTAGCCAAAGAAGATAGAATCCGTGAGAGTCGGAAGTTGGGGACAATAAAAAGAACATGTGGATCTTTAAGCACCAAGAAAACATGCGTATCAATATGATACCTGCACACGGCCCTCATCTGAGCTGTAAATTTTAAGGTCATGCCGATAGGTACTGTGGAGGCGAAGTAGTCCTGTACCTTCACCTGAGACATAAAGGGAGAGAAAATATGAAACTACACTCGTCTTATTAAAAGTGTATTATAATGTCATTAACCTAATAATTTGAAACAGATTAATAATCATATTATGAGTTCACTGTATTGGAAGATGATCCAGTTGGAAGATTAAAAGTCTTATTTATGAGCTACCAAGCAAATACAACAAGAAATATTACAAAAAGACCCTTGATGTCTCAAGCACATGGTTGCTGCTTAAATTTTTAAGCATAGTTTCCTGTTATCAGGCCATGCTAGAACCCTTAATCCAGAGCTGATTGGTTTTGCAACCAAATGGCATCCTGTTACCTCTTAAATCACCAAGAATGATGAGAACTGCAATTCGCCTTATTTCTGGTCATTAATTTCATTTTTAATAAAAAACTAGTGCACTGTATATTTAAATCCTTATTAAATGTTTTTATGAGGTTTTAAGTATTAAAAAAGAGGAAGGTTTGCGAGTCGAGGGTCTGGATAGAGGTAAGGTTTGCCCTCATCTCACCCTCCCCAGACCCTACTCTACGAGTGAGATTTTACTAGGTACTTTTGTTTGTTATCATGAGTTGACTGTGATTAATATATGTACAATTTAGGTTGAAAGTGATGACAAAGTACTTGTTCTAGTTGTTGATTAAATGATGGTGGGAAGGAAGTTACTCGCTCCTATTACCTTCTCCCTTCACCTTTTTCTCTTGTTAGCAAGGTGGTGCAAAATGCATGACCCCCATTGAGGAAAGTTAAAGCCTCAAGATAAGATACTACCCAAAGACAACTTATAAACTGTCACAAAAACCCTTTGAGATGAGATGGAAGTTAAACTAATAAGCAAGTAATGTTAACCTGGATACATATTGTTGCGAAAATATCTGCCAAGTTCTTCAGCCTGGCAAAAGAAAGAACCAAACTAATAGATTAAGATTTTATAAGAAAAGTTCCTGCTGTATAGTTATACCACTTATGTGAGTAAGAATGACCGAAGATGCAATCCTATAATATCCATATATATATGGCATATTTTAGACATAATCACCTGTTTTCGACCAGCATGTGTGAGAACACCTCCGTACTTAAGAACCATCAATGCTTCTATGGGACGTTCCTCTTCAATGTCCCCTTTTGCAACTTTAACCCACTTAAGTGGCTTTAGTTGCACCTTTCGGTAGATGCCAGAGAAATGACCACCCTGGAAGTAATAAATTGTTATTAAAAATAACATGAGAAGCTATATTACATCCACGCAGTAACTTGTCTATTATAAGGGTGTTACAAGACCAAAGGAGGGCAGCTTTCCTAGTAGTTGACACTGTGTCCAGCCTTATATATCCGTTTGATGGTTAGTAATTGGGGTATGTCAATTCCTTTACTAGAGTGGATTAGTCACAAAATTGTGGAGTTTCAGCCCATGAAGACGTGAATACATACTTATACACAATCACACGCAAACACATACATATATAACTGGATATATAAAGATAGATTCAGATATAAACCTCTTCAAGAACTGCTTTAACTTGACGTAGTTTTTCAGCATGTTCAATGTATTCTGCTTCACTGTCACTTCCAAGACCATGTCTAGTGAAAACCAAACTACCTCATTAGCATATAAAGATACTTCTTTGACAAAGGAAAAAATAAATAAAAGCTATGCATCTTTGATAGAAGTGGATAACAATGAGCCAGCACACAGTGACTAGTTTTCTGATTCAGACGACTGGGTAAGATAAATGACTACCAGTATGTGATATTTTATCCTTAACAAGTCTACCTACCCCAGCCTTCGTGCAGAGAGAATGGGAGAGAAAGCATAAGTTAGAAGAACAAACATCTGACTAGAATTTTGTGTTAAGAGAAATATCTTTCATAGGAAATTATCTGAGGGAGGAACTCGTGACCATTTAGAGGAAAAGTGGTCATAAAAAATCTATTTTACAAAGTATATTCGTGTTTAGTAGGAAATAGTTTCAGATATATTAGTGTATATGAAAGGATACAATCTACAAGTATATATAGATAAGAGGACGAAACCCATTGGGCCATTTATATAGAGATGGACATAACCATGATATATTTTAATATGGATCAATACCTGGTATGAGGTACTAGTATACGTGTAGCATCTAGTATGTCCTGCAACTGGACTGCACTTTTGAGTTTTGTCTGCAGCAGAAGAGTTGTCAAAGACAATTAGAAAAGATAAGGAATGTGTATGAACTGGGATCAGTAGGAAAAAAGAAAAAAAAATATAAGGAACACCTCAGCTCTAGGTCTTCCCCCATTGTATTTTAACATCAAATTCAACAGCTTTTCCTCAGTGACCTTCAACTTCACCTTTTGCTTTGGGGTCCTATCACCACTAGTGACAAAAACACAGATGCTTAGAGAAAACTACCAAGTGCACACACAATGTAAAACAATAGCAAGGATCTATATCATACTGACGAACAATGGCAATCACACAACGTAGCTCCTCAGCTTGTCCAAATGAGCCAATGATCCCACTTCCCTGGCGTGTTAGTCCTTCAGAAGGCTGAGCAGGTTCACTTACCTTCCAAGGCAGAATTGGTGGAATTGCTGTTGAAAGATGGGGAGCTTTTGCGTCTAGAAACATCTTTCTCAACACACAAGCCGCGTCATCATAATATCTGTAATTAGATAAACATGGTGAAAACAAGACAACAATGAAGAATAACATTCATGAATCTTAATAATTATTGTGACAGTACCCATATAGACAAAAGAAGAGGAAAATAATTGTAAGCATACTGTGAATTATGTTAGTGATTTTAGGATCACAGCTAAAGACACAGTCTTGAAGATCCACATTTAGTTCTTCACTTCCACTAGCACTTGCAACTCAGAAATTAAGGCATCATCAACTTAATCTAGTGGCATTTTCTTTGCTATCTGATTTTCTTGTTTGTATAGCACCGTATTACTCTTTTGTTCTGACACTATTTTTTATTGAAAACACGACTGAAATGTTTGGGCTGATCCAAACGGGTATCAATGGAACTATAATCAGCTAATACAAAGCACCCCTAAAAGAGTAATTATCTGATAGAACGTATTACAATCACAAAACAAATGCATGTTACAGCCTCTGTTTACCCACAAGAAAATTCCAACTAGAGAAAAAAAAAAGGATTTATCAATTCCATATAAAATATATTGGGCAGGATGATATTTGATAATATTGAGTTTGTACTTCTTCCATTCCTCCTATCATGCATTAATTTATTGTATGCCTGCTAATTTACTTGCAACTTCGAGATGTATCAGCGTGATTATATAAGTTTCCTTTTCCACTTTCTGTCCTATATAACACAAATACGATTTGCCCTTTATATACAACTACATGTAAGGAAGTCCCGTGCTCCTAAGTAATTAAACATGAAACTTTAAGTTAAAGTTGTGCAATTTGATTTCTACTAAAGGAAGCTAATTACTCCTAAGGTCAAGATAATTAACAACTATTACTTATATGAGTTCTTGACAAAGCTCCATCCATTCACATCACAAACATATGAACGGCCTTCGCAGCGTAAGAGATCAAACCCGCACACCTGCAGTCACATAAGTATAGCAGATAATTAAATTATAAACTGATTCTGGTAAATGGAAATGCGATTCTGCATGTTCATTAATTTTATATATTCTCTTTCAGTTCTACCTTAAGAAGTTCTCTATCTAAAGAGTTTTGGACATCCTATATCAAGCATCGTAGACTGTTGCTTAGCAGATAGTTGAGATATGATAGATGTTTCAGTTTTCATTTTGCTAAGGCACGTGAAGAGAGGTCAGATGATGGCTTTAGTAAGAACTACAGAAACCCTCAATGTGGAGTGGAGGAGGAACAAGGACATACTCAAACTGACATGTGATGAGCAGATTAGGTAGGATTTGTGAGACTTGCAACTCTCCGAGGACATGATCTGGGATAGGAGTTCTTGGAGACATTTTTTACTAAGGTTATGGACTTCTACGGAAGTATATAGATCTGTGTTTAGATTTGTCTTGTGACCTTCATTTTTTTCTACACTTTTGGGTGCCTTAGCGTTGTCTTAGTATAGATTCTTTTAGGGGAGTGTAAAAGTACTTTTCGAGGGCTTAGTGTTGCTTCTTCCTGCCTCTTTGCTCATTTATCTAGTGATACTATAGTTTACTTCCCACTTTATGTTACTATTATCTTTATTAGTTCATTTTTATGGTTGTTACTTTGATTCCCTTAGCTATATTTTATGTTCCCTGTAAACTGAATTACTATATAGCCATGTTAAAAGATCAAAAAGGTTTTGGACTCGAGGTGTCAATGGAAGCAGTCTCTCTATCCCCTGGGATAGAGGAAAGGTTTGCTCTAATCTCACCCTCCCTAGATCCTACCAATAGCTTTGCTATAAGTGAGATTTTACCAGGTATATTTGTTTGTAATCTTAATTGTGTGGACAACAAAATGATGAGCATCAGGAGATTCCTGATTCCCAGGAGAGAACTAGTACAGTCCAAAAGGTAACTTTCTTGTAAATTCCAAAATGCAATGTGGTGATAATTTTATTTATCGAAAGAAAGTACTATAAGGAAAATTTACAAGTGATCATCTGATGGGTCCTAATCAATCTACATAATTTATATATCAAAAGGGAAAAAGATTAGAAAGTGAACTGATGGAAAGGCTTATTTCCAGATTAGGCAAAACAGTTTTGCACAATAACAATAACTCATGATGGGCAATACGAAGATAAATCACCTACCCCTTGCCTAAATGCAATGCAGACTTCTCTTGCCATTTGTTTCTCATTGGGCGTAAGAAGCACAGGATATCTGACCTGCCAAACATAAAAAATGTAAAACACTATCGAATTCATTTAATAGAACCCTCTCATAGGCGATCAGCAAAAGCAGATAACAAATAGATTTACAAGTAAAGAATTTGTTAATGCTCTGTACATGTAAATTAATAATATTTGCGGTGTACATGCAAGTTTCCTTGGGTTAACTTTATCCTTAGTTCCTAATACAAAGTCCACATATATTGTTCACCAACTACCTTTTCAAGTCATGCAGGAACCAAATATTCCTTCCAGAAGAATTGAGTGTCATGAATCTTGGAAGGGAAGAAGGCAATTTATTCCTGTCACTGCTACAAAAGTTACAGCTTTTACATGGACACATGAGTTAACCTAAACTGGAGATAGGAACAGGGTATATGTGACCAGATTTTGCTTGTAATAGCCATGAAGATAATTATATAAACACTGGTTATTCTCGAAACATGTCTAATAACAGAACTTAGCAATGGCGGAACAGACAAAGGGAGAAAAGAACTGAGGGAGAGTTGCTCCACAAGTCACTTACTTCTTTGCCATCAGGATTTCTCATGACAACACCATCAACAACAGGAGACTTCCTGGCTTCAGCATGTGCATATTTTGGACCAACTGTATACACCTACAAAATAGGATGTAACCAACAAGGCAATAAGCAAGATGTAACTATAATGCATAAGCTAGATGTCATGAATAACAGACTGAATACAATAAAAGCCAAGCCCATGTCACTAAGAAAACACAGACTGTCATACAAGCACAATGTAGCACAACTATGCTATTGTTGAAAAACAAAAGTACAAATGCTATTTTGTTATTGAAACCTTATGCATACATCTGAAGAAAAAAAGTATACAGATAAAACTAGCTAGCAGTCTGAACATTTTTAGTATGAATGCACCAAGATCTGTATAATATAAAAAGTTATAGACAACTGCATATCACCAAAAAATAAGCATAAGCATATTAATACAATAGTAAGCACTTCCACCCAAGAGTGAAAAGGAAATGTTGTAGATTTTGTATAGAAATAAACTTACTATTTTTCAAAATTTACTGTGAATATTTTTTTCACCAACCTTTATATTATAATATTATATAAAAGAAATTGATGATGGAGAGTTCCATTATATCATCGGTCACTATTATTTATGAAAAGGCAATAGTGGCACTGAACTTAATAACATGTGAACAAGAGAAAGGTGAAGAAACAGAGGCTAAAATGAGTCGTGCTATTTATGCCTTCATATGGCACAAGATCATGGATGAGAAATTAGCCCCAAGTGACAAAAAATTTAAGAAGGCAGAATCCAACCAACATAGATGTTATACAATACTGGCCATATTTCCAGATTAAACAGTCAAGAAATATTATTGCAACTCTCATGAAGTGCAGAATGCAAACAACCTTTACATCTGTTCCTCCAGTTGGCATAAATTCCTCGTATATGTAAGAACTCTCACGCCTCACTCTTCTAACTTCTGGATGAAACTCGCTCGATCTATTGCCAACCTGCAAGTTAAGACTTTTATGATCATTAAATAATAGTTATGATTTTACCGATAAACATGGATAATTATGAAAAGAACATATAAGTATCTGCAGATTGTCAGACGTGTCATGTACACAGCAGGTCAAAGACCAATAAATTATTGAACTGTCTGAAAATTATTTGGTAAAAAGTAACATTAGGATTATATTCACTGATATCTAAAATACATCTAATAAAATCAGTGCGAATACTTAATACAGCTATCAAAGACTCAAGATGCTATAAAGCTCATGAAATCTGAGGAATTGAAGCACAAAGGAGAAACATAATGAACCGAACATGTATTATCTATTAATAATTTGTAGCTAGAGGACTAGAGGAGTATATTGTGAGTACATATTTATCTTTAATAGTTGCCTAGGACCCTAGGTCTAGTTACATCAAAAGTTTATATACAAAGCAAGAATCTAATAACCTCAATCCAGAAATACGGTAATCTACTTGCAATATTAGATACTAGATAGTGACCAGGAAATTTTTGAAATAAACATCATAATGAGTGATTGCCATGATTTTACTTTAATTAACTTTCAATTATATTGTGGTTGCAATAACCCTGGAGAACGCTATACTTGGAAAAATCAAACAGTTTTGGCCTGGTTTCTGTAATATGCTACTTCAGAAGCTAAATCCAAGTACAGTTTGGGATTTCTTCATCTACAATGGTTTTTCACGAAAGCTAAATCCATATAATGGTTACTATTGTTTAGAGATATCATGATTAGAATATGCTAAAGAACTGCAACTAGACTGGACAGCTGGTAGGATCATGGACAAGCAACTGAGCCTTAACTGTTTCAGCCATCTTAGTATTGAGATTTTTAGATTACCCCAACTAGTTTGTTATAGGCATTTTGCTATGTAGATCCATTATTTTAGTTGAACACGTCATGATTAGTTTCAGCCAATTAAGTAACCCATCTTCAGATTGTAGGATAGTATCAGCATTCATAAGCGATCTTAAAGTCATACTGGAGAGAAGGATTGGTGACTAGGCGACTAGGGTCACTAAGTAGTAATTAAAAAGAGGCCCGGGGAGAAGTAAGGCACCAGGTGAGCCTTGGGGAGACATCCAAGCCAGGCATCTCATCTTAATGGAAGCAAGAAGGTGTATTCTACTCTTTTCAACCTAAGGTAGAGGTACGCTTAGCTTATCCTTCGCAATCTGTGAGCATGAACGCCCAAGCCCACATGGTTGTCCGTGATCAAGTGAAGAAAAAAGTCAAAATTATACACAAGTTTCTGATGTTCCAAATTCCATAGGTGTCATTGTCAAGTTAAAAAGCTGACCTTTCGGAACAGCTCTTTCATTCCACCTCCTGCTGAACTGGGGTAATAGATCATTATGCGATGATCGTCACCTGTAAAATAAAAGGATAATAAGCAAATTTACACTTTGGAAAACTAAATAGTACAAACTTTTGAAGAACAGTGCAGATCTGAAGATTTTAAATGATCAACTCACTCTAAAGTGGTAACTTCATCACCTGACCTCAACATAAATGTATTCTAAGTACTAACAATTCTTTCTAGATTACTCATAAACAGTAAAGTTCTGAAAGTCTGAGCCCGATACATTGTGAATGAAATAAAACATTACTGGAGAAATAAATATTAGATACTGAAACACAAATGGAGATGAGCAGAAGCAGAAATCAATTTGAAAGGTTTACTGTAAAAGTTTACCATGAATGGGCTTCTCCACAAAAGGCTTCCAAAATCGCTGCCCATGAACCTCAACAAAATCTTCTTCTTCAACAAAATAATCCAGCTCTTGATATGGCTTTTCTCTATTGACAAGTGCATACCGAGGAACAGGAATTCCGTATGATTCAAGATTCTAGAAATTTCAACGGAGGAACAAATTGAAAATAGGAAGATAAAAAAATCTCAATCAGTAAGCAAAGATTGGTGATTGATAAAAATAAATGCCGATACAATCCTCTTTTAGGAAACAGAAACATCATGAATGAGTCAAATTTCACGTATAGACGATGTATGCAACAAAAGTTTATAACCCTAAGAAATGAAAGAAATATATGTTAGAGAAAATTTATATGCACATGAAACACATAAGTAATAAGTACTAACTTAGCAACCTACTACAAGCTTAAGTTCACTTTAGAAAAAACAAAAAGGATTCCTCAAACTGGAAAATCACCAACCACACATAAGATAGTCATATTTATGTTTTTGATAAACATCAATGTCCTGACTCCAGTGTACGTCAAAAGACAACAGAAGGTGCATTCATAGATTGGATGTTAGTTCAACTTCAAGATTGCATGTTTCCTCCCATAACTATTAGATTTTGAAATCTGTAACATACTCTGTTTTGACCATTTACAGACTATGACAAGAAAGATAGAATGGCAAGCAATTCCCACCATTGTAGATCCCTTTATATCCTTCTACTTAGCAGACAAGGTATCATTTTCAGAAGGAAACAAGAATAAAGAATACTATAACTGCATGTAAGTTAAATAAACTTTAATAACATGATTGATATGATAATCATACCTCGTATACTTTCCTCCTGTCATGAAGAAGGTGCTGTTGTTCCAGTTCATTTACAAGGAAAGGCCTAAAAAGAAGAGTATAATGGTAACATAATAATTAGCTTTTACTGGACTTCTGGAGATTGTCAGATGCTTACAGGATTGGCATTTGAAACTTATCATGATGACAAATATTAAAATAAACAGACATGAACTGCAAACGCATGCGGGCCAAGCTTCCATCATGGTAACAAACGGTGCACAGGAATTTCAGCATCATCAGTCAGATTGAAGCGTATCTGATGTGACACATTTATGAAATACTTCCTGCCTGTTTAGCCATGCCAGCAAGAGGGAAAACAACAAGAGAAATAAAGTGACAAGTGATCTGTATTGAACAAAGAGTGAAACCATGACGTGCTGACGATGCATTCAATGAGAAGTTCAAATGTTATACACTGCCAGGTAAACACCAGCCAACATAGTAAGAGTGACAGCTGATGTGAATTAGAATATTATTACGAAGAAGGCTATTAATGTTTCATGGGCACCATTGTTAAGCAATAAATGCCTAGTTGCTAGTCTGAAACACGACACTACTGACGAGCTTGTATCAGATTAAGTCGGATCATATTAATGGTGATATGGAAACATAAACACCACAGGAATGGATGCTCTCACAACTGTTCATATGAATGCCTATACCCAGTAGGATAGTAAATCTCAGAGCATGAATTAACATTCACTCATGGGTCACAGAATAACTCATGATTCGGGGTTTCACTTCTTGCTGAAATTATGCATGAATGACAATTAGAACTTCAAAGATGATGCAAGGCTTCTAGAATGAATTCAATGACAACTAGAACTTCAAAGATGATGCAAGGCTTCTAGAATGAATAAAACAGCATTAAAATATGCTTCAGAATATTAGAAGGTTTCAAACACAAGTATAACTGTGGTCCATAGATATGCATTAATATCCAAGGAAAAGGTATTTGGACGAGCCAAAACTCTTCTGAAGCTTGTTAGGGGAAATAAAATTTCCTCCCATAAAGCAGAAAGGAGAGAATGAACAACAAGTATTATTATCCAAAACTAGTCGAGAATGTTGAAAGGACCATGCGCATCTTTTCAAATAATTGTGCATATGAAGAAGAGAAAAGAGTACTAAAAGTAGAAAAAAGAAAGTTGAGACTTACTTCCTTAAGGCTGCATATGCTTCAGCTTTTTCAAGCGGATACCCAGAAGAATGGAAAGCAATCAGACAATCACATAATGGCCACCTGAAATACTAAAGTTAATGCTAAAACTCCAAAATGTAACAGTGATACCATTGCATGTTCATAAACATTTCTGTGTCTGTGTATTCTTAATTATACGGATGCAATTTAACTTGTAAAATAGCAAAGTCAAATATTGTTAATGCTGGAGATTGACTTCCTATCTGGCATACACCTCCTCTTTTGATTTCAAGGTAAAACAGTAAAAGTAAAAAAGTAAAACCACTGAAAGGCAAGAATCATTTGTGAAAGATGTATGAACTTGTGATATCAGGCTCAGTAAATTAAGTTTATGGAGCCTCAAAACATATGAATTATGATGATCAGATATAAACTTTCATAAACCATGGGAGGCGCCAAGAACACAGAGATGAAAATCAGGGAGATTACCTACTGCCTCTAGATGGTTGCAACTAATGATCTAAATCAAGATTTGAGAAAGGTACTCATCTTGCTAAAATAGACCACATTAACCATGGGCATCTAGTGCATCAGTGATAGCATGCTAGTATTAACAGACAATCTGTACATACAACAATACAAGGATAATTCTCTCCCAACACCATGTTGTGTAATTAATAGTTGGAAGTTGAAAGAGATGACAAGTAAGAGTATTTATGATTTTGGAAATTCAAATACAACATTTTTCAAAGTTCGTTAAATTAATACTAATGTTCTTTTTTTTAGCTACAAACTTTATTTAGTGTTAATGTCATAAAATAGCAGTGTACTTTGTCAAGTGTTATGTTTTATGCTATGTATTTTTTGTAGACATTTGGTCGTTGAACTCAGAAAAGGTGTCCCATCCTGATCATTGCTTAATGTGTTGACCCGTTAGATGTTGACATGGCATTTTCATGTGATGTGGTGCTTAGTTGTACTTCTTTGTATCGGCGTGGCATTTTATCTAATTTAATAATATTTTTGTAGTTTCATGTAGATACCGGCCTTCCAAATGGCCATTGTATCGATCTAGTCCATGAAATTACCAAGATAAATATTATTGGGGTTGAGGCTAAAAGTTTTGAAGCGCAAAGGCGAAAGTTCAGAATCCCTCATTAAATCTCATATATGTGACAGGCTTTTCAAGTTGATATATATGTTGGACATCTATAGTTCAAGAAGAAAAAGTCAAAAAGCACATTTTTCTTAGCAGGTTGAGTGCAGCCCTACTCTTTATGTCCATGGTCATAGGAGATTCATCACAAGATACTACATGCCTGAATAATAACTTAAACAAGTGCGGCATAAATCAATATTATCATCTTATAATATATGTAGCAACTACTGCAGAATTTTTTTACCTCTCTACCGGTTCCTCTAGGATAACTCTGTCCCCAAAATGGATGATCTGCAATAGAATATGACAACCAAATTTAGTGAGTACAAAATTTAGACCATATAAAGAGCATTTGCATGTTAATTATACCAATTAGAAATGTGATGAGTCAAAACTTGAGATTACTTTTAATACGTATAGAGTACATGCATGTCAACTAAGCCAATAGATAATTTGATATATTGACAGTGATTGTTCCATATAGATATAGGACCACATTTTGTATTCATAAATCCAAATCAGCTACTGTCACATTCAACAAGCTAATTTTGCTTAAAAAATGATCAAATAAACCATCATTAAATACCTCAAATTCACCAAAAGCTTGCAATCTTTCCAGAATTTGCCCCATAGGTGCCGAGAAAACCTAATGCCGCCGTCGCCACCACACAACGAGATGGAGAAACAGAAACAGGAAATGAAATAAATAAAATCAAACGCAAAAACGAAACAACTAAATCAAGTGAGAAAAGACTATATATCGGCATACACAGTACAGATACGAGATATCATCGCCATTAGAGACCTACGAGATGTGTACAGAATAAAACAAAAGCAAAAGGAACAGAACCTCCGGGCCGCATTTCACCTTCTTTTCCATAACGCAAACGCCAATCGTGATCCTCCTATCAACGTCATCGTTCTCACATTTCTTCTCCATCTCTATGAATGAATGAATCTCTCCAAATCCACCAATCGCTTCGATTTTCGATTTTCAAACTGCTGAAATCAACAGCACAGAGTAAACATACACATAAACACAAATTACACAAGAAGCGTATGGTTTTAGATACATGATACATCCGTCCGTATACACCTACCTACCTACCTACATTCAAATGGAGGAGGAAGAGGAAGAAGAAGATTCTCAATCTTACGAGTTCTGTGTTGAAGGAAACGTGGTGTTCGGTGGTGCGGGCTGACGAGCTCACAAGGATTGATAAGGACAAAAGGTGTAACAAACTAATTACTTTTCTAAAAAGAGGAAACGTGTTTATCAGTGCATATGAAATGAGTGAATGAAAAGGCTAAAAGCCTTTTTGGATTCTGGAATATGCACCACGTCTATTTCATAGGCAATGGCCCATTTGGTGAAATGAAAGGGACTTCACTTCTTCTTTGTTGTAATTAAAATTAAAAAAGTTTATAAAAGACTGAATTACAGAAATCCTCTCTATGGTTGGCTTAAATTTTACCTTTCATTATTTTCATTATTAGATTTTAAAAATTACGTGTTTATGATTTGTATTTTGTATTTTTGTAATACTTTTAGTCATTGATGCTAATTGTTGTTAAATTTTTTCGTTAAGTTAGTGTAAAATGACAATTATACCCTTATCCTTTTATTTAAAAAAATTCAGAGGCGGCAGAGATGGCGGGGATGGCGACGGTGGTGATGGTGGCGGCGACAGTGACAGAGTGGTGGTAAAGGATTTTTTTAACTTTTTTTTCAAAATAAAAAGGTATGATATAATTGTTAATTTACACTGACTTAATAGAAAAATCTAAAAGCAGTTAGTATCAGGGAATAAATGTGTTACAAAAGTGTAAATCTTCAGACCATAGCCGTAATTTTTAAAATCTAAGGAAGAAAAGTAAAATTTTAGCAAAACACAAAGACGATTCCCGTAATTTACTATTATAATAATAACAAGAGTGTCAAAATAAAAAAATAAAAAAATAAAATTACTACCGAAAATGTCATTGCTAGCTTTTCAAACTCTTAGTTGTGACCCGTGGGTTAGATGATGCAAGAAGAGCGAGTGTGATAAGATTTCATGTTATAGAAAATGGGTTATTAACGAATTTAAATAGTATTATACTATTATACATGTCAAAGACGACTGATGTCGACATTATTCATGCACTCTAAATTTTAAGTGATAGTAATAGTAAGTTTTATATTGTTAAAAACGTATTTATATATTTGTTTCAGAATTAAAAAAAACGTATCTTTGTACAACTATAACTTGCTTAATTGAATTATAACTATAAATTTTGTACTAATAAAAGAAATCCAAATTTAATCAAATACAATAACAAAAGGTTTTTGTAAAAAGTCCTCATATACATTTTATATTTTTTACTATAGTTATTATCATGATGGTTGTAAATTTTATGAGCTTCACTCTCAACATTTTAATGAATCATTCCACTCCTTGTTTGGAGACATCTTTTAATGACCTTTCATAAATGAGATGTGTCACAATGATGTTGTTTTTTTTCCTGGTTCTGGCTGTCACTAGTGCCATTTTCACTTGTCATACCATGTGAAATTAAAGCGATATATTAGGCTAAGTGTAATGGTTAAAGCCCCATAAAGCCCCACAAGGGGCATTATACGCCATGTGAACGCTGACTGGGCAAGGGGCTTTATGGGGCTTTATGGTGTAGTGGATAAAGCCCCATAAAGCCCCACCATCATTACTTAATATTTATTTATTTTTTATTTTTTTTTTTAAAAAAACTACTTTCATAAATATTAAAACTAAAAAAAAAATATTACAACTTAATTAAAATAAAACATACAATTACTTTAATAAAAAAAATTGCAACTAATCATCGGATGGCACGTCGTCGTAGTCTTCTTCATTTTCTTCATCGTCACCCTCATCAACCGGTGGGGGTGGGGGCACGTAATTAATTGGCCTAAACGTCCAAGTGTGTTCAACCAAATCGGCTTTTAGAGAGTTATGTATCTCTCTTGAACGCAACATCGCGTAGTTTTGAAGTCTCTTTTCTTGTGTCGCTGGTGGCATCTCTTGGATGTGTTCGGGTCGAAAGTCGGCACATATCGCAAGACCCTTATCCTCTTTGTTCATGTTGTGCAATAGGATATAATTGAGAGAGATTGAGAGAGATTGAGAGTATGTAGTTTATAAAATGTGGGAAGATATATATATATAGTTTGAGAGTTGATTTAAAAAAAAAATTGA
The DNA here is from genome assembly GCA_039602395.1 of Deinandra increscens subsp. villosa. Taxonomy (NCBI): domain Eukaryota; kingdom Viridiplantae; phylum Streptophyta; class Magnoliopsida; order Asterales; family Asteraceae; genus Deinandra; species Deinandra increscens. The sequence goes on along the minus strand of JBCNJP010000015.1, from coordinate 16,211,257 downwards.
AAATAAAAAAAAAATAAAAATAACCGTTGATATAGCCGTTCAACGGCTATATCTTTGAAAAAAAATCCCCTTCTCCGGCGTTATCACGCTGACGCCCCGGGCGAATTTGGGCTCCATAACGCCCCATAACGCCTGGGCGTAGTGGGCCGGGGCGTTATATGGGGCGTTATGGGGCGTTATGGAGCCCAAAAACGCCCCATTACAAGTAGCCTTAGACAGCATCTCATTTATTCTCGTATGGTTGTTTTTTTATATTTTGTAAGGTATGAAGATTTTCATTAATACTAACTTGATTTTGATTTGAAAGAAAAAACATAGAGTTTTCATAGTATTGAATATTCGGATAATATTCAATATTTTCAAGATATCAACCAAAGTTTGAAAACGAAAGACCGGCCGAACCAGATCGGATGGTCAGCCAAATCTATTTGTTTAATGACTAGATTTATTATTCATGTGTTGTCACGAGGATAATACGAATACACAAAACACTTATTTTGTTGTAACGCAACGTAAGGAAAATAAAAATACAAAAAAACTATTTAATGACATTAAAATTAGAAGACAAATGCTCAAAGTGTCGAGCGTAGAACCTAAAGGTTATGTTACACCACTATACCGATTACGCTACCAACTTATATGTTAAATGTGTTGTGTTTAGATAAAAAAAAAAATTTAAGATATCATATGACACCCACTTAAGGTCGTCATGTAAACCAATAATATATGATTATTATTCCTATCAACTTGAACATGTTAATAGTAATAATTTTATTTTGAAGTCTTATTTCTAATCAAGTTGGTATTTCAAGTTATATATTATATTTATTTAAGTCCTCTTAAAAATGCAATTTCATTTAAAAACATTAATTGTTTTCGTATTTTATAGAATACAACAATAGCAATAGGATGTGAATATTGATAGTCATCTGGTTAAGCTTTGGTGTTGTCACGTAGCATCTATTATCTAATAAAAAATGTATTTATTTTTCTTCTTCTTGATTTTAGTTTAGCTTTACGGTGTTTCTTTTTATGTCTAATCTTGTATAGTTCGCATGATACTTTTTATTATTTTACATTTTATATTGTTTATAGTTCTTTAAATCATTTTAATGCGTTTTATTAGTTTTTGTTTTACATCCTTGTCTTAATCAAGTACTGGGCTTCTTAAATATGATTTGACAAGTCCATCTTATAAGACTACCAGTTTGCCGAGGTTAAGAGTTATGGTAGCACCGCACTTGTGTGGTGGTGGGCCAGAAGGTGGGCTAGAGAGGGAGGTCGTGGTGGAGGGCCAGAAAAAGTAGGAAAAGAGGGGAAGAAGAAGCGAAAATGTGGGGGAGGAGGTGATGTGGCACCGCGGGTTCGCAGCCACACCGAAATGGGCCAGCAACGGAGAGTGCGGTGGAGGGGAGACCGCTTTCTGCGGCCAGACCATAACTCCTAACTAAGGGCGAAGAAGGGTCCGATATTGATTTTAGATTAAGGAGGTAAAGTAAACTATTAATCCGACAAAATTAGTGAACGTATATATAACGTGTAAACATGTACGATATAATTCATTTACTACCCAGGAGAGTAGAGAGAAATACCATACTCCATCGTG
>JBCNJP010000015.1:16184963-16209151 GCA_039602395.1 Deinandra increscens subsp. villosa | reverse complement strand
AAATATTAATCGGGGCTTCCTTCCTGGGCGAGATCCCATCCCGCTTGAAAATGTCAAACAGAACGTCACTCACCACATCATGTCGGTACTTGAATCCTGGGAGCTCTTTACAGTGAACGACATGCTCCCTAAACGAGTCCAGACATGCTTTGTTACATACAGGGTATTTCTTGTCAACGGGAAACAGGGGGATCATGAGGCGGTATTTGAGGATTGTCCGGTACTCGACGGGTGACATGTGTTGCCCCAGCCCGTCAATGTGGAGGGCATGGAGGAAATCTTGAGCACGCGGTTGTCGGAGACAATCTCATACGACCCTTTGTCTGACTGTCATCTCATAGGTAGCTTCCTTCTCTTGCATAGTTTTACTAAAGAGGGCACTCGCCAAAAATGTTGGGCTTTTGGTGGGGCGGTGTCCTTGTTAGTGAAACCGCTTAGATCAAAGCCCGGACTAAAAGCATGGAGACCAGCCAGAGCAATCTCATATTCAGAATCCATGCCACAAACCCCACTCTACCTTAGGATGTGGTCTTGCAGCACCCAGGATTGGGCTCTCGAGGCCACAAAGGCATACGAAGAAGTATCGACCGCCGAATAAACACCGAGTCCCCCATGCCGAATAGGCAAAGAAGCAAACTGCCATTGGAGGTCCCTAAGGAAGGGCCCACCACACACAACCATATCATATATTGCCAAACGCAGATCATTATCGAACCCAGCAGCAGCCGCTAACATGTGAGCAGGGGGGACATGTTCTTAAGCCAAAGAAAAGCTTGGCGACACCCATACAAGAGCGAAGCAGGAGAAGTTCACATTGCGGGTCACCGGGAGGAAACGCATAAGATCAGCAGCAATAGTCGCCCTCCTTGAAACCAACCCTTGTATAAACCTGCCATCTCTGCTAACAACTCCCCCAAGGAGTTTCACCCCCCCCCCCCCCTAGTGGGTCTACTAATGTCTGGTGGGAAAAGACCTCGTCAAACCTTCCCCCCATCACAAAATGACCAAAAGAGCTTTGTCTTCTTAATATTATGATCCAAACCCAAAGGTGGACCCCTTTCCTTAATGATCCCAATAGCTTTAACGACCTACCCGAAGTCTCCATTGATCGTGCCATCATCGAGATACCAAGCATGGAGAATCAATTAACAATTGTCTCGAGATACAAACCCTTATAGAAACTGAAACTACAAAATTTAAACTATTAGACTGAAATGATTAAAATTGACAAAATACATTAACAAAAATAATAGTTTACTCTAAAGAATATAATACTTATAAAATGTGGATAGTTACCAACAATTTGAAAAAACAAACCCAACAATGTTGAATTATTTGTGATTTTGTTTAAACACTGTTTTTCTATCTCATCCAACCACTTAAAAAACTCTAAACTCCCATCTGTCCTCACCATCTTCTGGTTCAACAGCTTGGAAATCCACACTCACGCCGCCATTGATGCTCTGTAGTAGAGAGAGAAAATCAACGACATACATACCTCTTACAAACAAATCCGGTCCTCAATTGATTCCTCATTTCATCTAATTTCATTTCCCCCGAATATTCAAGATCAACAGATTTCTGATTCTCTCTCCACCCTCCCCTCAATTCAGTCACTGTTTTGCTCTAAATCTGAGCACGATTATGAAGAAATTGAGGAGTTTCTACATGCATTTGAAGCATCCGCATACGATAAAGCGGAAATGGATCTATCCATTGGCCGTCGGGTCAACCGTCTTCCTCTTTCTACTGTTTCTCCTAACCCTAACTTCACTCGACAGCAATCGCATCTACGGCTACTACGCCATGGCCGGAAACTCTGTTTTTATCGAAGATAAGCTCCGGCCTATCGGCGTTTCCGACGCTCCTCGTCCGGCGAGGTTCGCGTACCTCATCTCCGGCTCGAATCACGACGGCGTTATGCTCCGACGGACTCTTCTCGCTCTGTACCATCCGAATAACCGCTACGTGGTCCATCTGGACGCCGAATCTTCGCCGGAGGAGCGGCTCGAGTTGCATGAGTTTGTGATAAATCATCCGGTTTTCGTGAAATTCGGCAATGTCGTGATGATCACGAAGGCTAATCTGGTGACCTATCGTGGACCGACGATGGTGGCGAATACGCTTCACGCGGCGGCGATTTTGTTGAAACAAGGCGGCGATTGGGACTGGTTTATCAATCTCAGCGCCTCTGATTACCCCCTCGTTACTCAGGACGGTAAGATTCCGTTTCAAATCTGTTAATTCAACATATAATTCTGTTAATACTTTCGTGTTTGTTTCAGATCTGATTCATACGTTTTCTTCTCTACCTAAGGATCTTAATTTTATGGATCATACTAGCAATATTGGATGGAAAGAGTAAGATCTCTCAACTCGAATCATCAGATATTCAGAATTTCAGATCCTTAGTTTAAATAGTAATCTAACTGAACATGTGTTATTTAGGTTTCAGAGAGCAAAGCCTGTGATAGTTGATCCTGGGTTGTATATGACAGAAAAAACTGATGTTTTTTGGATCACACAGAGGAGAAGTGTACCTACAGCCTTCAAATTATTTACAGGTTTTTTATGGCATTTTTTTTAGCAACAGGATTCTCTAGTTCATTACTATTAGCCGATTATAGTAACTAATATAGACATAGACATATGCATCAACTCATTTAATTTTGGCATGTGAAATCAGTCCAAATTGGAAAGGTTGGAGTTTTTTTTTTCCAATGTTTATATATGAAAATTTTATGGCAATTCAACATCTTCTTTTACTTGATTTAGTCGAGTGTGGATTGATTCGGGTGTTTTAGCTATAAGTTTTGCAACTTCATGATACGGACCCAGGTTCAGACCCAGATCCACATATTCAGATTGCAGTTATGACCCATGACCAGTTCCAGATTAATAGGTCTAATTAGTAGGAGAGTGGGGCTGATTATTAGGAAGTGTTGCCATCAACTTGGGTTAAGTTGAAATGTTTGTATTTTAAGTTTTGGCTAGTTGTGTTGTTAATTTAAATTCTGCTTTATGTCTGTAAACTTGGAGAGCAGCCATTCTCGAATTTGGTTAATTTGGGTGATAATCATTCGATTATCAATCCTTGATTTCAATTCTGTTCTACTCATTTTTTCTGGGTTCTATCACTTCCATTCCCAGGTTGAACATAGGTAGGGCCTGTGAACCTTGGGCTCTTGTCTTTGGTTATGTACCACTAATAAGCTTGAGTTTGACGGTAAATAGACTATAGTACCGCAGACAAGAATTTGAAAGAAAATGCCTATGATAGTTTATTAGTTACGTAACACTGTAGGCAAATCTCACATTGACCATTGATGGAAAGATGTTAGGGTCATAAGAATGCCTGACCTCAAACACCAATAACTTGTTTTGGGTGTATTGGCGGTGGATTAGGAAAAAACTCTATAATTAGGCATCCTTGGGTGAGAGTAATTCCAGGATTGATGACTTCCTAGGAAATTTCCACTTGAGTAAACAAGAACAAATCTGTGAGCTCCTCATGGGCTAAGCATACAATATTGGTTGGTACGAGGGAGTGGATGTTAGAGTTTGTATGTCCATTTGCTTTTCTTATGACCTTATCAGTTTAATGCTTCAACATTCATGAAATATTATAAGAATTCTAGTGAACCTTGGATGTATGCAAATTGCTAACCATGCACATGCTATGTCTTTATCTTGATTTTTGACTCTTAATTTATATACATAGTTCAAATGCTCATCTTTTATTTATTTCTTTTGCATTTTATCTCAGGATCTGCTTGGATGGTTTTATCTCGCCCGTTTATTGACTTCTGTCTATGGGGATGGGACAATCTGCCCCGAACAGTCCTTATGTACTATGCAAACTTCATCTCATCTCCTGAAGGCTATTTTCATACAGTCATATGTAACGCAAAAGAATTCCGAAATACAACTGTAAATAGTGATCTCCACTTTATAACATGGGACAACCCTCCCAAACAACATCCTCACTACCTTACATTACAAGATATGCGTCGGATGATAGACAGCAACGCCCCGTTTGCAAGAAAGTTCCATCAAGATGAACCCGTTCTTGACAAGATCGACTCTGACCTCCTGTTCCGAGGCCCGGATATGATTGTCCCTGGTGGGTGGTGTGCTGGGAGTCGTGAAAATGGTTCAGACCCGTGTTCAGTGGCCGGGAACCTCACACGGCTTCAACCTACAAGTGGTGCAAAAAGGCTTGAGAATCTTGTGAACTCACTTTTGTCAGAAGAGAGTTTTAGACCGAGACAATGCAGATGACGACTACAAGTGGTGAGTGTTGATTGGTTGTAATTAGTTTGTGTGAGACGACACTGCCATGTGGATTATCTAGTTTGATGACATGTGGCAGACGTTAAACCTGATTCTGTGGGAGGATTTTTTTAGAACATAGCTTTTTAAGGGGTTGAGGGATGGTGGTGAAACCAACAAGGGTTGGTTGATTGTAAGTGACTGAAAAAAAAGAATATGGTGCCCTTTTTTACTTTTTAGCGGGCACAAGAAGAATGCTGTAAAATAGAAGACAATTTCTAAGCATTCCTTCAGAACATGGCTTTGCTATTGCTGACGTGTATTGTTGTATTGATGTTAGTTGAAAGAGATGTTTCCTTTTAAGGATAGGTTCGGTAGTACTCATCCAATACAAAGTTAATGATATTAAATATACTCTATTTTTATGAGCCAAGTACCAACAAAAAAAGGCCTTTGGGTTTATTCTTTTTTTTTTGAACGGCGGCATATTATAAACGGCTAGCAAGATGCTAGAAAAAAGGGAAGATAACAAAGTTTACACAAAATAAAGAGCATTACAAATAAATAGAGACCAATCTAAGGGACCCCATTTGGTTCTGTGATGGAACCATTTGAAAGTATCTAACTTAATCTCCTCAAGTAGCCGACCCGGGTGGGTGTTGGAGTCATTGAACACTTTGCCATTTCTTGCTTTCCAAAGCGCCCACATTGTAGCAAAGATGATTGAGAGTATTGGAATTCTTGATTTTTGATTGAGTAATGCGTGGGAGGAGACCAGTTGCTTCACCGAGCCATCAGTTTGAACATTGACTTTACACCATTCTTGGACCTTTTTCCATGTCTTTTTTGCAATATCACATTTCAGTAGCATGTGCTCCACTGTTTCCACATGAATGTTGCACCAAGGACATAGATCATTTGGCAAGTTTACCCCTCTTTTTTTCAGCTCATGATTAACTGGAATTCGATCTAAGACAGCTTTCCAGGTGAACAAGTTTACTTTTTTGGGGACTGTTTTTGTCCAAGCATGATTGTATTCAAAAGGGCCGGCGTGATCTTCAATCCTTCTTCTGATATTTGCCGTTGTGAAGGAGGAATCGTTGGACCCGAGCCACAGCCACTTGTCTTGATGAGAGCTGAACTTATAGTTTTGAATCATACTTTCCAGCCTATCCACGGAGGCTTGATCCACAGGAGGGCTTCTCCAGTTCCATTTCGGGGGCTGATTGACAGGGAATGAGGGACATCTTTGGGCGACCGTGCATGATTTTTGTTTGTCAAGAGTGTATAGATCATAGAAAGAGTCACGAAGGCAACCAAAGCTTAACCATGAATCATGCCAAAAGGATGTAGAGGATCCGTTTCCGACCACTGCTTTGGTATCGTTACAGATTGTAGTTTTATTCAAATTGTAGTTTTCGTTCCCAACTTTTATAAAGTGAAAGGACAGACCATGAGTTTGTAAAACGTTATAAGGCCATGTCACATTGTCTCACACTTAAGAGAACACCATCCCTTCATATGCGAGTTGTGCGTGTAAGGCTTGTGCATAACTTGACTCACATATATATGTTTGACCAAACATTTTTTTGACAATTTACAATCAATCAAAAGTATATTATATTATAATTTAAAAATAAACTAATCTCACATTTACACTCACTGGTACATTTTAATAAAATAAATAATAGTAAAATACAATTTTCATCCCCGATATTGGTCAAAAAACCAACTTTCGTACAAATTGACACTACTGAACACTGTGTCACCTATGTTTTAGATACTAACACATTTCATCTTTCGATTAATGCCTGGTAATTTTTTATAAAAAAATGACTAGACTAGACTAAACTTAATATAAAATAAATTTGGGGTAATGCATTTTCTGTTTGAGGGTGGTGCGGTATTGAGCGACTCTTCTCAACCATCCGACCACGGTAGCTATTTTGGGTAATGCAATTGGTGAGTGATGTCCGTTCCGGACTAATGTGTATTGAGTATTGATATGCATATGTCCAGATTGACATGTATGAACCGAATATGTATTGGTCTGGACTAATCTTTGTGAGATGTTGTGTGGACCATGTTTCGCATTTATAGTGTGGAGTGTTTCGTCAAGATAGATGTCATCAAGATCCATTATTTATTTTCTATATATTAGAAGTTACAAGCTTCATACCACTAGATGATGACTTTAATATTACGCACTTCGAGTTCTTTCCCATTTGAATAGGCGAATCAAACAAAATCCAGTAAGAAACCTAAAACTCAAAACTTTGAAATCATCATAAAAACTAACACAATATATTAACTTTTTCCTTACCCTAGTGGAAACATTTACAGGTAGGTTCGATAGGTTTAATGACATGCAATTGAAACAACTCATTGAAAAAAGCAACATTAGATCAGAAAAAAATAGAACAATGCGTAGAGAACTATAAGAGATATCTAAACCGATCACCCATCTAGAAAGCAATGAGCGGTCGATGACGAAAAAATAAGTACAAAACTTTTGGGAATATATAACTTATGTTTTTTTTTAGTTTAAACGCCTTTTGTTTTAATTGTTTTTATTTTAAGTAATTTTTGCTAGTTTTATTAATGTTATCTTTTTTATATAATACATAGTTTAAATTAAGTAAAGAAAAAATATTATTAAAAAAATGTATGTTGGATGAAAAGTGTCATATTGAGGAATAAAAAAATATGGAGATGCGGGGTATCGATCCCCGTACCTCTCGCATGCTAAGCGAGCGCTCTACCATCTGAGCTACATCCCCGATTGATCGTAAATCCTGATATGATAAATCTCAATGCAAATTATTAGCCCTGCAGTAGTGCGTGCCAGTGCTGATTAACCCAACCGTGTTTCGAATCGAGGTTTTTTTGCTCGGAACCTTCACAAAGGGGGCACCGCACATCGAAATGTTCCGGCGATTCATCGGACAAGCTTCTTTACCGCAAAGATGTCGCCACCTCATCGGCTGGCAAGCCTCCGCTGAATCTTCCCGTCGATGTTCTTCTTCCACTCCGGCGCCGGCACCGTCTCAAGCACCGGTGGGAACCTCCGAGTCGGACGCTCATGATTACACCTCTCAACCTTCCGCCAGGATATCCGTAGATCGGTCTGGATTGAACAATCCTCCTGGTTCAACTTCTGTCTACTTATTGCTTTACCTGTTTCAGTTGAGATGTGCAATAACTTACATGTTTTTGTTTCAGAGCATTCTCATGAACCTTCCGCAGATTCTGAGCTTGTTAAGCATCTTAAAAGCGTAATTAAGGTTTAACTGCTTTTATTTATATCGAATTTGTTGTGTAATTACTTGTTTATTATTTGTTTGAGTTGAGTTGAAGAATGAAACAGTGGTTGTCTCCCTTATAACTTACTGTTAGTTAGGTTTTTGTAAGTTGTGTTGTTATATGAACTACTTATTCATACTTCTATGCAAGTATTTCATCAACTCACACATGCTAATTTTATTTCAAGAAGCACTTGGCTTTATATTTGATCAAAATCATCGATTCAAACATGATTCCTCTTTTAGAGCTAATTGGTTTTGAAATGGAAATCCGAATTGAATCTTGTTTATGACAGTGCTAAGTGCTGATTCAGTCATATCCTGTTTATGGCAGTGCTATTTTGATGTTATTACAAGTGTTAAACAGATTGATTTAATATTTATACTGCCAATTATGAATCCTTTTTGGCCATAAAAGTTGATATTTGCCGTTTTATGGATCTTAGGGATTATTCAGAATCTTAGGATTTTGTTTGTTGGTGAATGATTTATTCATTGTTTTTGGCTTTGTTTTCATCTTTAATAATGTGCTTTGATCGTTTTTTCAGTTTAGAGGTGGTCCAATATCGGTTGCAGAGTACATGGAGGAAGTCCTGATAAATCCTAAGGCTGGGTTTTATATCAATCGGGATGTTTTTGGTGCAGAAGGAGACTTTATAACCTCTCCTGAAGTCAGCCAAATGTTTGGAGAGGTAATTTGCAGCAGTACCCATTCTTTAAAGCGGCCGTTGACATTCAAATACTTGTGATTTCTAAATTAAGTTCTACCACAAAATATTCTGTTAATAATCTAGGGGCTGTTATTGGTTTAGATGGTTGGTGTTTGGGCAATGTGTTTGTGGGAGCAGATGGGCCAACCAGACAAGATCAATCTGGTAGAGCTTGGGCCAGGAAGAGGAACTCTCATGGCTGATCTTCTACGAGTATAGTACTTTTATGCTTGATATATGTTTTACTACTTTCATGCTTAGTTTTCCTTCATTAATCGTTTTCCATGCTAATTCTTCGTTGATTCTTGATAAATTGACACTTCCCACCACAGGGTGCTTCAAAGTTTGAGAAGTTTACACAATCCATAAACATACACATGGTTGAAGTGAGCCCAGCACTGAAGAAAATCCAAAAGATTACATTGAAATGCAATAATGAAGATGGTGCTGATGAAAATACTGCTACCACCTTGACTGGAACACCCATCTCATGGCACTCAACCTTAGAGGAGGTTCCAACTGGATGTAAGGATGTTTCTATGTATTGTTTTGCAATATTCTTAAGTACAACCTCCTTCCTTGTATCTATGGGATGTATTTGTTTTTGCAATACCTCATGTCTTATATAATAATATCTTTCAGATTTTAGAGATTATGAATGATATCAATGTACCTAATGTGAGCAGTCTGTAAGCCCTTCAAAGACATCCCCAAATGCTGGGAATTTTTCAGATATGCCAAAACTATTAGATCTCGTTTTTATGCTTTCTTTTCTCTACTTGTTCTACATTGTTGAATACAGTGAATGTGCTATTGTGATCTTTCCTAAACATGGTATAATTAGTTAACTCCCATGTCACTCATAAAGACAGTACTGGCTATATTAGAGTTACTTTCAGTGATTGATCAATGATTTTAATGCCATGGTGTTTGTGCTTTGACATTAAGAAGTATAAATGGATAAGTCTAGTGATAAACTTTCAAACGTAGATACATATTATTTTCTAAAGGGCCTCTATGCTCATTTCCTACCCTGACTTCATTTTTTTTTTCCTTGTATGCAGTGCCAACAATTATTATTGCCCATGAATTCTTTGATGCCTTACCAGTTCATCAATTTCAGGTTTATATAGTTGCTTATGCTGTTCATCTCTCTTTCTGATGCATCTTCTTACTTATATTTATTCATTGTCTGCCATATACAAAACATTTTGAGGATTCTTGGAAAGAAATTTAGTTTTTTTCCATGCATCTAGACTCTAGAGATTGTGTATAGGAGCAATACATCTATCCTGAAACAAGTTATTTTTTGTTAGTATTTAGCTGCAATATATTGGCAATAAAAGATTCCCCACTAAATTTCCTCTTTTTCAGTTTTTTTTAATCTTATTCCATATGGAGTATGAGTGGTTCAGGTCAAGTTATATTTAGATACTCTCTCCCTACCGAAGAAAATGCATAGTTCGATAGAAGTCTTTATTTTAAAATACCACTTATTAAGTAAAAAAATGAGAAAATAACCTCACCAATATCTTCGTGAGTTTGGATTATAAACACGAAAAAGAAAATTACTCAATGCTTGTGTTCATTGTTTTGTGATGCTAGTAATTACATTGTTACTCACTGTTTTATTGTTTCTTCCAGAAAGCTTCCCGTGGCTGGTGTGAAAAAATGATTGATGTTGGAGAAGACTCAAAGTAGTTTTTTCTTTTCTTTAAATCTACCTTTGAGACATGTCTTCGACAACTTTTTAATTTAATTAATCATTTCCCTTTTGTGTTCGCTCTTCAGGTTCCGTGTTGTGCTCTCACCTCAACCTACACCGGCAACACTCTATCTTTTAAAACGTTGTAAGTGGGCCCAGACTAAAGAATTGACCAAACTGGAGCATGTTGAGATTTGCCCCAAAGCAATGGATTTGACACAAACTATTGCCAAGAGAATAAGTAGTGATGGTGGTGGGGCCCTTATAATTGATTATGGCTTTGATGCGATAGTCTCTGATAGTCTTCAGGTCTGTCACTCTTCTATTGAAGCAAATGCTATTCAAGATTTTGACTGAAACATGCTTTGTTTAAATCTGTCACTTTTCTATTGACCCATCAACACTTTTTTGTCCATGTTTTTGAAATTCATAAATAATAGATTTATTTAACATTATTGCAATAATTTTTTAATATAATGGTCCAAATATTTTAAATAGAACATGAGTATTCCTTTTCTCTACAGGCAATTCGGAAACATAAATTTGTTGATATTCTGGATGATCCTGGTTCTGCCGATCTAAGTGCCTACGTTGACTTTCCTGCAATCAAACACTCTGCCGAGGAAGTTTCAGGTCCGCATTCTTTACTTCTGATCATGCATAATCACTCCCAAAATAAAATTTGTTTTATTTTCTAGAAATACCAATAAATATAATGTTGAAATAAATTGGCAGAAGACGTGTGTGTGTACGGGCCCATCACTCAGTCTCAGTTTCTTGGTAATCTTGGGATAAACTTTCGCGTGGAATCTTTGCTGCAAAACTGCACAGATGAGCAAGCCGAGTCACTAAGAACAGGGTATTGGCGGTTGGTGGGGGACGGTGAGGCCCCGTTTTGGGAAGGTCCAGATGAGCAGACACCCATCGGGATGGGTAGTCGGTATTTGGCAATGGCTATTGTTAACAAGAAGCAAGGTACCCCTGTTCCATTCCATTAATATCATAGCATAAATTATTTTTTTGTTAAAGAGATAGAATCTGAACCCATGTCATTTGTTTGAGTTCAATAAATATCATTTTCAACACATTTATTAGTTCATTTGTCATGTGAATCGTTCTCCCATGTGTTCATCATACTTTTTAGGACCAAACACATTTATTGGTTTACAGGGCAAACTGTCCTTTGGAGAAGTTTAAACTTGCTTATCAAGGTTAGAGTAATTTCTTTGGCAATAATTAGATTAGATGGTGCAAATCGGGCAATTTCACTTCACATCACTAAACCTAGACATGGTATGCAATTATGGGGATGTGAAGAGAATATGGATTACTAAACTAGTTTCTTTATCTAATTACCCATTTCTTAGATAACTAACACTAAGATATAACACGTCATCATGCGCTCTAGGAGCTTTTCACGTCTTTGTAATGCTTCTTTCCAAGGCGTGTCTTCAAAGGGGATCATATGTGTATATCCTTTTGAGATCACATAGACATTGTGATTTTATTGATCCTTTTTGGAATTGTACTCTTTTGGTTATTATTGCACAAACATTTTATTATTTTAGTGTGCTTTATAGTTTGTATGTTAATACATACCGCTTTCCTTTATGATTCCAGTTATACTTAATTTTTGATCCTGGAATGAAATGCAATAGTTAACAGTCTTGTTGGACCTTTGGCTTGTGATTTGTGAATTTGCTTCGAGATTTTTGGGGATTCCAATACATTTGTATTGCACGAGATAGATGCCCGCTCGTGTTGCGGCACGACACGGTAAATTGAGTTAAGTCCCTTTTAAGTATCTAGAGCACCTTCCCTGTATGTAATTAATATATATGATTTGTATATGTAATTAATATATGATTTGTATGGCAATCCCTGCATTTCTGGAAGGTCCAATCTGAAAGAGATAGGTTGGGTAATGAGACCTCTATGATGTAATCTTAGAATATGAACACTAATGCAGTTATGGGATGGAGTACAAAGTCATCTAAGGTTGTAAAAGTTGCATATCCAATTACCTTAAGAAACTCAGCATCAATCTCAAAGGGCAGTGATCCTCAAGCTCTAATCATATATCAAGAAAGAGATCAGGTCCAATTGACGACTTTCTTACCTAAAATTCAAAGATACAGATGCATATACACATTTCCCTTTACATTTTTTTAAAAAAATTTTCTGCAACCAACAAATCAATCCAATCATTGAAGCAGTCAATCAAACCTAATAGAAGAAGAAAGTTTACGTGGGTTCAACCTGATAGTTACATGAACCGGACTGTATCGTTTTTTCGGATCGTAGTCCAAGGTATACTTACAAAAGATATGAGCTTCAAATTCATAATACTAAAAAAAAATCATTACAACCTCGATCACCATACGTCCATATCCTCCACGTAAACTTGATAAAAATCAAGAATTAATTATTTTGCAGGATATACATTACTATATATGTGAGTGTGTTATAAGGTAATACCATAACATATAATAAATCAATATGGGATGTTGTTGGGTATATTGGGCCAATACAAGTCAATACAAGTCTAGAGTGTTGGGCCCGACCCATTATGACCTAAATTTCTTTTTATATATACTGGTGTAATTGAAACCTTTTTATTTGAGCACAAGAAAAGAAGTTATAGAGTAGGGCGGAACACTAAGAAGCCACTTCAAAGTAGATCCTGTTAAAATGGATCCAAAGTTCTTGCATAGACACACTTCTTTAAGATCAACCGGAACGGGGATGATCTCCATCCGATCTCGATACTGTGCAACATGCTCTGCTGGGTCAGTAGTTCCATCATACAACTTCATGTTAGGAGTCTGGAATCTCTTCGGGATCTCGGTATCACATATAGGGGCATCGAATCTCAAAATCATGTGACTAGAGGTAGGGACTTCAAGGATTAGTTGTACCACCTCAGGCACACTCGAGATGATATCCTTGAGCTTCTTTAACTCTTTGGCTATTGCTAGGCTAACACTCGCATAAGATCAAAATAGTTAGTGTTCATAAAATTAGTATTAGACATATTACTAGCATCCTGGATATGATGTATCCTAGGATTTGCGGTAGGATCCCGGCTGGTTGTCATTTTGGTAGCCATCACGGGGTTGTTTACACCTGATCCCTGCTGCATTAGAATGAAATCCTCCACACATTTCCAGAGGATCTGGGGGGTGTCGAAATCCAAGACTTTAGGATGCAGAGGTGTTAATGGCGTGTTTGTCGGTTTCCTCATCTTCGACTTAAGCTTCTCCATTCCCCCTATCATGGTTTGGTTGACTTCTGCTCCATATAGTGTTGCATCTTTATGAACATGGTTAAAACCTCATCATTGGACACCAACACCGGTGAGATGTAAGACATTTTTTTAGAACATGAGTGTGATAAATCTATAAAAATAATATTATTTTACTAAAGTATAGGAATAAAAATAAGAAATAGGTTGTGAATATTGTAATATATATAATTTTCAAGCCACTATTTTTTTTCCGAAGAATCTAACTAAACACCCCAAAATATAAGTTGACAGCTCAATACGGGGCATATTGGACAATACGCCCCATATTGAATGCGGACAAAAGAATCTCAACATTCTTCGTGTTAGAGCATATTCATATGCTATGATGTGTCTCGTGTATTGTATCTAAGTGAGCGTGTTATTGTATGAGTCTTAGTGTCAACATGTCATGGTTCGTACCATGCTGGTCCGCCGTACCATTGGTACGGCCGTACCAATGTTCCGCCAGTTGGTACGCTAGGCTAAATGTTGATACTATAAATACCGTGTGTTAGAATG
Organism: Deinandra increscens subsp. villosa; assembly: GCA_039602395.1. Classification (NCBI taxonomy): domain Eukaryota; kingdom Viridiplantae; phylum Streptophyta; class Magnoliopsida; order Asterales; family Asteraceae; genus Deinandra; species Deinandra increscens. The sequence continues at coordinate 16,195,357 of JBCNJP010000015.1, read as the reverse complement.
ATAGCTTAGAAGTTCTGTCATTCTTCACTTTTACTGTGTGTGTTCTAAAGAGAGAAACCAGAGAAAAATTCTTGTAATCTTCAAGTTAGGGGTGTTCATGGTCCGGTTGGTCCGGGTTTTGGGATTTTTTTGAATCATACTGTAACATACGGGTTCGACTTTTTCCAACCCAAACCGAACGGTTTGGTCCGGGTAGACTGGATTGGACAAACTGGATTAACCGGTTTGGGTTACCGGTTTTAACGGTTTAACCATCCAAAGATACCAACTCCTTATTTTTGTTTTTAGGTCGGTTTGGGTTACCGGGTCATATCGTTTGTTTTTTCTAAGCTTCACAAATACGCTCCAAGAACACCCTAAAACATTAATTTCCCAAGTTAATTAATTAAATTAAATTAAATTAGTTACTCTTGCATATAACAGAAGTAATAAATAACTAAGTTGAGTACATAAATGGGTGAAATGCAATCACGTTCTGTCACAGGTTTGATCACTCAATTATAAAACTCGGCAGCAACGCCAGTAGGGTTTTTAGAAAATTTAAAAGATTAAAATATAATATATAAATATATAGTATATACATTATTACATTATATATAAAAAACAACGGTCCGGTCCGGTCCGGGTTGAACCCGTTGAAATGAAGCCTAAACTGTAACCCGGACCGTAAATGCCGGTTTTTATTTTTATGAACCATGAACCGGACCATTATACATATTATGAACCCAAACCGAATTTTTGGTCCGGTTTAACCGGTTTGGTTCGGTTTTTACGGTTTATGAACACCCCTACTTCAAGTGATCAATAAGAAAACTCTTATTTACTTCTCGTGTTCACTAGATTGATCAAAGCATGCAGTAGTAAGATCGTTTCACGTACGTACACTCCGTACAACTGTACTCCAATACGGGGCATGTTGGGCAATACGCCCCATTTCAATTTTTTTTCCAGACTTTTTTAGTTTAAAAAATAATAGTTAATATGTATATATTAACAAGGGTTATTGGCTTTTATCAATCCAACTATCATGTATTGGCCGATAACACTCCCAACTTTACTCCTTCCATCTGCCACCCATGAACTATCATCATATTTTCCTCTACCACTCCCCCGTGAATTACTTAACCCCATTTGAATTCCATGTTTTGTAAATTTACCCGGCGTTTAGTTCCAATTTCTTTAAGTAAATATAACCGGGGGAGTGATGGAGGAAAATATGGTGATAGTTCGTGGTGGCAGGTGGAAGGAGTAAAGTCGGGGAGTGTTATCGGACAATATGTGATAGTTGAGATTAATACAAGCCAATAACCCTATTAACAATAATAGCAATTATGTTGAATGTTGAGTTAAGTATGTTTTAAAAAAAGTTAATATTATCAAACATATAATTTTTTTTAAAGTATAAAGTTTAAAATGTTTCGGTATAGAGTTTAAAAATATTAGAGAAATAAAATATATTAAAAAAATAAAAAAATTAATTAATACTTATTGGGTTAAGTATAATTTAAAAAAAATTAATTACTAAAGATATATTAAAAGTAATAGCTTTATATCGAGTTAAGTATAATTTTTTGAAAAAATAATAATTAACATTTATAAAAAGATTAGTTTAAATTAAAAAAATATTATATGTTTAATAATGTTTTGGTATATGTCTAGTAAAATTTGTATAATTACAATGCTAATAATTATGATACTAGCTAATATAAAGTTTTAAAAAATAAAAAAAAATTCAATACGAGGTATATTGGCCTATACGTCCCATATTGGTCGGTCAAACCTCGTACTTAAGGCTGATTGACAACATTGTTTTATTCAATACGGGACATATTGGCCTATATGCCTCGTATTAGGGTGTCAATTTAAAGAGGTCTATTTTTTTTTCCCAGCTATTTTGTCTTCTAGTACACTATTAAAATTGTTTTGTTTTTTCCTTACGGCAATCCTTTTTGCTTCTTATGCAGAACAAATTTCACTAGTTTATTATGACTTTTAAGTTATAAGTTAAATACATTTAACCTTTAGTTTCTAATTCTATTGTTACTACAAAGTCTTTTCTATTGTAATTTTCTTTATTAGGTATTATAACAATAAAATGTTTTGTGTATCCGTGTCGTCTTTGTGGTTTTCTGTGTATTTTTCCCAAGCCTAACGAATTTTAATTTACTTAAACAATATATAATCATTTTTTTATAAACATTTTATAGCTAATTTAACATTTTAAAATCATTTTAATTTACTTAAACAATATATAATCATTTTTTTATAAACATTATATAGCTAATTCACATAACCATTTAAACCACATTCAAGAATAATCCTAAATTATATCTATTAGGACAATAATAAAGTAAACACAATACATATAAAAAAAGAGTTAATAAGTCAATCGATCCCGTCGAGTCAAAGAACATCTACATGACACATACTCCACCACAAAACATTAAAACATACTATCAACGTTGCAAACCAGATCGGCGACTCATATACTTATCCCATAAGGCATTAGTGATTGAAGTCCTAACTTGAAGCATCTCCATATTATTGGTCATGTCAAAAAAATGGCCTTCTTGGACCACATTCGATCTTTCACTCGGAACTTCAAGATAATCTTGACCATATTCGGTGAACAAGCTGTCAGCCCTATCTTCCATTCTGATATAACTATGCAATGCACAACATGCATGTGGAATCAACATTTGACGCCTCAAAGGGTAATTTGGTATATCTTTTAAAATGTGAAATCTTGCTTTAAGCACACCAAATGCACGTTCTATGACATTACGAACAGATGAGTGCATGAAGTTGAACAGTTCTTCCTTTCCTCTTACACGCCCACTTTGCCAATCAGAACGATGATATCGCTCACCACGATATGGGGCTAAAAATCCTTTCAAATTTGGATACCCACTATCAACAACCTAAAAATAATCTACACAAAGAAATTATAAAATGAATTAGTCAATAAACATATGAAAAGTTAGCTCAAACTAATAAATAAAACTTGAGCATAAATCTTACCGCCGATCGGCATAGGAAATTTGTTTTCGGGTCTATTAATAGCATCATAAAAAACTCGTGAGTCATTAGCCGTTCCCTCCCAACCAGTATATACAAAAGTAAACATCATGTCATGTGAGCAAACTGCCATGACATTTTGAGTGACAAGTACCGCTTTTCTTCCTCGAAATGACTTTTGTTTTGATGCTGGTGCCCAAGCTGCTACATGAGTACCATCAATGGCGCCGATACAATTCTGATTGAAAATAACAAACATGAAAGATTGCAACAGAATCAATAATATATTAACTGAATATAAATAATAAACAACTTACAGCAAACAAATGAATCAACCTACAAACAAGTAGAATACTTTGAAGTATGGATACCATCTTGAATTTGCTAGAATTTCCGGTTGAACTGCACCTCTATCAACTGGTTTAACTACAGTCAATTCAAAAGCCTTTAGTGCTCTCAACACTTTTTTGAACCAGCAATGAACAGTTGATGTAGAATGTTGAAACCGATCTGAAATTTCTCTATGTTTATTGCCATGGCATAAAATCCGTAAACTCATTGCCACGCCCTCTTCTACACTAACATCATTAGAATCTTGTAATAAACCTAATAACTTTAGTTTATCACACAAATTTAAAAACACATGTGGCTTCATTCTAAATAACTCGTAACATTGGATAGGATTCCCACAAACTATCTCTCGCAAATATTCTTTTCCACTAAGGATAGAAGTCCGACAAGGCTTTCGGTCAATAAAGAGTTTAGTGTGCTTCTTTAGATACAGAAACATCATCATGTCATTGTCATCAGCATCTTCATCTGAGCTCGAGCTGCTACTTGATAAAACTGAGTTCATATTTGTTTATCTACAAGGTGAATATAAACCATAAGAGTAGGATCTCCCAAAAAACTCATCTAACAATATAGAGATAAAGTGTCTAGTGTTATCATATAACATAAACCAAATATCAAGACATATCAAGTCTTGCTAAGAGTCGAATCACAAAGTCTTACTAGGAGTCAAATCAGAGGACATAGTCTTAAACAAAAACCAAATATGCTTACATAGCTTTTAGAAATTAAACAAGCGTACTCAATTATCTAAACTATCAAGCCAACCCTTCCTCCTATCTTCAGGCATTAACAAAAATATCTTCCTCCAAGTAACATCATGGAAGTGCTGAAGTGCTTTGTTGTAACATTTGGTGCTAACAGAAGGTGTATCATTAAGGACAAGCATGCAGTTACTAATGGAGAACTCATCATCACTCGTGAAACTTGTGGCTTCATCCGGCTTAACTTTATACCTCTCAGCTTTTGCTAAATCTTTCTCTTTCCTAGCAATCATAGATTCTGACCATGCATCCATGAGGGCATCAATCTTATCTTTCCCAGAAGACCTTTTTGCTCTTCGCGAACCCGGTTGACCCTCAATATCCATATCTGGCATACGCTTTTTACCAACACTCGAACCACCCTCAGAATCACCAAAATCAGCATCACCTAGATATTCATCCTCAAGTCTATGTTCTTGTGGTGAGGTTAGAGGAGCGGTGGTCGATGCATTATGAAAAGTGCCCGAAGCGGTAGATTTACTAAAGACTGCACTCAACAATGGATATATCTTGCAACCCTTTTTCTTAATAGTTTTAAAGGCTTTGTTTTGCTGCAATTTATTTATTACAACCAAATACTTAGTACATCAAATAACTAACTATCACAACTAATATAAATTAGGCCTAATGAAATAATACCTGAATGAAAGTCTTCCATACATCATCATGAGCAAACACTAAGCCGGTTTCAGAGTCCCATGTGACACCCGTTTTATTTATTAGTTCAGTAAATTTCGTATGCATAATTCTTAGACGATTGTACTTTGCTTTCAACTTGTCAGGACCATATTTCAATGCAAACCTAACGAAAATTTTTTCATCCATTTCATTCCAATCACTCGTTTTTAAAATTGGTGCCGAATTGGGGTCTTTCTTAACCTTCTCCGCTAAAAGGTCCAAAAAATACTTCACACACTCATCGGACCACTCCATGGCATCCCCACTATTTCCACCCATCTATAAGATATTTATACACATATGCATAAAAACATATATAATCATCATCCATATGATTAAAAATAGAAGAGAAGGAAATAAAGGTTTCAAACATAAATAGACCAAAAAAATGAGGAAAAAAAAACAAATATCTAAAAAGCATATAAACTTATTTAAAGAAAGCTCTATGAGCACTACCTAACCCTATATGAATCAATTTAAAAGAAGCTCTACAGGCACTAGAAAGATAAACAACAAAACAGACAAGAAATCAACCAAGGCAAGCAACAAAGCCAATCCAAGAGCAGACTAACCGGCTATGAGGTAGTAGATTTCAGCAGTAGATGTAAGCAAAAAAATAAATAAATAACCAATATGACTAGGTTACGCGCAACTTATGCTGCTAACATGTGCTCTTCAAGGGGTTAAGCAAGAAACCACTGGAAGTTAGATTCGGACCTAAGACCTTATCACTATGCTAGCCACCCCTTGAAGGTTAAGTACTAATGAAAACTTTGGTCTAATCCCTCTGGTAACTATATCAACACAATCTGTTTTCATGTTGAAATAAACAACATATGATTATGTGTTCATGTGATTTGAAAATAAAGAAAATGGTTAACTACAAGATGACTAATGTGTAAGCAAGGTAACTGTCTTAATTCACCCTTGACTTAAAAGCTTCTTCCCATTCTTCAGCCTCTTCTAGACGAGGCAATTTCAACGGGTTTACTTATTCAAGGGTCAATTTGGGTTATTTTTTATTTGATCATCTCTAATTCTAGGAAAACTAGATCTGTACAAACCTGAAACTTCATGGGTACCATTAATTTTCGGTTTGGGTTTGAAATATGATGTCAAATTGTTTGAACAGAAATGAGACAAACTGCAGTTCCCTGTATAGCATATGAACAATGATATTGTGTTTGCCTTGTGATCTATACATTAAGTTTACCACAGAATTGGTCAAATGGGAAATGTCCCATGATTACCTAAGCTAAACATTAAGTTCAACAAAGAGAAATCATACTCATTAAGTTTAACAGAAGCAGCAACATAAACATTTTGCATAAGCAAAAACAACCCATAAATCTTATACCCAAAATCAATAAACCTTAAACCCAATATGAATCAATTCAAAGAAAACAAGTTCTGGAATTAAAGAAGAAGATAAGAACTCAAATTAAACCAACGAACAATCGAACAACGAAGATATTTCTATCGATCCACCGACGATTGATTCGAGGCTGTTCAACAAAGCTCAACGTTAACAGAAAATTACCGCAGTTCAATCGAGGCTGATTTGAGGCTGTTCACAGTGGGTCTTCAATCGATCCACCGACGATTGATGAGCGGTGGAGTTTGGCGGCACGACGGAGCAGCCGGAGCTCGCGACGGATGAGCCGGAGCTCGCGACGGAGGAGCAGGGAGGAGATTGCGGCGAGGAGCAGGGAGAGATTGCAGCGGCGTTTTTTTGGCCAACCCTAATCTCAAACTTTTAGGCTGAAAAAATAGAAAACGGAAATTGGAAAACAATGCAAAACTATTTTCCAAATTTAGTTAAAAGAATGGAAAACTGTATTTTCTGTTTTCTAGGAAATTTTTTTCAGAAAACTATCACTAGAACGCGTTTTCTGTTTTCCATGTTTTCTTAGAAAACAGAAATGGAAAACACCCCATGTTTTCCACAACCAAACGCGCCCTTAGTTTTTTTATTTTCGTTTTTCTTATTTAGCATTTTAGCAATACAACTGTTTTGTGTATTCATGTAATTTCTGACTAACTAACGGACGGGTAAATTAATATAATTTTCGTTACAAAAAACAAAAAAATTCCTTCTTACAATTTATACCAAAAACGCGATGTCAGAAAATTGCATAGAGAATCAGTCCGCCACCGTTTCCCCCCAAAATCAATTTCGCTCGACATCCATCTGCATACTCTCTAAGGTGAGTATCCTTCCCCTCTGTTTTTGAGCTAGTGTGTTGACTGATTCATGATCAATTTCGAAAGTTTTCTCCTAATAGGCTAATATAGTTAATCGTGTTTTTGTTTTTTGTTTTATTTGTTTGTTGTTGATTACGTTGAGCTATCGATTAGGTTTTAGCATGTTTGACATAGTTTTTTAATTTTTATTTTACTATCATTGCCCTAATCGAAGCTGTGCAAGCAACTCTGAGCTCAGAACGATTTGAATAATACGGTTTTGATGCAGATTGTGTTAGGTCCGATTTCAGTTATTTGATGAAGTTATTCAATGCTTGAAAAATAAGACACTGAAGATATATCATAAAAGTATGTAGAGTAGAGGACAATCATAGTATGCACATGAATAATTGAACTTGGTAATTATGAAACATAATATGCAGGATTTTCTGGTTGTTTTGGAATTTGAATAACATGTATGGCAGATTTTAGTATTTTACTGTAGTTACAGTCTAATAGATGGGCGAATACGAATCTGGATCTATTAAACCGAGCAATGTGAGTCTTAATTGTGAGTTGTGGCTGTCAGTTCTCGAAAAGTGTGTAATTTGCTTTCAAAAATATATATCTGGTATGGCTGTATGGGTGATATTTGTGAAAGGGTATTTGCATAGTTTGCTTTCAAGAGCTCCAAGCTTATTTTCTCAAAATAAAAGCTTATTTTGTTAAAAACAAATTTTAAGCTCTTAAAAGCTCAGATCTTCATGCTAAACATACCGTTCATTGTTCCAGTTAAAGTTGCAAACAATTTCCATTTTATAACCTGAAAATTTTCAATGTATGAAGATTCTAACATATGTAAGCAGGAGCTTGAAGGTATTTGAAGGTTTTTGTATAGGCATACAAAAGCATTGTTGAAACATAAGGTCCATTATGGCATATGGAGGTGCATCTTTGGGTCCAGCTGCAGCTATAGGCAGTTCTTCTGCAATGAAGCAGGTGAAACTGGAGAAAGAGAGTGAACTCAGAATTGAAGTCAGTGTTAACAATTCTCTCCGTCTGAGATTACTTAACGGGAATGCTGAGATATTTGGCACTGAAATGCCCCCTGAAAATTGGCTCATCTTCCCACCAAGAATGAAATTTGCGGTAAATGGTTGTGCTCCATGTTTCATCTCTTTCCTTTCTTTGTAATAACACTCTGTACATTACAACATTTTATCTGACCGCCTTTTGTAAAAATACTTTGATTTTTTTTTTTTAATATAGATTACCACTTAATCGCATCCTATTTCCCAAGCTAATATTTCATTTGTCTTATTTTGGAATTGCAGATATTTACATGGTATGGGGCGACGATTGAAATGCAAGATAACACTGCTGAAACTACTGTTTACGTAGCAGATGAGGTAGGATGCCTATTTGAAAAAAAGAGTGTCATCATAATATTGGTTACTCGACGTCAATTGATTCTTTTCTGTTTTTTTTTATATGAAGACACCAATGATCAGTTATGTAAACGTGCATGCTGTACTTGAAGCACGCAGAAATCGCGCAAAAGCCTCTGCTGGTGATGCTGATACTTCCCAGGTTTTTGTCTTGTTCACAACTATTTTGCATTTGCTGTGCATCAGTAACTTTTATATAACACAATAATAACTATTTCACCAACTTCTTTTTGAAGAAGTCACTAATATTACATGCCATTAATATACTTAACAGCTAGGATCTCTGTATAAGTCTCTGCTAGCATATTGCAATTAGAAAAAAATTGTACATATTAACCAACAGGGATGACAGTCTGGTACAAATATAAAATATAAAACTAAAAGTGTGAGGTGTCGTGTCTTTATTTCTCCTTTTCCTATCAGATTAACTTTCACCAGTTGTTTAAACTATTAGTTTAGACGTTTAGTTGAGTCAATTACTAAGGTGCAGATACCATGTCATGTCATGATGAACTCTATTGTGTTCAGGGTCCCAGGGTGATTGTAGTTGGACCAACAGACTCGGGAAAGAGTACCTTGTCAAGAATGCTTCTTAGTTGGGCCGCCAAACAAGGATGGAAACCTACATTTGTGGATTTGGACATTGGCCAAGGATCTATAACCCTCCCCGGTTGTATTGCTGCTACCCCTATTGAAATGCCAATTGATCCAGTGGAAGGGATTCCCCTTGAGATGCCTCTTGTTTACTTCTATGGACATAACACACCAACGTAACATTTCTTCTACTCAATTTTTTTTCTTGATAAATTCTTGTTTTGGTATTCCTTAGTTTTGTCTTTGTAGTGTAAATGCAGATCTTTATAGGGTGCTTGTAAAGGAGCTTGCACAGATCCTCGAACGACAATTTGCTGGGAATGCTGAATCTAGGGCGGCAGGCATGGTCATCAACACCATGGGCTTCATTGACGGCCTTGGTTATGATGTATGTGCTATGCTTTGGTTCACTTTTGGCATATGGCATTAGTTTGTATGCACCAACTTGTGTCTATAATATAATGTCTATCACTGCAGCTTCTTTTGCATGCAATTGATACATTTCAAGCTACTGTTGTTTTCGTCATGGGACAGGTGAAAGCTTTCTCCACGATTTCTTTTGTTAATATTGTATTTAGTATCATATTGTAGGTCATAAAGTTGTCCTCATAATCAATGACACTAGAAATGTTAATTAATATATATATTTTTTGTAACTTTGGTCAGGATAAACTTTGCAGCATGTTAAAAGATGCTTTAAAACAAAAGCAAAACGTGGATGTGGTGAAACTTCAGAAATCAGGTGGCGTTGTGTCGAGGAACTCAAAGTTCCGAGCTATTGCCAGGAACCAGAGGATAAGGGTAAGTGGAAACTTAAGTTGTATCTATAGAAGTGTGGCTTCCATATGAAATTTGGATTCAGGGTATGGGTTTGATACCTGTAAAATTGAGAATCCTTCACCCTGTGAATGAGATCGGTAGTGTACCGGTACCAAATTCGAAGAGAAGTGGGTACTGAATCTGTCGGTTCGGTATAGGTATCTGTACTGGTTTTTTGGTACTTTACCACTTTAGTATGGCTTTGGTGTTTTTTATTTTTGCTAAAAAATTGAAACTTGAAGCTTTATTATTTAACTATTAATTATCACAAATCATACAATATCAAAATCGACTATATAATCAATATAAACTTTATAACAAAATGCACATTCTGTATAACAAACCACAATTTTTATTTTGCTGATTTAAAGGTGAACGTTATACCACGGTGTAATTCGCTTATAAGAATCTTGCTTTTGCCTATTTGGATATTTAGAGCTTTATACATGAACCAATAAACAAAACCTTAAACTTTGGTACTTAAAGTCTCAATAGCATGCCAATAAACAAAACCTTAAAATGTATTCTTTAGTTATCA
>JBCNJP010000015.1:16159663-16184463 GCA_039602395.1 Deinandra increscens subsp. villosa | reverse complement strand
AGTTTATAAAAGACTGAATTACAGAAATCCTCTCTATGGTTGGCTTAAATTTTACCTTTCATTATTTTCATTATTAGATTTTAAAAATTACGTTTATGTTTGTATTTTGTATTTTTGTAATACTTTTAGTCATTGATGCTAATTGTTGTTAAATTTTTTCGTTAAGTTAGTGTAAAATGACAATTATACCCTTATCCTTTTATTTAAAAAAATTCAGAGGCGGCAGAGATGGCGGGGATGGCGACGGTGGTGATGGTGGCGGCGACAGTGACAGAGTGGTGGTAAAGGATTTTTTTAACTTTTTTTCAAAATAAAAAGGTATGATATAATTGTTAATTTACACTGACTTAATAGAAAAATCTAAAAGCAGTTAGTATCAGGGAATAAATGTGTTACAAAAGTGTAAATCTTCAGACCATAGCCGTAATTTTTAAAATCTAAGGAAGAAAAGTAAAATTTTAGCAAAACACAAAGACGATTCCCGTAATTTACTATTATAATAATAACAAGAGTTTCAAAATAAAATAAAAATAAAATTACTACCGAAAATGTCATTGCTAGCTTTTCAAACTCTTAGTTGTGACCCGTGGGTTAGATGATGCAAGAAGAGCGAGTGTGATAAGATTTCATGTTATAGAAAATGGGTTATTAACGAATTTAAATAGTATTATACATGTCAAAGACGACTGATGTCGACATTATTCATGCACTCTAAATTTTAAGTGATAGTAATAGTAAGTTTTATATTGTTAAAAACGTATTTATAAATTTGTTTCAGAATAAAAAAAACGTATCTTTGTACAACTATAACTTGCTTAATTGAATTATAACTATTAATTTTGTACTAATAAAAGAAATCCAAATTTAATCAAATACAATAACAAAAGGTTTTTGTAAAAAGTCCTCATATACATTTTATATTTTTTACTATAGTTATTATCATGATGTTTGTAAATTTTATGAGCTTCACTCTCAACATTTTAATGAATCATTCCACTCCTTGTTTGGAGACATCTTTTAATGACCTTTCATAAATGAGATATGTCACAATGATGATGTTTTTTTTCTGGTTTCTGTCACCAGTGCTATTTTCACTATCATACCATATGAAATTAAAGCGATATATTAGGCTAAGTGTAATGGTTAAAGCCCCATAAAGCCCCACAAGGGGCATTATACGCCATGTGAACGCTGACTGGGCAAGGGGCTTTATGGGGCTTTATGGTGTAGTGGATAAAGCCCCATAAAGCCCCACCATCATTACTTAATATTTATTTATTTTTTATTTTTTTTTTAAAAAAACTACTTTCATAAATATTAAAACTAAAAAAAAAATATTACAACTTAATTAAAATAAAACATACAATTACTTTAATAAAAAAAATTGCAACTAATCATCGGATGGCACGTCGTCGTAGTCTTCTTCATTTTCTTCATCGTCACCCTCATCAACCGGTGGGGGTGGGGGCACGTAATTAATTGGCCTAAACGTCCAAGTGTGTTCAACCAAATCGGCTTTTAGAGAGTTATGTATCTCTCTTGAACGCAACATCGCGTAGTTTTGAAGTCTCTTTTCTTGTGTCGCTGGTGGCATCTCTTGGATGTGTTCGGGTCGAAAGTCGGCACATATCGCAAGACCCTTATCCTCTTTGTTCATGTTGTGCAATAGGATATAATTGAGAGAGATTGAGAGAGATTGAGAGTATGTAGTTTATAAAATGTGGGAAGATATATATATATAGTTTGAGAGTTGATTTAAAAAAAAAATTGAAAATAAAAAAAAAATAAAAATAACCGTTGATATAGCCGTTCAACGGCTATATCTTTGAAAAAAAATCCCCTTCTCCGGCGTTATCACGCTGACGCCCCGGGCGAATTTGGGCTCCATAACGCCCCATAACGCCTGGGCGTAGTGGGCCGGGGCGTTATATGGGGCGTTATGGGGCGTTATGGAGCCCAAAAACGCCCCATTACAAGTAGCCTTAGACAGCATCTCATTTATTCTCGTATGGTTGTTTTTTTATATTTTGTAAGGTATGAAGATTTTCATTAATACTAACTTGATTTTGATTTGAAAGAAAAAACATAGAGTTTTCATAGTATTGAATATTCGGATAATATTCAATATTTTCAAGATATCAACCAAAGTTTGAAAACGAAAGACCGGCCGAACCAGATCGGATGGTCAGCCAAATCTATTTGTTTAATGACTAGATTTATTATTCATGTGTTGTCACGAGGATAATACGAATACACAAAACACTTATTTTATTGTAACGCAGCGTAAGGAAAATAAAAATACAAAAAAACTATTTAATGACATTAAAATTAGAAGACAAATGCTCAAAGTGTCGAGCGTAGAACCTAAAGGTTATGTTACACCACTATACCGATTACGCTACCAACTTATATGTTAAATGTGTTGTGTTTAGATAAAAAAAAAAATTTAAGATATCATATGACACCCACTTAAGGTCGTCATGTAAACCAATAATATATGATTATTATTCCTATCAACTTGAACATGTTAATAGTAATAATTTTATTTTGAAGTCTTATTTCTAATCAAGTTGGTATTTCAAGTTATATATTATATTTATTTAAGTCCTCTTAAAAATGCAATTTCATTTAAAAACATTAATTGTTTTCGTATTTTATAGAATACAACAATAACAATAGGATGTGAATATTGATAGTCATCTGGTTAAGCTTTGGTGTTGTCACGTAGCATCTATTATCTAATAAAAAATGTATTTATTTTTCTTCTTCTTGATTTTAGTTTAGCTTTACGGTGTTTCTTTTTATGTCTAATCTTGTATAGTTCGCATGATACTTTTTATTATTTTACATTTTATATTGTTTATAGTTCTTTAAATCATTTTAATGCGTTTTATTAGTTTTTGTTTTACATCCTTGTCTTAATCAAGTACTGGGCTTCTTAAATATGATTTGACAAGTCCATCTTATAAGACTACCAGTTTGCCGAGGTTAAGAGTTATGGTAGCACCGCACTTGTGTGGTGGTGGGCCAGAAGGTGGGCTAGAGAGGGAGGTCGTGGTGGAGGGCCAGAAAAAGTAGGAAAAGAGGGGAAGAAGAAGCGAAAATGTGGGGGAGGAGGTGATGTGGCACCGCGGGTTCGCAGCCACACCGAAATGGGCCAGCAACGGAGAGTGCGGTGGAGGGGAGACCGCTTTCTGCGGCCAGACCATAACTCCTAACTAAGGGCGAAGAAGGGTCCGATATTGATTTTAGATTAAGGAGGTAAAGTAAACTATTAATCCGACAAAATTAGTGAACGTATATATAACGTGTAAACATGTACGATATAATTCATTTACTACCCAGGAGAGTAGAGAGAAATACCATACTCCATCGTGTGTTGGGTAGCCCATTTACATTAATTGAGCCCATTCCAGAATAAAATGTTGGGTTTGACTGTGGTATTCGGGTTACCGGTTATAATTTTAAATTTTTCGTGGCCGATAGATTAACAGTTTATAAATCAGAATTAACCGAATTAATCTTATTAACTCTAAACGCAATGGAATAATAAAACAATACAGCAATCACAACGCGAACTAACCAATGTCAAACATAACAACGGGATCAGATCAACATAAACACATAAACATAGATTTTATCTAAACCAGATGAAATAAAATTAACAATTAATTAAATCTACACTAATTAGGAATTTAGATATACCCGAGCGTTGATTGAACAAACGTTCGAGACATCGGGGAAACAATAAGCGAATTACTAGTTGCACGAAAACCGAAACTGAGAATCGTCTCGTTAGACGGTCGCGGGTCGCGAAGGAGCGAGGTCCGATGGTCGCGTGGCACGATACCGGCGAGAAGCAGAAAATCGGGGACGTCGGCGAAGAGACGACGACGGTAGGTTGTGGCGATAGGCGGTGGCGAGGGAGGTGCGGGCTGTGTGATCTCGGTGAGCCGGAGGGGTCAGCAAGGGTGGGCGGCGCTGGGTCACAGCAGGGCGGGGCTCGGAGATGTGCGGTGGCTTGAGGTGGTGTGCGAGGGAAGAAAGCAGCGACGATGGACGGTGGAGGGTCGGCGGTGGCTGTGTCACAAAGAGAGAAATGGCCGAATGAGAGATAGACTGAGGAGACCATAGAGTTTTTAGATTTCTTGATTAGAGTTATTTGTAGATCAATCAGTTATATTTATAACTGATTTGTCTTTATCCAAAAACCAATCTCAGTCCCTTTTAAATTTTAAGGGAAAAGTTCAAATGAGAAGTTTGTTTTGGGTAAGAAGAATAAGAAGAAATTTTAGTCATTGGATCTTGATGTAATAAAAAAGGAAGGGGGAGGGTTATTTTAGTCTTAGCCACTTTTGTTGACTTTTTATCAACTTCCCCATTTTTTTAAAACATTCATAACTTTCACATACGACATTATTTTTTTTTTTAAATTACACCATAAAAAACGAGCATTTTTTATCTTTAAAAAAAAAAATTATTCTTACGATTTTTGACATAATGTGCAGATCATTGTGTCATTGTGTCAACATGTTCACATCATTGTGTCGTCGTGTCAAAAGTATACTTAGTGTTGCTATATATAAAATTAAATACTCTTTCGGTTTTTGGCAACATACGAAACAATGATCTGAACATTTTTGACACAATATGACACAATGATTTAAAGATTTTGACACAATGACACAATGATCTGAAAATTTTGATACAATCGAAATAGTAAAAAAAATTTAATTGTATATATAACAACACTGTACGCGTTTTAAAGATAAAAAAACGCTCATTTTTATGGTGTAATTAAAAAATAATAATACCGTATCTAAGAGTTATGAAGGTTTAAAAAATTGGGGGAATTTGATAAAAAGTCAAAAATACCCTTCTATCTATTGTTTTCTTTAGTTTTCTCTTTAATTTACCTAGAAAGATTTTGGGTTATAGATCTTCATTTAATTGAAACTAAACTTTTCACAATAACCTCACCCTAAATTTGAATTCATCTCTATCCACCCTTGAAAATTAGTGGTCCAGAATGGTTCTTAAAAGTTCTCAAAACTAATTATATATTAGTTTTTGTATCCTTGTGTGTTACACGACTGAGTTTTGAAAAAACTATAAATACAATCATAATTACGACAATTATGTATTTTTAGAGCATTCACAACAAGTTTTTATCCTCATCCTTATAATTTATACTTTTATCATTACTTTTTATCTTTTTCACTCATAACCACAATTAAATAATATTTTTTTATACCATTATCATTACCTTTTCTCTCTGTTTCTTTCACATCAAACCTTAAATTGTACCAAATCAACAACTTTTTTATCAAATTTACACATGAACAATAATTTTTTTTCTCCACTCTACTCACAACCACTAATAACCAAACATCAAATTTTAAGGTCTATACTCACATAATTATAAAAAACCTGTTGTGAATTCTTTTATAACTATATAAAAATTTCTCAGTAATTTAAGTAATTTAAAAAAAAATAAAATAGAATAAAATATTTTATATTACACGTATAACATTTAATAAAAATATTATTACGAATAAAGTATTATAAGCATTATATATATTAAGTATTAAAGTATATGCAATAAAATATATTATTTTAATAAAATATAATATATATGCAATAAATATTAACCTTATAGTAATTGGATAATTACAACCTTAATATAAAAAAATTATATTTGAATAATTACTTATTGGATAATTACTTGTTAAAAGTTTAAACTAAATACACTCTAATATGGAAATTTAGTATGGGGGTGGCTATATCCACCGGATACTTTTACTAAATTTACCCAAACCATACGGTCGTTTCTAGTGAAACGATCGTTCGGGGATCGTTTCGGATGAAACGGCCGATAAAAAGGGGGGCCCCCTGAATTTTAAGGTTTCGTCGTCGCGACACGTGGCGGCCGTTTTAAATGAAACGACCTTGAAACGACCGTTTGGAGCGAAACGACCGTAGGGAAAGGGTGAATTTAGTAAAACCTTGGGTGTCTATATAAGCACTCTTTAGTATTTAGATAATTATAATAAAATTTTTGACTTAATCCAAAATTTTATGGTGACGACAAGTCTCTTTTTTTACTAATTACAAAACTTTTTATTTATTATATAGTATGTATATATATACATATTATATTATTTTATTATATATAATGAGCCCCTCTAAATTTTATGTCGTCATCGACGGCCTGTATCAAGGCCTACGACCATATAACCCCCTTTAATTATGTTTTGCAAGCCTCGTCTTGTTGGATATATTAGTTACTACGAATCAAGTCCTGTGAATGTTTAATACAAGTATTTTTCCTTGGCATTATCTTGTTGTCTTGTTGATAAGTTATAACAATAACCATACCCAGTAAAATTTCACAAATAACATATACTATGAGCGTAAAAATTCTTGACGGTAAAAAGTAGTTTACTTCTAACAGACATTTAAATACTCTCAGTTTAACAAGTTAAAAGTTTCCACAATCGATTGAAGCTTAGGTCGTTGGGCGATATTGATTTTGTTTAATTTCGGTTCGGTGCGGTTTTACCTGCGAAAATCGAACCAACATTTACGGTTCGGTCCAGACCCGAGAATGTTTAACTCCGTCCAGTTTTGATTCTTATTTTTTGTAATAATTTGTAATTTCGGTTTTGGTCCGGTCCAAATTGAGGCTCACATTCAAGGGTGAAAGGGGAGAGATTTGGTTCAGATTAGAAAAAAGATGGCTTTTTAGGGTTATAAAGGGACATAAGAGTTTTTTTTTTAAATACAAAGGGTATTTTGGTCATTTGACTAGAATAATTATCAGAATTTCTAACGACGTTAGTCAGCTGGACTAAAATGATAAAAAAATAAAAACCAAATGGTAGCCCATATAATTTTTGAACTTTTAGACTAAACAACATTTTAGTTTAAACTAGCAATTTGAGACAAACCTCAAACTTAATTAATTCAATTCTTGTTCAGATTTATTTTTCAACCAAACAAATTAACAATAAAATCTAGATTCCAATTCTAACAATTTTTAAGAACCAAACACATTAAGAAATTGAATTCAGATTCCAGTTCTATTAATTTCCGCAAACTAAACACACCAAGTATGAAACACCCCAACACTACCTAACACGCTTGCTTAAACTTAGCGGCTAGTTCTTTTTGTCTCCTAAACTAAGTTAATGAACCACACGATTTTAGTTTCAAGACTTTAAACTCAAGGTATGAGATTAGATTCCAATAAACCGAATCAAATGTGTTTGATGATACAGAAGTGTAGATGGTGAGAAATGGACAGATTTGGATACAAGTTTGCAAGAATGAATCACATTTTACCTAGGAACCATTCTTGGTCTCTTCATGACTCACTGATATAAGATATACCATTCTCTCGCATGTCTGGCTTCATATAATAAATATTGTGCATGCTTAGGAGTTAGATGCAGAAAATAATAATGTGAACTCTTCCTCCAAGGTTAGAAATTCTTTGCCGCTGATCGAAACACACAAAAAATGTGTGTTAGCTACCATTAAAGATATTAGAAGTCAAAAGTGGACAGATAGGAGGCGTTTGGTATTTAATTCAAGTTGTACTAAATTACAACTTAAAAGAGCTTAATTCAAGTTACAACAATATACAGGACCTTAAATTACAAAGATTTGATGAACCCACATGAGTGGTTTGCTGTTCATCTGGTTTCTCAGGTTGCAAGTAAGAGTTCTTTCTCCCCTTTTAAAGATTTCATATTTTATAAGACAAGCACATCATTTAAAACCTTTTTTTCCTCAAGAAACTTGCAGAGTACAGTTTGATTACTTGAAGCAAGAATAACTTGTGTTCACATTCTAGTCATCACCATTTTCAATATATTCATTCCGATCCTTCTCGGTTTCTATTTAAAACGAAACCTAACCATTTATCTTTTGTTGTACTATCACATTATAAACAAGTTGTTGAATCACATCAAAGTTACTTCTTACATTTATTTGTTAATAACGCTCTATGTGTATAGATCTGCATATCTTAGAGTTGTCTTGGGGCCTTAGCTTTTTGCTATGTTGTTGTTTTCTTTAGCCTTAGCCTTCCCTTAATGTTATGTGGGCGTATAGACATTTTTAGAGGGGTTGAAACTTCTTTTTACTTGTATATTGACTCTTTTATCTATAGCCATTGTATGGTTGTTTGCTCTTTTTCTAGTATAGCTTACACATCATTGTATGTTAGCACTAGTTTGCAACTTTAATTATTAGAACTCTTGTATGGTTGTTTGTTCTCATTTTCTTTGCTATATTCCATACCATATTTCGAGCCAGAACTCAGAAGTCTCTCTATCCATGGGATAGAGGTAATGCTCGCCCCACTCACAATCCCATACCCTACGAATAACTATGTTATGACTCGCATTACATTGAGTGTGTTTGTTTGTTTCTATTATCGTGAAAAAACAAAACCAACAAGCTCTCTTGCATTTTGCAACTTGTTTATGACTCGGTATACATCATTTCGGTTTACATTTTATCTCTAGCATGGGTGAAGTAACAGTAGAATAGCTAAAATGAAAACAGTTTGAAGTTTGAACAATCCAAATGATCAAAAGTCACCCAATACGCCAATAATGTTATTCAACATGCATAAAACCTTCTAAATCCAGTTTAATTGATCATATTAAACACCTTGTTTGCCATTTTGCCAGATTAATTTAACAAGTAACACCCATTTGACTGATATCCACTTGGTTACCAAATCAAATTGTGAAAACTAGTTTTGAAACCTAACCTTGGGAGGTTGCAGGCACCACAATAACATGCATAGTTGTGTTATTAGGCGGCAGAGCTAGCCGGAGAGGGTAAAGCCTGCCATTCAAAGGGTTGCGAGAACACACAGTTATATTCTCCAGTTCTGTTTCCTCCTCCAAATTTTCAGTCAAATCCTCTACGGTCGTACCCTTGAACAAAAACGATCCTTCGGCATCAATAACACCGCCATCATCATCCGCCAATTTGTAATAAATCAGCCTCCCTTCATTCAACGAAGATCCAAAGTTCAGATCACTCGCCTGCAAATCGACACATAGCGGTTTTCATTTTTCAAAACAGATTTAATTCGAGATTACGATCATCATATCAATCATATCAATCATATCAGATCGTGAAATTAAAAACCGAATTGAAATTGATTCACAAACCGATGTGAGATGAAATGTTGAATCGCTAAAATCCAGATCCAGATCCTCATCCTCATCCTCGTCCACCGATGGATCTGATCTCCGTTGCCGCGGATCGAGATTCACCTCGACGACTTCAACGTCCCATAGGATCCAATTGTGATGCCTGTGAGGAATATCATGCGTAACTGAATTTCTCCATGGATATACTCCGCCGTTAGCTCGTAAATATTGACCGTATCTGGTTTTCAATCGCGCTTTAGGACCTTCCTGAATCGGCTCCCAATTGACGGAGGAGTCGATTCTCCGTGGAACGCTTTGGATGACCTTTTGACCGGTGGCGCCGAGTAAGTGCGGGTCGCCGGAGGCGGTGAGGTACCGGCCGTAGCATGATTTTAACCGGATGACGTTATCGTAATCGTCGTCGAATTCAACCGTCCAGCGCGCGTTTTTTACTGTGCCTTGCCGGTCCTGCGAGACGTGTTCGCCGTCTTCGTCCGCTAACAGGTACTTGTGGTGGTGGCTTCTTAGCCGGACGGCCTTTGCCCTCTGGAAATATTCCATCCCGCCACTGATATTCCGACGAGTTGTTATTACAGGTTAACGGAATTGAATTGGAGGTGGTGAAGCCGAAGGATAGATAGGATTGAATATTTTGTATGGTTTTGGAGCTTGAATTGCGAAGGTGAAAGCAGAGAGATTTGCAGAGGGTGGAAATGGGGGAGGTTGGGATTGGGAGAGATGAGTGGGGCCGAAGGTTTCAAAAGATGGGGGAAAAAGGTGATGAACGTTAGATTTGCATTTATGGTACGGATGAGTTTCTCTTCATTTTTCATTTTTATTTTTTTCTTTAACCAAATATCTTTCATTTAACGGCAGCTTGGATTTTATTTCTTTTCGGAGTTAATTACATTTTGCGTCCCTGAGGTTTGCCCATATTTGCCACCTGAGTCCAGTTTTCAAATTATTAACAAATCTCGTCTTGGGGTTTACATTTCGTTGCCATCTGAGTCCCTCAGACTAACGAGGTTAATTTTTTCTGTTAAATAAAAGGGCATATAAGTCATTTCGCACATGAGGGGTCATTTATATAAATTTATATGTTTTTAAAAGGATAAGGAGTTATTTTGTAATTTACTTAAAGATTTAAACTAAAAAAAACCATAACAAATTAACCATGAGTCCATGACCGTGATGACCCTCCACCCAGTCTTCTTCACCATCACACCCACCAGTCCCCCCCACCTTCATATCCTCTGCCTCCTCCATGGCTTCCACCATAAGATCCTCCTCCACCGCCGCTTCCTCCGTAACCGAACCACCATTGCCTTCGTATCCTCCTACTCCACCACAACCCATCTTCATCTACTGTAGAACTCACCCCTCTCGGCTCTCTCTCTCCCTAAACACCCAAATCGTCCGCCATTCCGACGGAGAGTGCTACTGTCGTCACCGCCATCAAGAGCCACACCTCTGTCGACCACCTTTCCTCTCCGGAGAGTGCTACTGTCGTCACCTCCGTTGGGTCAGACCAAACCGGTGACACCAAAGACTCAATCTAGGGTTTTTTACCTGTAAACCAGGCACCGCCATCAAGAGCCACCACCAACCCGACTTACCAATTTGAGACCGAAACTGCCAGAATCGCGACAGAGATTCCCGGAATCGTGACCTGAATAGGCGGTTCGGTTGAACTCGCCGCTAGCTTTGTCGGAGTCGTCTCAGTTGTCGAGAACCACCCACGAGCCCTCGGCGCAGACGATGAAGGTGAAAGAGAAGGAGGATTGCGGTGGTGGTGGCGATATTTCGGGCGGGGTTTTTTACTTTGTTAAAGGTCGTCTTCTCCATCTTCTCCGTTTGTTGGGAATATTAAAAATAAAACTAGGATATTTTATTTATTTATTTATTATTATAGTCCCTTGAGCATGATTATTTTACAAAACTAGTCCCTGAACTGTAAATTTACCGAAATACCCTTTTACTTAACAGAAAAATCTGACCTCCGTTAGTCCCAAGGATTCAAATGGCAACGAAATGTAAACTCCAAGGCGAGATTTGTTAATAATTTGAAAACTGGACTCAGGTGGCAAAAATGGGCAAACCTCAGGGATGCAAAATGTAATTAACTCTTCTTTTCGGAAAAACATCTGACGGCAGCTAGGATGTGCTTTTAGGGGGGACGGTATGAGGCCGGGTACCGCCTCGCGGTTCCGAGGGTGCCGGGCGGCACACGCTGGCAACCATACCAGGTGATCCGGTTCTTCTTCACGGCTCCGCAATTTTGGTGCTGGGCGGTTCCTCCAAGCCTGCTTGCGCCGGGCAAATTGAGCCGTTTTTTTTTTACCGTTGAGAGCCGAACGGCTCTTTGCCTTTTTTTTTTGTTTTCTAATTTCACTATATATACACAACCAAACATTTTATAAAACACACATCATACTCCCATTTCATCTCCAAAACTCTTTACCAAAAAATTTATAAAATGAGTCTTTAGGATGAGTGAATTTTACCACCACCCGAAATTCCGACTTCGTCGTTAAGCAGTTCCGAAGGTTCGTATGAGGACGCAATGCAGTATTTTCGAATTGCGAGATAGTGAGACGCATTGTTAAACTGAGATTCGATATCACCGAGCACATCCAAAACACAATGGAAGTGTTTTTAATCAAGGAGGAGGTGAACGCAAATCCTCAGTCCTAGATTTGTATTTTTTTTAATAAAAGTTGTATTTTTTTATTTTTTAATGAATGTTGTTTAAGTTGTAATTTTATTTTTATTTTAATGAATATTGTTTACTTTTATTATTATTGATTATTTATTAAAAGTGTTTTATTTAAAAAAAAAATCGCATGGCTTCAAGAAGCCACACCACAACCATACCATGTGGTGTGGCTTCAAATAGCTCCAAAATCTTGCAATTTGAGTTGGCATGCTCCTATTGGTTCGTGGGCATGGCTTCTTGAAGCCTTATGACAACCATACCCCCTCCCCTTATGGTAAAGATGAATATACCTCTAAGTCTCAACAAACCAAACATTCAGCTTGGATGTGCTTTTATTGTTATAAGTCTATATATGTTCATTTTTTTAATAAATTGTTTGGTGGGAAGTCCGTTTATGTTTGTTTATTTAAAAAATGAATGAAAACGGATATAACTTTTTGTTCAATTAATTAAATGAATTTTTTATTTATTTAATTAAATGAACGAACATGAATAAATGTCTCGTTTGTTCGTTCATATATTTTATGAATCTAATAATATAAATAAATTTTAATTAATAAAGGGTTCTTATAGGGACACCCTTTTTTTGTAATACACCATCTTAAGACGTGAAGGATAGCGTTATCCCTTCACGTATAGTGGGGGTGTAAAAATAAATGCTCACGTTTAGTTTCATCCTTCACCCCTCAAAACAGCAAGTCCAGTCAACTGGCAGAAATTGTCGGAAGTTTTTTATCCTTCACGTAAATGCTCACGTTTAGAGCCCTCCTTCACCCCTCAAAACACACGTTTAGAGCCATCATTCACCCCTCAAAACTGCAGGTCCAGATGATTGTTAAGTTTAACTAATAATTTTTTTTTTATATAAATCACTTGATATTTTAACGTCAAACATATTCTAATAAATCCTAATAATAAACATTTACTAATAAATCCTAATAATAATATATTCTAATATAGTTGGTTCCAGTTTAAATATGTAATGAAACTAAAAGAAAAAATAGTAATATTCAAATTAACTTATAATTATGTGTTAGTTTTTTATTCAATAATCTTTTTCTATGAAACTGATTTAATTATTTTATTAAAAAAAATGTTTTTTAAGGATATTCAGGAAAATGGTTCCTTAAAATGAAATCATCTATATACTTATAAAATGTTTTAATTGTTGTTAAAAGTCGCTTATAAATACAAAGAACCTAGTCAGTGGCAAACTATAGTTTCTTATAAAAATTAGAACATCTTTTTTCTAAACTAGTCTCCTTAAGTTTACCTTTATGTATACGAAAATTTGTATTAGTACGAACATTTTTATTGATACAAATTTGCAAACACACTAAAACACACTTAAACAATACCTAAAACTCTTAAACAACACTTAGAACACCTAAACATACTTAAGACAAATTTAAACACTAATTGGGTATTCGGTTTAAATTATTCAATTTTAGAATTATGCAACTCCACGTTGATTTTTTAAAGCGCTAACCGGTATTCGGTTAAAAAGTACCGTTTATTTGAAGAAAAAAAAATTGGTGACTGAAACTATGATGTTGAGCTGCCGTGTAAAGGGCAGAGGTCAAGCATGGAGGAAAAAAAGGGGTCACGTGTAGGCCTTAGGGTGACGTATAGAGGTAAAAAAGGGGTCACATATAGGGCTAATGTGACGTGTATAGCTCTCATTTAAGATGTTTAGCTCCCATTTAGGACTATACTCAAGCTTTATATTTGTATTTACACGTGTAATTAACGTGCCTGCATACATAGACATAATCATACGATATAGATACGTTGCTATTATTATCAAGCATATATAGACGATACGATTGTCTATTATTATTATTAGAAGATACACGCATACATACATACACATACTCATACGATATCGATACAGATAAACCACACACATATAAAAACACAAGACTCATACAAATCAACTTAGTATGCTTTCATATATATATACATATAGTCGCATTAATGCAAGTCTATTGATGTGCGAATTTGGATATATAAAAACGGTCAAGTTAAAAATGGTAAATACTGAGTGACCAAACCACACACTAGGGCAAGCGTACCCGTCGTATGCAATATAGTATCAATAAGTACCGAGTATCAATCCACGGACGCGTAATCAGACTCCCGATAATGTATCATAACTAATATTTAACCGATGCAATTGGAATGATTGAATTAAGTAAACTAAGCAAGCAATAAGACTAACAGTAAACAAACAGCAGACAATGCAAACGACAGAAAAACAGAATGAGAGAGATATCACCTAGCACAGAATCCACTAAACCCAAATAAGACCCCCGACAAGACCTATCAACATGAAACTATCACCAAGTGAGAATAACCCAACCAAGGAGGACTATAGACACATCCCGAATGATCAGACAATTCCAAATGAAGCACATATAGCATAATATGTGAATTTGCACAACAGTTTCACAGTTTCGGTCAAAACAAGCAAAACACACATAAATCGGGAAACACCAAGAGAGGTCTCTCTAAATGAATCCTGATACATGCAATGATTCTAATTTCGATTACATGAGACCTAGAAACCTCTAAACACGAATAAGTAGGGTCAAATCTTGTGGTCACAAGCAATCTAACCTACTAAACAATGCCTAGACAATAACTAGCATAAGAAACGACTCGGTCAAGTCAACCTCAAATGGATGCACACAAGATCATCCACTAATCAATGATATATCATCATGTAGGAGGTCTCCGGATCATGCATCAACCCAAAAACCAATTCTAGTCTAAGGATAAACAATAAACTAACTAATAATGGTTGCAATTCCACAATCCCTATCAATTAGTCCACACAATACATCATTAACAGCAGCTAATCAAGCACACATGATCATCTCAAGCAACCAAAACTAGAATTATGAGCAAAAATCACAAATTCATGTTGAAAAGTCAAACCGAAAAGTCAAAATGGGTAAAGCTTCATCTAAACTAGGTGATATGAATGAGATCAGCCACAAATCATGTATCTAAACATGAAATCAATCCAATCTAAGTAATACATGATCAAACAATCAAAAACTAGGAAGAAGAAACCGATTTAGATGAAGAAATCTCCAACCGAAGCCTTCAAATCTTCAATCTAAGCTCCAAGATCTTTAATTCGGCCCTTGATTGCTCCAAAATGACCTCTAATCTCGAAAATCTCTCCAAGACGTGCTCTCTGGTCGAACTCCCACAACCCTAGGCTCAAAAATTGCTTAAATACACGTTTTAGAAATTTTAGCCGACTGTCCAGTAGTCGCGGACCGCCAAAAAAATATTTCTGGGATTAGCTGGCCGCGAAAATCACTACACTAATTTATGGGAATAAGACTCGCGGACAGCCAGAATTTCAGACAAGGGAATGGCTGTCCGCGACTGACACTTTTCTTCTTTTCCAAGCAAAAACTCGCGGACAGCTAAAATTAATGTGTAGGAGTGGCTGTCCGCGAATCGGCTGCTGTAGCAAAATTTCAAAATCATCTATCTTTTTCTCCCGGACTCCGATTCACGTTCCGTTTTCGCCCGAATCACCATAAATCAACCCACCATCACCAGATTTCCTGAATTTCACCAAATAAGCAATTAAGTAACAAAATCTCATCAAACTCGATCAAAAGCCGGTAAAAATGTGGGATTTGCAATTCAAAAACATATATAAGATGCGTTGCATCATCTATTCATACATACGTACATACATATAGTCACATGGATACGAGTCTATGGAACAATACTGTTAGTAATGTTGTATGTATTAAGTGCATGTACACAAACGTATATTATTACTATGATTATTGTAGTAATATTAATGTTATTACAATTATTATTATTAGAGTGGTCTAAATATACGATTAACATTGTAATCAAATGTAAAATATTAAAATTTAAATAAACTATTACATGTATGAAATTTAATAACTAGTTTGGAGATTGTTATTTATTTATTATTACTGCTACTTTTATTATTATTATTATTATTATTATTATTATATTATTATTATTATATTATATTATATTACAAGTGGGTCAACCCGCGCTTCGCCGCGGAGTTGACCTGTTGGCATTTGCTACTGATTCTGTGCTTTGTAAAATCAGAAAAAACACTAAGTCCAACATAATCGTCCGAACATGCATAAAAACATATGAAAATCAGAAAGAAACACTAAGTCCAACATAGTCATTTTTATCCCGCTACAAATAGTCGTGTATTATATTTTGTTTTTGTTTTGTACAACTGCCTTTTAGGTTGGTGTGTTTTTAGCATATTCATTTGAAAACAGAGTAATCAAAGATAAAGTGATTGGGTTGTATGAATGCTACCTACTCTTGATTTGGCAAGTAATTCCCAAAGTTGAGGTTTGAAGCAGATTTGGCAAGTAAATCCCAAAGTACCTGATGTATTTTGACAAACAAAATATTAGAGAAGGAATACCACAAAGTCATAAAGACTAAAAGAACACCAACAAAACAACGCCAACAAAACAACGCCGAAACTTCAAACCTGCAAAAAAATATCATCCAAAGTACATCAGTCATGGACACTCCGGTTGATTTCTTAAACCAATATTTCATTAGGTTTGCATAGAAACAAAATCCTATAACACGACTATCTAGTATCACCAACGAAAACAGAAACATAAGCGTAAGAAGAAAAGGCGCATAGAAAAGAACAGGCAAGCGTGAGTAGAAGAAAGTCTTGAATGTGTTATACCATGTCAGAAATCGTTTTAGAAAGCCGGTTAGTGAATCCCTGTACAAAATGGGGAAACAAATTTGTGTAAATAATGATAAAATTACATTCATAAATATAAACCCAAACCGTGACCTGTAAGGACATCCATTACAAACGCTAATGGGTTGGGTTTGACTGGCTACATACTCACCCCTAACAAAACCATAATGCATCAATAGCTTCATATTTATAAAAAAACCATGTCAACATGAGAAACACCTTTTGCTCAAAAGCAAGCCCTTACCAACAGAACTACACAGCCTGCAGCCACATGCACACACAAAAAAAAAGATAATCATAACTAAAGATTTAACAAATAACTAACATACAACAGTTAATTGTTTTTCAAGGCCTTATTTCTTTCAAGTCAATACATGATCGGTAAACGGTAATATGATGCTCTTAATTAATACTGACAAACACAAATACACAACATATGTTGTCACATAAAAATAAAGGTGTTTATATCAGTAGCTTTATTCAAGGTTGTTTTACAATTTTCAAATTCAATACCAAAGTCAACCTTAAAAATTTATAATTTATAAAACCAAGATTAAAGGCATACCACACATGAATTACCAACATTGAAGATGAATAACATTTCATTTCCTATGAGCATAGCAGTTGCACCAGATTCAATCCTCATCCCCGCTCATCTCCAGCCTTTAAAAAATGAAACAACATTTAAAACTTTAATACAATAATACAGACAATGAAATCTTATGTAAAATACATACTACTTTGATAATTGTTCGAGACAATTGGCCCTGCAGCACAATAAAGATCACCTCTAAAGAAAGCCTTAAAACATAATCACTTTATCAGTAAACACATTTTAGTCGCTGGATTAGGATCGAATCATGCGTGGAACGTGACGAATCATTTATCAAACAACTAAAAGGGAGTTTATATAAAAAGAACTTAAATATTATAAGAAAATGAAAAAGAGCATACCGTATTCATTGGAGTGAATGCTCTACCTGTAAATTCATAGAAAGAGGATTAATCAGTGATTAATTAGAATTTCAGTTATCAACCTACAAACCTTAAATATCAAACACAATTTAATTAAAAACAATTTTATAAATAAAAAAGCAAAACTGTAATAGGGATTGGCTCAGATCTTTGATAGAGCACATCATCACCAATTTGATACTAAAATTATGGAAAACTGGAACTTTAGGCTCAGATAAAAAATGTAGTCAATCATAGCCCTGCTAAAGGCTCAAACTAAACATCCGGATGCAGGTACGGCTGCGATAAACATAGTTTATCGCCTCGCCGTTACCACCACCTCAAATGTAGATCTTGAAACATCATCATAGCCTACATCTGGACAACAAAATCCAACCATAATCTGCAACAGTCGCCAAGGCTCAGATCAAAGATGTAGTCAATTATAGCCCTGCTAAAGGCTCAAACTAAACATCCGGATGCAGGTACGGCTGCGATAAACGTAGTTTATCGCCTCGCCGTTACCACCACCTCAAATGTAGATCTTGAAACATCATCATAGCCTACATCTGGACAACAAAATCCAACCATAATCTGCAACAGTCGCCAAGTATATCACAGCTAAAGCCAAAATCAAACAGAATAGGCATGTTATACCATGTCAGAAATCGGTCTTTAACTACGCCAAGTATATCACAGCAAAAACCCTTCATCAGAATCGTTCAGTCACAGCCGGCGACCAACGAATCATGTCTAAATCGGTCTCTAACTATGATTAGAAAAACATAAGAGGCATACCGATTAGAACAACATGAGAGAGAGAGATTGAGCAAAACATACAGATCTGCAATGAGACCTGACCACGACCATAAATCGGTTCTCAACTCCGATCGGTCCTCAACTCCGATCAGAAAAAGCAATAAAACGCCGACAACCACCAAAAAAAATCAAACAAAGCGGCTAGACACAGGTCTTAAAACCACGAAAAAGATCAGCGTCGGAAACGGACCATCTGGCCTGAACCTACCATCGGAGCAATAAATCAAACCCCAAAACTCAGTTTGTACACAAAAGACCAACAAAAACCACCATAGAAAGTAGCAGCCAAGCAAATCGGGGGCAAACCAACATCAAATATGTGTCGCAAAGGGAGCGATTGGTCAAACGACCACCCCATCAACATCGATACACTACCATCGCACCGATGTCGTCAATGGCGACACGGCGGCGACACCAAGCCGTTAAGAGCGGCGGCGTCACCAAGCCTCGTCGAGGGCAGAAACGATGGAGGAGAGTTGAGGCTTTCAACAAATCGAACCATCTTCTTCGTTGATTCGGATGGTAGATTGGAGGTATAGAGGGTGAAAGGACAGATAATGGGGGATGATATGGAGGTATGGTCATGGAGGCAGGTTGAAGAAGAAAACGTGAGTGAGTGGGGAAAAGAAGATTGACAGGTTAGGTCAAAGTGAGGAAAGTGGTAACCTATCTCATGAAAACAACCTCAAACTTATGAAAAATTACAAACATGCCATGTATGCATTAGGGACTTGTACACTATGTTTTGAAATTAATACCATAGGTTGTATTATGTTATTATAGGGTAATGATTATTGGATTATTATTATTGTTTCTATTAGTATTATTAGTAATTAGTATTTTTATTGTTGAGTTAAACTTAATATAATTTTAGGTTACAAAAAAAATATCTATACTTAACGTGGAGACCTATCCGTGAGGTATAGGTGACTGAAACTATGGTGTTGAGCTGCCGTGTAAATGACAGATGTCAAGTATGGAGGAAAAAAATGGGTCACGTATAGGCCTTAGGGTGACGTGTGGAAGTAAAAAAGTGGTCACATATAGGGCCAATGGTGACATGTACGGCTTCCATTTAAGATCTTTAGCTCCCATTTATTAAATTTTTTATTTGATAAATATAAAATTTTATAGGTGTACAACAAATAAGGATATAATATGTCTTATACTATCGACAAAGAACCCAAATATGATGCAACTATAGTTAAAAAAAATTGGGATAGCTTAGTGGTAATCCTAATTAAAAGAAATAAGAAATTTAAAAAAGATGTGTGTGGATCTACTTTTAATTTTTGTATGCTTCAGTTACCACTTTTTGTATGTTTCTTGTATTTTGTTAATTATCTAGTTTATAGAACAATGTTAAAAAATTTAAAAAAAAAAGTTTGACCTAACCTTCACGTAGAGAGCTATACGTGAGGGTTCTTAGACATCCCCCGACACACACCCGATATTCCCGGACGTTGTACTATCATGCTATGACAGTTATACGTGAAGGATAAGTTTATCTTTCACCCCTTAATTCTTGCCTTCACGTAGAGAGCTCTACGTGAGGGTTCTTAGACATCCCCCAACACACTCCCGACATTTCCTGACGTTGTACTATCATGCTTTGACAGTTATACGTGAAGGATAGGTTTATCCTTCACCCCTTAATTCTTACACCCCCTCTACACGTGAAGGGGTGGGAGAAGTGGGAGCTGCTTTATTTTGACACCCCTCCCTACGTGAAGGGGAGCCCTATCCTTCACGTATAGAGCTGGTGTATTAAAAAAAAGGGGGTGTCCTTAAGAAACCCCTTAATAAAATGCTTAAATTAAGATTTTTGGATGAGTCTTGACGAATTACCTAAATATAATAATACATCTCTTAAATAGTTGAGTTTTCCCTTTTTACATTTTGACACAAGTGCCTTTTACAGTTTACTCCCTCAATATATTTATGTTTTACCCCCTCCCCCTCACCCCACATAACACATAGCGCGTGTGTCTCTCCTCTCTCTTTCTTTTACCAGATCTCCAGTCGATTTGATCGTCTGGAGGTAGCAGACAACCCATACCCAAATTACTTCAACACACCACCGCCTCTCATTTCTTCTGATTCACCATCACAACACTCCACCGCCTATCCTCTCTTCTGATTCACCATCATCATCGCTTGTGCATCATGGCTAAAACCCTACGGCGCTTACCCAGTCATCGGCGATGATAGCAGATATAGAGAAAGAGTGGGGAACGGGAAAGGCGATGGTGGTCGATCTATTTCCGGCGCCGGTATGTTGTTGCTTTCGTCTCTCACTTCTCTGTATCTTCTATCATCTGTCACTTCTCTC
The DNA here is from genome assembly GCA_039602395.1 of Deinandra increscens subsp. villosa. NCBI lineage: Eukaryota > Viridiplantae > Streptophyta > Magnoliopsida > Asterales > Asteraceae > Deinandra > Deinandra increscens. The sequence continues at coordinate 16,163,710 of JBCNJP010000015.1, read as the reverse complement.
TTTTAACAGATCTGACTGAGACGGTTTTGGTGGATGAAAAACAGCGGCTCCCGCCACCATACGGCTGTAGTGGTTGACAATCCCAGTGGCATTTCTGTTTCTGCGAGACGGTTGTGATTTTTTTTTCTCTTTTTTGGTTCTTCTCAGATTTCTTCCACTGTTCACATAAGTAGAACCCTAACAATGTGTTTTTTTGGGGTTTTGTTTTCTTGGCTTTTGCAGGGATTATAAATTTAGACAGCATCATCGCTTTATGGTTTGGGTGCCGAATTTTTGGATATTTGAATAGTAATTTCCGGTGAGTTTTTTTTTTTGTTTTTTTTTGCCACTCGAGTGTTCCCTTACCCACCACAATCATCTTTTATCAGACTTTTTGCTTCATCTTGACTGGTTCTGCAGATGTCATTTAAATTTGTTGGTTGTTTTAGGTTTAGTTCAATTGAAGCTCTATCAATAGCGGTATGAGTTTGGTTTGATTATCTAATTTAGGTGTTTTAATTCAATCTATCAATGTTAACGTGTTTGAATTAGTTGTGAGCAATTTATAGATTTTTAAGGTGTTATTTACTTTTAAGAGGGAGGAAGGTCATCAAAGTTTTCGAATTCAGAGTTCTCGAGGTAAGGTTTGTTTTTTTGGGTACCTTTTTGCATTAATCTCACATGAATATCTCACTTCTCTTTACATCTGATAATATGTGTTTTTTTGACCCATAAATGATACTGAACGGATAAATATGATTGAACTTGCAAATCAATATGAATCACAAACAACCTAGACATTAATTTCCTATCCCTCTATAGTATATATTTGTATATGTGACCAAATATTAAAAAAAATAGGTGATGAACCTGTGTGCATCAGGTGCAGATACATCACATAAGCTTAGGTAAAAAAAACCTAATTTAGAGTATAGAAATGCTTCATTTAGAAATCAATATGAAGCACAAACCTATGGACAGCTAATGAATACCAAAAAAAGGTCCAAGTAGTAAACAAAATATCTTATTTTCTGTTATCCTTTAATCATTGTTTGTATGATCTTTTGCTATGAAATTTCCCATATTTGTGAAATTTGTTGATGAATTAGGTGTATGATTTTCAGTTAACAATGGAACTGGATAGCATTCCTTGTCAATATCTACAAATATAAAATTCATCATCATTATGGGGGTAAGCAATTTAATCTTAAATGACTTTGTGGTTTTTTAATTAGAGATGGGTTAAAAGTTTAGGTTATGTAGTCTTTGTGTATTGTCTATGTAGCTTTTTTTTTAACTGAGTGGCTAAGAAAACATTCATTCTGTTTTTGGTTTGCTATGCTCCATAGGTCTCTAAAAAGTTATATTATTTTGTTAGCATTAAGGGCTCTATTCTGTCCGATTGACATTTATTTTGTTAAGTGGTTCATGATCGCGGTATGGCGCATCGAACTCAAATTCATAAATTTTGTTACACATACCAACATGACCCATTTAACTCGAAACTTATATTTTATCTATTTTTTTCATGTCATGACACTCATTTCTCATTCAAATTTTAGCAATTGGCATTACATACCCAATCAGATTAAGTTCTATATATATATTTTTTAAAATAATAAAAATAAACGAGTAAGCGAAACCTGTTTGGCGAAACTTCTTCACATACTTGATCAGAAAGACAAAAATTGTCCCAACCCATTGAAACTAAATCCGAACTCATGAATTTCATGTTAGGCTCTTTATTGTGTTTTGTATTTCTGTTTTTTTTTATTTTCCCTTTGACTTTTAATTTATTTTGATGTTAATTGTCGATGTTCATTGTAATAGGTTTTTATATAATATTTTCATTATTTTGAACATTATTGATTTGTTACATTCTCTATCTATTTCATTAGAGACCTGTTTCATGATATGATTGCTGCTGGTATTGGTTTAAACATGTTTTAGAGGAGGCTAAGGAAGAAGTTGCCCATACCACCATTGAGTTGTTAAGGCACATGACATGTTTCAGGTATGTACCAACTGATAAAGGCTTGACGCCTACATGGATTTCTACACCACAAGTTCTGCTTTACTGAAAAGCTATGGATTTCTATACCACAAATTTAATTGATAGGAGATGGAAAATTTCAAGCTGTAATACATTTCTGTTCAGATTCTTTTTTTGTTCCAAGAACCAATCTCTATCTGAATCTCTATTTAAAGTAGCAAGTTTGACTTTAAAAATTGATTCTTCTTTGCAAGTGATACATATTAAATGAATTGATGTACATGATTTAAGCCATATAACTATTTAAGTATGGTTTCCTGTCCTACTATATCACGTTGCAAAGAGCTAAAGCGCTGATGTAAAATCTTATTTAGATTTAAGAGTATGATCTTAAGCCGTCACGTAATTAAAAAATTGTGAGGCCGCCGCAACGCGTGGCGGGTCACCCACTAGTTTTAAAATAAATTATGAACATTTAAACCATTTATTTAGATGTTTTTCTTGATTATTGACATTGTTAGAAACACGACGTCTTATTTATGTTTCTTAAATTTGAGGCCGTTTACGCTCTTTTATAATAATGTCGTTTATGTTCATAAACAGTTCGTTTAGTCCTTAACGAACGAACACGAACATTTCTATTTTCTTGATGAACGAACATGAACAAAAAAAAATGTTCGACTAATGTTGGTGTTCGTGTGTTCGTGTTCGCTTAAAGTTAAATGAACCAACACGAACATTTCCATGTTCGTGTTCTTTCGGTTTGTTTACAGGCCTACAGATGAACGTTAGTCTTTGGTTTTCTAATACGTCATTGTGATATTCTACTCGTCATTGTGACTTTTTGCTAATCATTGTTTCTTTATGTTGGTTATTATTTTTTTCTAAAATTATTAGTTCTGAACAACATAATTATAAAATAACATCATTATTTATTTCTAATATGTAATGCACAATAATAAATTAATAATAAATTTATCTAATACATAACAAACAATAGCAAAATAACATGGATGAGTTAAAACATAAAACACAATAACGAGTACATATTGTACAATGACCTGAAACATAAAATATAATGATTTTAACATAAGACACAATGAACTAAATGTAAGCCAACGACTAAAATACCGCATTTTTAAAATAATAAAAAGACACGTGTCAGACTAAAAAAAAAGTGAGGGGTTGAAAAAGTGATTGGTGGATATTGTAAACATCCTTAAGCTAAAATGTATAATGCACATCTAGTAGGCCGAACCGGCCAGGGTTTTGTAGGGTATCTCTTCTCTTCCTCATTTGAGAACCAGGCTCTCATTCTCTTCCTTACTAAAGCCTTGCGCTACAGAAACATCTTTTTGCCAAAGATAGCTTTATGTTGCCAATACATCATAATAGCTCATTGTAGCTACATCGAGTTATGACCATCACCTTTGTTCAAGTCTGATATCTCAAGTACTCTTGTTAATCCTTGTTAGAACTTGGCTTAGCAAGGATGCTAGACCAGTTTTAGCAAGGGTGTTGTTAGAACCGGGGACAAATTTAGTATATATGGATCGAAGTCATATGAATACAGTTTGTTTTTTTTCCCAATTATATAGAAATGTATAAACGAGATTTTCAAGTGACAACAATGTTTTTATGGATGGTGACTCCATCAATTAATAAAGTCTCAACTGTCCTAATGGTTTATGTGTTTGTGTTAGCGGTTGCCTTTTCTTGTTCTTTTTTTTAATTTACTCAAACTAAAGGCAGACCCATAAGAACAATTAGGTAAAGCTATCCTGGGCTTAAAAGTTTCTATTATCCAGTAAAAACAAAGACCACCACTAAGGATTGAGGAGCGGAAAGGCAAAAAGATCAAAATTAATACAATCGTCAATGATAACAACTAATCGCACTTTTTGAATGGTTTTGTACGATGCATCAAAATCTAAAACATCGTGGAATGCTTCATATTTGCATCTTGAAACATCATCAACCCAAAACATAAACCTCAATTATCACTGAGTTTATGAACAAACAATGGTTGTGTGTCTCAACAAACTAATAAATGAAACACTCCGTTTACAGATTTT
>JBCNJP010000015.1:16113865-16159163 GCA_039602395.1 Deinandra increscens subsp. villosa | reverse complement strand
TGGTCGAAGCAAACTACGACCAGCTGCAACAGATGATGCAGAGAGTGGCCCGGGAAAGAAGGTTGAAAGGGGTCCAAAATCAACTCGACTTCACAAGGTACGAGGCAGACGACAGGGATGGCCGTGACGTTCATGAGGCCACCCCGACGCCACCGGAGTCCCCCGAAAGGCGTCGCTTTCCCGGGACCACATCCCGAAATGTATTTACAGACAGCACGGTCGTGACTAACCGGGCTGACAGGGCTCTCCTCCTGCGAAGTAGCGCCCGAGCCGCAGCAACGAGCAACCAGAGCCAACCCACGTTCACGCAAGAAGGTAGCCAGCCAACGGGGACAATATTCCAAGCACCGCTAATGAGTGCAGGAGTCCCAACTTCTGCCCTACCGCCTGAGTATTTTCCCCTATGGGCAATGCAGCAGTGGAAGCTGCTATACGGTGCAAGTCCGGTTGCAACCGACACACCCAGTATCCCACAAGGACCAGTAGTCAGTGGCTACACACCACTCGACAATTCGGTCCCAAACACACAAGGGGTAAGACAACCGCACGGCGGCGTAAACTTCGAAGACTTCTTTGAACAACCAATGTCTGCCGCACCTTACGTGCCACCAAGCAGAAGCAAATTCAGCCGCGCCGTGGAAAGTTTCGAGTGCCCTCCAAAGACGAAGCTACCTTCGTCAATAAAGACATACGATGGCAGCGGCGATCCGGAAGATCACATACATTCATTCAAAGCAGCGGCAGAAATCATGAGGTGGGCCGAGGCAGTTTGGTGCAAAATGTTCGTGCAAACCCTGACGGGGGCCGCACGACTTTGGTTCAACGCGTTGCCGGACGGAAGTATCCGACGGTTCGAGGAGCTGCGCATTAAGTTCCTAACACACTTTGGCCAACAGCGCCGGTGCGTAAAAGACCCCATCGAACTGCATAACATCCGCCAGGGAGATTCCGAGTCACTCAGAGCGTTCATCGAGAGGTTCAAGTCAGAGTCCATGTTAATCGGCAATGTGGACGAACGGCAAAAGATTTCAGGGTTTATACATGGCATACGAACGAGACAACTCATAAAGGAACTAAGTGCCAGGGTACCCAGCACCATGCAAGAAGCCCTCGACCGGGCAGAAGCCTTCTTACGAGGTGAGGAAGCCGCCCAGCTGCGTGACAATCGAGGCCCAATCAGCTCAAGATTGGGCCCAAGGCAAGGCCAGGGGAGAAATGAGAAACGCCCATGGCAGCGCGGGGGCGACAAGAACGATACACACGAGAGGAAAACAGGGTTCGCACCCTACGAACGCCCGTCCGGCATGTCACACCGGCTAGGCGACAGAGGACAGGGCCATGGAGGCTTACTTAAAACCCCAAAGGAAATCTTGAAGACAGAGGAAGCCAGGTTCAGCTTCAAGCCTCCAAGGCCGATGGGCGACAAAGCCATTAACAGGAACATGGATAAGTATTGTGAATTCCACGGTGATAAGGGTCACGACACCAACGAGTGTCACCAACTGAGGAAAGAAATCGATAAGGCCGTGAAAACAGGCGAGCTGGCACACTTAGTAAGGGAAGTGAAAGAGGAAAAAAAGCCAAAAAAGGAAAGAGAGGAAAAAGTAATCCTGATGGTACACTCAAGACAACTGAAGCGGCCAAAAGTTAATCACGAATGGTGGGCTAACAGGCCAATATACTTCCCACCGCTCGGCGACGTGCAGCCAACATTGGAGCCAATGGTCATCACGGCACAGGTGGAGGATTACAAAGTACACCGGATGTACATAGACGGGGGTAGCGCCTCCGACATCATGTACGAGCACTGCTTCATGAAACTACCAGCAAAGATCCGTGCTTCCATCCAACCCTGCAAGACACAGCTGGTCGGATTCAGCGGCGAAAAAGTATTACCACGAGGGCAAATACAGCTAGAAGTGACCATGGCTGGCGAAAGAATGACACGAACCGAGCGGCTTACATTCATAATAGTTGCCGGATCGTCATCCTACAACATCATCTTAGGCCGCCCGGCTATAGTGGCCTTCGGCGCCGTAGTCTCCACGGCACACGGAATGATCCGTTTCCCCACCAGGCTGGGAGTAGCCACATTGCTGTCCGACAGAGGGCCACACACCCTAGTCGCGGCAGTCGAAGAAAACAGCGAGAAATGCGTCATCAACGATGCCTACCCGGACCAAACGGTAGCAATCAGCCAAGAGCTAAGCGTCGAGGGGAGAAAGCGGCTGTATTACCTACTGAGAAACAGCGTGGACGTGTTTGCATGGTCACCGTCCGACATGACAGGCGTGCCCAGACAAATCACCGAACATCACCTAAACGAAGATCCGGCACACAAGCCAGTAGTTCAAAGAAAGCGGACGATGGGTCGAGACCGATGCCGAGCGGTTGGTGATGAGGTGAGCAAGTTGGTAAAGGCGGGCATCATGCGGGAAGTACAATACCCGCCTTGGCTGGCAAACCCCGTACTAGTAAAAAAGTCGGACGGCACGTGGCGAATGTGTGTAGACTTCACAGCCATCAACGATGCTTGTCCCAAAGACTGTTACCCGTTGCCAACAATAGACGCAAAAGTGGACGCACTGTCTGGATACACCTTTAAATGCTTCCTAGACGCGTACAAGGGCTATCACCAGATACAGATGGCAAAAATAGACGAGGAAAAAACAGCGTTCCATGCCGATAAGGGCACATTCTGCTACACCAAGATGCCGTTCGGTCTGAAAAACGCGGGGGCAACTTACCAGAGGTTAATTGACAAAGTGTTCAAAGAACAGATCGGTCGGAACATGGAGGCCTACGTGGACGACCTGGTCATAAAGAGCCAGACAGAAGACACACTACTGAATGACATCCAGGAAACCTTTGCAAACCTCCGCGCGGCCAACATGAAACTAAATCCAGCCAAATGCTCGTTCGGCATGAAGCAAGGAAAATTCCTAGGCCACGTAGTAGCAGACCAGAACATCATGGCCAACCCGGCAAAAGTCAAGGCGATACTAGATATGAGGTCCCCCCAATCGCTAAAAGAACTTCAGTGCCTAAACGGCAGATTGGCCGCCCTGCACCGTTTCGTCTCCAAGCTAGCGGAAAAATCCGCCCCATTTTTCGAAGCTTTGAAAAGGTGCACCGATAAAGAAGATTTCCTATGGACCGAGGAGGCCGAAGCAGCCTTTCAGGCACTCAAGAGAACCCTGGCAGAACTGCCATCACTCACCGCGCCGGAGGCAGGCGAAGAGGTTATCTTGTACTTAGCTGTGGGGGAGAAAGTACTGAGTTCGGTCCTGTGCGCCGAACGGCGCGACAAGCAGATACCTATGTATTTCGTCAGCCGAACAATGGCTGACCCAGAGACAAGATACTCGAAGTTGGAAAAGCTCCTGCTCGCTCTGGTCCACACAACCAGGCGGCTTCGGCGGTACTTCCAAGCCTACAGAGTATGTGTACTAACCAACTATCCGCTGAGAGAAATAGTACAGCGCCCCGAGACGTCCGGCCGGTTCGCGAAATGGGCGATCGAGCTCGGCGAGCTAGACTTGAAGTTCCGACCAAGGACGGCCATAAAAGGCCAAGTCCTCGCAGACTTCATAACAGAGCTCGACAGCAAAGAAACCGAACAAGAAACCCCCGCGACGCCGATGCTACCTCCCACGGTCACAAGTTCAGACGCCTGGACACTGTACACAGACGGGGCATCTAGCAAGGATGGCTCTGGTGCGGGCCTCGTACTCATCGACCCGTGCGGCGTAGAAGTAACCTACGCCATTAGGCTTGAATTCCCAAGCACAAACAATGAATCAGAATACGAAGCCCTGCTGGCAGGGCTGAGGTTAGCAAAGAAGATGGGGGTAAGAAAGCTATCCGCACGGGTGGATTCCTTATTGGTCGCGAATCAGGTAAAAGGAGAATTCGAAATAAGAGAAGCCGCGCTGCAAAAGTATGCTGATTGCGTAAAAGCTATCGCGTCCTCATTTTTGGAATTCGAAATCATCCAGATACCGCGCGGCCAAAATAAGAAAGCTGACGCACTCAGCAAGTTAGCCTCACTGGCATTCGCTCACTTGACGAAACAAATACCGGTGGAGGTAATCACCACACCCATGGGAGAGCCGATGGAGGTTAACGACGTGAACACTCAGACGGACTCCTGGATGACACCATTCGTCAAGTACCTGACGGATGGCACCACGCCAACGTCCAACCAGGAGGCAAACAAGCTACGCCTGCAAGCAGTGAACTACACACTGAAGGACGGTCGTCTCTACCGCACGGCCTACTTACAACCATTGCTGCGGTGCCTCACGGAAGACGAGGGGCTATACGTAATTCAGGAGTTCCATCGTGGCATCTGCGGTACCCATTCGGGGCCCCGCTCGATCGTCACAAGAATGTTGAACACTGGCTTCTATTGGCCAACCATGTACTCGGACGCAGAGAAAGAAATTAGAAAGTGCAGGGGGTGCCAGGTGCACGCCAGCGTCCAGCGCGTCCCTAAGCGCGAGATGATACCGGTGACGTCACCATGGCCGTTCCATAAGTGGGCAATCGACATCGTAGGTCCATTCCCAGAGGCGCCAGGAAAAATCAAGTTCCTGGTAGTCGCAGTGGATTACTTCACTAAGTGGGTGGAGGCGCGGCCACTAGCAACCATCACGGGCAAACAAATGATAAATTTTGTCTGGGAAAACATATGCTGCCGCTTCGGCCTCCCAGGCAAGATTGTTTCGGATAACGGAAAGCAGTTTGCGGAAAATCCCTTTCGGGCATGGTGCAAGGAGTTGCAAATAATACAGATCTTCACTTCGGTCGCCCATCCTCAGTCAAACGGCCAGGTAGAAAGAACGAACCGAAGCATAGTAACGGGAATAAAGGCACGGTTGGGGGCCGAAGGAAAGAACTGGGTAAGAGAACTGCCAAGCGTCGTGTGGGCGATGAGAACAACCGAACGGACGAGTCACGGGCACACCCCCTTCAGCCTAACTTACGGTACGGAGGCGGTAATCCCGGCAGAAATAGGAATGCCCTCACAGCGAATCTTGGAAATGAATGAGGAAACCAATGACACCGAGCTGCTGGTAAACCTGTCCCTAACTGAAGAGCGGCGAAATATGGCCGCAATCAACGAAGCAAGGTACAAAAAGAAAATCGAAGGGTACTACAACGCCAAAGTGAAACCAGCTACCTTCAGACCGGGCGACTTCGTCTTCCGAAACAATGAAGCTTCAAGACAGGAGAAACAGGGTAAACTCGGCCCTAACTGGGAAGGACCGTACCAGATACGGGAAGCTCACCAGAAAGGGTCGTACAAGCTCGCAACTCTCGATGGGAAAGCCGTACCCAGGCACTGGAACGGCATGCAACTAAAGAAATGTTATATTTAAACTTACTATTATCGCGCAACACTTGTTTGTAATTTGTACTTCATTCAGTAAGCCGGTCGGCATTTTGTTACGAAAGTTTGTTACAACAATTTATTGCAAAGCAAACACTTAACGGGGCGACACACCCTATAAACTAATCTAAGTCCGACAACCAAACTTACCATACACGCGGCCATACGCGGCCGCGCGGTAATTAACATCGGCAAAACACTCGACAGGCCAACCGAAGGCTGGGACACAAAGGGAGACGGACCGGATTAGCCGGACCAGAACCCTACCCTACAGTGGGTGACCCAAAACACGCTGAACGGGCCACTGGGCTCTAACGGCCTAGTGCCCTACCAAACAGCGAAATGGGACCACAACTACCATGGTTAAAAGCGCTACACCTCCGAACGGAGTAAAACAAAGTGGGTGTACAACCACGAACGGCCAACAAGCCAGCACAAATGTAAATATAATAACGAAGGCCGGACGGCCAATACGATTAACACAAGTACATATCATAAAGGCCACACGGCTTAAATAAACGACAAACAGCTAAATATAACATATGCTAAATAAAAGCCGAACGGCTGAAAACATTATATTGCATTTTAACTTTGCAGGATTTCATTCACACGATAAAGATTTACAATACAAAGCCGAAGCCAAAGGAAATTACAAGAACTATACAAGGAAAAATAGATAACTACAAAAGCCGCACGGTGGCGGACGTCAAGCTTGCGCCGAAGGATCAGGGGTAGGCTTCTCCACTACCTTCTCTGGCGCGGCCTTGGGCTCCAAAGCCTGGATAACTTCGAGAGGTTCAGAGGCAAGGCTGGCAAGCTCCTCCAGATAGGGATATTTGTGCTGCTCAAAAATGGTAACCGCCTCCCTCAAGTCTGTAGCGGCATTAGGCCGCACGGCAGGAATGTCAGCAAGGGCATACCCCGAGCTGGCAAAATCATGGCCGGTCTGGATGCCTTGGGCGGTACCCACATCCATCACAGCTTGCTGCACGGCTCCCAGCTTACTTTCAAATTCATGGCTCTTCAACAGCCTTAGGATGACGTGCTGAAAGCCCTCCGCCACCAGCCACTTCCTATCTGCCCACGCAGAGTCAGCAACTGCGTGAGCTCTGACCAGCTCGGCGTCAACCCCAGCTTTATCCCTCTTCAAGGCCTCCAGCTCGGCCTCCACGGCAGCCTTCTCCCTCCTCACCGTTTCCAGTTCGACAACTCGGGCCGAGACCTCTTCCCTCCGACGCTCGCCCTCCTCCGCCAAAGCCTTCTCCAAACTGGCCGCACGGCCGTTAACAACAACAAGTTCGTTGTCAACAGCGGCCTTCTCTCCCGTCACCTGCTCCACCCTCTTCCTCAGTTTCCTTATCTCCTCAGTGATTAAGGCGGCCGACTGAGACTTACTCTCAGCCAACTCCGCCTCTCGCGCCGTTAGGTCCCTCTTCAAGTTGCGGATAGTGTTCCGATGCTCGGCGTGGCGATGGATAAGGTCCTGAGTTTGAACGAAGGACTGCGCCAGGCGCTGCGCGGTCCTCTTCATGGCAACAATGTCGTTGTCCTCCTCCGCCGCAGACACCGCCCCGGACGGAACGGCATGCTGCACAAAATCCCAAGCCCTCCTAGGGGTGGATAACACATCCCCGACCCGCAGTTTCCAGGAAGGCACATAGGGTGCGTCGGGGTCGGCCGCGGAAGACTCACTATCTTCCTCGGGCTCTGTCTTCTTATCAGAGCCGGGCGGCGAAGACATGTCACCAGCTGCCATGGCCTTGGCAATGGCATCAGCACCCTTGCCCATGCCAGGCTTTAGTCTCCGCCCGACTATATCCGACGTGTAGTCGCCGCCAGTCTCAAGCGCATGGGCAAAGCGCCTCTCACTGGATGTGGGAGACGCATCCCCCTCCGGACGGCCGCCATCATCCTTCGGCCCCTCAACATCGGAGTCAGTATTGTGGATTATGTCCAAATCTTCCACGGACTCATCCCCAGCCTGGTAAGTAGGATCCGGGGACCCTTCGTCAGAAGACTCATCCACCAATGCGGGAGAGGTGGATGTGCCAGCTTTCTTCTTCTTGGGCTTAGAAGACCTCTTAGAGGCGGCCTTCTTCCTTTTGCCGGAAGCACCTCCAGACGGTGCGGTGGCCTTACCCTTGGCCACATCAGCACGTTGCTGCTGCGCCAGTTTGCGACGCCGCTCGGCCTTCTGCTCTTCAATAAGGGTGTGGGAAGCACCACCCAAATCTTTACCCGCGATCACCTTCTCCCCATCCTTCACAACAAAATCAGTAAACCTCCTCTCCTCGGTAGTCTTCACAACAGTATCTTGCCCCTCGGGCACTGGCTTCGTCGTATGCTCAACCTCAAGAGTAGATGGCAGCTTCAGATAATCCAGGAGACCCATCTCTACACAAAGAAAAAGGAAGTTAGGGTCAGTAAAAAAAAAAAAAAAAAAAAATAAAAGGAACAAGACAGCAGCAACAAGAAGGAACCGTACCGGCCCCATTCATTTTAAAACAAGGGTCGGTGAGCAACCCTAACCAGTTACGACTCATGCCAGCCATAACCAAGACCTCCTCGGCCTGCTTGCGATGAGGCATTTTGTTCGCAATTAAAGTGGCACGGCCAACCGTGTCATGAGGAAGCTTGAACACGTCGTACGGCACCAAGTCCTCCTCCGGCTTTCTCCAGTGCATCGGGCCGATGCAAACGTCATCCACCCAGAAGAACTTATCCTTCCAGAGCTTCAGACTGGTGGGAGGAGTGAATAACCGTACGGCACCCGCATGGCGGGCAACCTCTATAAGGTACCAATCTCCCTGATGGTTCAGGCGAAAAAATTGCCTAAAAAGGTTAACGGTAGGCTTTGTCCCGCACGCCCAGCAGGCGATTTCAAATTGGGTTATCCGCGCGACGGCCAAGGGTGGAAGCTGCCGGATGTCAACACGAAGGGCTCGGATAAGGTTGCGAAAGAAAACGGTAAAGGGAAGACGAAGGTGAGCGAAACTGAAGTGATGGAGGTAAAGCCCAATCTTACCGGGCGGACAATCCCGGATAGTGTGGGTTCTCTCCGGCAAGGTAGGATGCAGTTCTAGAGGTATACCATACCGCGCTACCTCAGCGCTAAGGGTTTTCGGAGTAAGGCAGCTAAATTGAACGTCCATGTCGGACTTAGTACTATCGGCCATGATGTAAGAAATCGAAATACAATGAAAAGGGTAACGTACCGCGCGGTATAAAAGCAAGTAGCGTTTTCGGCAAGAATGGCAGCAAGTATGGAAAGAAGACGATATGACCGAAGGGAGTTACGCTCGGCTATATATAGGCTATATGGAGGGCGACGGTTGATATTCCTGACGGGACGGTTACCAGACCAGCGTCCAATCAGCGCGCACCAACGCAAAGGGCCCGGAAGCCCGGCCCATCCAGGCCCAGTAAGAAGGAAAAGCCCGAAGCACCGCCACGTGACAGCGACACTTCGGCCTGGGGGGCTGATGACGTGGGTCCGGTCCGGCCAAATATCGGGAACCATCCCTCATCAGGCCGAACCAAGCACCCACTCTAGGTGTTACACGACCTACTTGAGTCGGCCGCACGGCCACCTCGAGTGACAGGAACAGGCAATGATTGGAACATCATCAGCCAATCATGCGCCGCTTTACCCAAAATGGGACTGTAGGCTACGCACCTACTGCGCCCGCCCATACCGTTAGCCGCCAGGGGCATTAATGACGCATCAGACAAAGGTAAGTCACTATAAATACCCCCCCAACCACTTGGGGGGAAGGACACTTAATCCCTCCGGACTACAACTAGCTCCGGCACCTAAAACGTCTCTCCTGACCGTACGGCAGAGTAGACACCCCCATTCCCCACACACACATCCTTTATTCACGAGGGTAGACCTGGGATGGCAATGATGCGTCTGTCAGTCCCAGTCTGAGCCGGAGGATAATCTCCCTCCTATGTTCTAACTCTCCCTTCGTGACAGGTATCTTAGGCGACAGTACCGAAGCAACCAAGGCGCTCCAGGCCGGAGCGGCTTGACTCTCCAACTTCCCAGAAGCCCTTTGCCCCACCGGACCGGGCTCCCCTTCAACCGCCCGGTCGAGGACCAAGGTTTCTACAACTGCAAAACATTTGGGAACCTTAATAACATTCCAACCACGTGTAGCCACAAAACTAAATTTTTTTGTTGTACAGATTTCAAAAATACTTTACCGTGTAAACACCTTCTATTATTTTAATAGAGTTATTTTCAATTACTCTGGACTAAAATTACCTCAAAGAATTCCAATGTTGTTATAAGTATCACGTTAACCAAAATGCTCTTTGGTTTGAACTCACAAACACATGTACACAAAACGCTAATTTCAAGATTATTAATCTAATGACCATTAAAAGTTATATATTCACCCAAGTTATGCTCTTTTAGCACTTCTTACACCAATTAATAATTTCAAAAGCTCATTTCATAAACCATGAGACATCGACTCTCTGGTAATCAAGAAATCTATAACCACAAAAGTTTATTTCACGGTTAAAAATATAAAATAAATTCATTTAGAATGCCAGAGACATGTAAAGAATTTAGAATATCATGTGAATATTTTTAAAAATAAATAAAAATCTGTAATTTTATAAATTTTAACCACTTAAATTTGAATTTAAATCTAATTAAATTTTACTAGTTGGCGGGATGCACGCGTTGCGCGCTTGCTGTGGTGAAACGATAAAAAGAGAACCATCAAAAGAGAGAAATTAAAAAATATATTAAAAGCGGTTACTATTCACTGCAAACACTATTAATTTATATGTCTATTGTATATAGGGTGATTTGAAATTAAAGATACTAATGAAAATATACATATAAATATAATGTTTTTAAAAAGATGGTAAACTAATTATCAATTCTATGTTCTTATAAGATTTACTCAATATCGGTAATTACCAATTCAATATTATGACCGTAAGAATAAAAATAATATTGAAAAGAGTTTAAAACTAAATGAATTACTAACCAATAACGAAAACGTTAGTAATATACAAGTAGCTCACGAATAATGTACTGAAGCAAACAACGATGAGGATGTTGAAACCCATTTTCTTTAACAAAACTCACCCAACTTCTTTGCATTAAACCTATATTTATTTAAATAAATTAATTTACGTGGCTTATATGAATTATAATTATACAAAAATAATATATTATGAAATAGTTTAAATATTAAATAAATTTGTGTAAATAAATGTCGATTACTAAAAATAAACGTGAGTGACATTGAAGACTAAGATTAGAGGAATAGAATTCATATCTTTAAAGTTGAAGTAATCGTGCGCCACCAACTACACTACGAACAACCTGTATATAAAAGAACACTTTAATATTAATTATATAACATTTCAAATTGCTTACGTGTAGACTAAGAATTACTGTTAAGACCACCTAAGCCCATTTTCTTTTTCCTATTCGTTTTCTTTGTCGGTGATGACTTCTTATTGGTTGCCTATTCGTGGCATTATATGTGTTGCTTCCAGACTTTTGGTCTTACGCCAATCTTAGAGGCTAGCCGACTACCATTTGCTTGGTAACTAAAAAAAAACATACCAAAAGGTCTTTGGCATAATGGTATCTTAGTGTTAGATAAGACTTTGCTTTTTCAAATGGTGAAGGTTCAAGATTACTATTGAGTAAACTCACTATTTGATTATAACCAGAAAAATATGCAAAAAAACAACCAACTCTCACACATAACCTTATCCTTAGCTATGTATTCATTGATGTCACCCGGCTTGGTGAACACTCATCTTTTAAACCCTAAATCGACTCTTAGAGGCCCATTCGCTTCATTTAGACGTCGACCCAGTCCTTCGGGCCTAGCAATTGTTACGTCCAACATAAATTAGGTTGATAGGCGTGAAAGCCTCTTTGTAAAAGTATTTGCATTTGATCGAGAGCTCAAGAGTACGCACGTTATCTTACACAAAACGGTGTTCATAACTTGATGTTGAATATGATTTGTTGACAAATAAGCAACATTCACATTATGACAGTAAATAGTTGTAGCTTTGGCGAGTCGTGAGTAAAGCACAGTTCACGTATAACAATTGACCACTCCTCTATATTGCGCTTCAACACAAAAACATTTTCTCTAGTGTGGACCATCGAGTGTTAAGATATCAATTCTGATCGTGTAAAATAAGTGTTAAGTTTGCTAGTAGGGGTCTATGACACATAAAACTAAAGACTCGATTAAATGTAAATATGTCACATATACAACATGTAATACATTCAATAATCAAGAGCATTAAAGTGTATCAACAAGTGAATTTGTGGAAGTGTATTAAATCATTAATACTATAACATCGACGATAAAAGATTCATATACAAGTGCCTTAAATAAAAGCCCCTATTAACAGAAGAGTTTTATATTTATAAACATTTTAAGCAATGTCGGATTAGATTTTTATAAATGTGTAGAAAAAGAAAACAACAGGGGATGTAGCTCACATGGTAGAGCGCTCGCTTTGCATGCGAGAGGTACGGGGTTCGATACCCTGCATCTCCATATTTATTTTTAATATTTTTTAAACCTAATCAACTACTATCTCTATACGAGAAAGTCCTTAACATGTTAGCTTAATTGCAGAACGAAGGATTTTTTCTTTTCTTTTTAACTTTAAAGCAAGCAACTTGGATCTTAGATATTGAAGGCTTATCTAGATGTTTGTTTCTTATTTGTGTTATTTGCATGCTCGTAATCATTCACAACTGCTTTTGAATAGATGAAAGTATATTTTTCTAACAGAAAAAATCGTACTAATATATAACCGGTTTACACTTATCTTTGGATTTTCATTTTTCGAAATCCTTAGCCTCATTAACAAGTCATGCGCGTACATATTATTTTATTTGGGCATGACGTGACATTCAAAATTGGTTCGTTGTTAACTGATAAGGAGTTATCATCAACAAAACATCTACTTCTTTTGCAAGAACATGAATAAGTAATACTAAGAAAACCGATCACTTGGTAGATGATTGTTAATGATTTTGGCGTCATCATTGTCATTTTAGTATAATTGGACTAACTAATACCAACTTGAAGTTATAATAAACATCCATACAACACACATTTGTTCGCGGCTATTGTGATTTCTAAAGTCTAAAACCTAAAGGGTTCAAATGACTGAACCCCCTAGTAGGGTCCCGCTATCCAACCAACACATTTTTTTTATTTACCTTGCTAAAAGGCCATTGGAAGCTGATGTGAATTTGCCCGGTTGTTGAAAGTTGCAAGAAAATGGATCATCAGTAGGAACTGATATTAAGTGGTAAATGGTAATAAGCAGTAATTGTGATCGACAACAACTTGGTCTGACAAGTCACACGATAGCACTCGTGTGCATCGGTAGTGACCTTCAAGCCTAGCAACTCAGAAACTCCTTCAAGTCCAGTAGTCAAGGCAACACCATCCGTAAGCACCTCCTACTCCTACTAAAAAAAAATCTAAAAGCAATTAAAATATTTCTTTGTTGCTGGAACTAATAAATAATGTTATTAAAGCTTTTAATAAATAAAAACAATTGCAAGTTTAATTCTATTTTTCAAATTATGGAAAAAACACCCTTCCTCCTCTAATAAATAGCATTTTATTCATATATGACTTTTATCATAATAAACCAATATTTTTTATCCATCTATTTTATAAGCAAACAAATTCGAGCTTCGACATAAAGTGGATTTATGATGGAATAAAATAAAATTAGGTTTAGAGTAAATCATGAAAATGACGAATTAGATAAAAATATCCATTATGTTTTAGCCACCGTCTTTATACCATATCTAGTTTTGACTAATAGGACGGTGCCATATAGACTTAGCCGACTAAGGAAGCAAGGCTCGGGCCTACAATAATTGATAACTGAAAATTCCGTAAGGCCCGCTTGATAGCCAATAAACACGTAACATGTGTCTCTAAAAACTTAAGCGTAGCCTCGAGATCTATATAAGTCAATACCTCTATAATAAAAACGTGACACGTGTCTGAAAATAGCCATGAAGGTGGATGCTAACAAAAATAGTCAAGAAGGCAGATGCTAAAAAAAAAGAATGACCACTTTGTGAAATTTTCGAGTCAAATTGATTATTTTTTTGAATTTTCATTATATTGAAGTTGCTAAGAAAAATAAATTAATAAATGAATGAAAGCCTATGTTGCACGGGAACGGGTAAGGATACGGGTACGGAAACGGGTACGGGTACGGGAAACACCAAAACCAAAAAAAATAGGAAACGGGTACGGCACGAGTACGACAATACAAATTATAAAAAAATTAATATATATTAAAGATAGTTTAACATAAAACCCCAAATAGATATATATCGGTTTCAACTTCAATCTATTCACACATGGACTAGTTAATATTAATATCTATTCAATTTTAATCTATGTGACGAGATAATAGTCGGTACTCGGTAAGTCGGTAACCATTAACAAATCGTCAAATCTAAAATGTTTGAATCTAATACATGTTAGACCAAGTAAGTGTGCTTTAACTCTTGAATAAGATCCTTGTCGAGGAAGACCGCAAAATTTACACTTGAATTTCCGAGTTCCTCCCGCACCACCTTGCTTTTCTAGTTTTTCCACATACGCCCACAATGGAGGTTCATCGGTGGTTGATGATGATGACGACCCTGGTTCTTGAGCCATGATTGACTGATTGTGTAGAAGATGAAGTGTAGATCGAATTGATGGTGAATGACGATCTAAATTCCAGAGTACGTAGGGTTTATGTGAATTATTAAATATGGAGAATGTGAAATTACTTAATGTTAATGGGCTATTGGGCTGGATTTTTACTTTATTACTTTAAAATCAATCCAAATTAAAAAAAAAAAAAACAGAGGAAACGGACTGAAACGTCCCCAACGCGTCCCCTGCTAACCGTTCCCGTCCGACTGCCGCTTCCTTGCCGTCCCCCCATTCTCGGAAACGTCCCCGACGCGTCCCCGTGCCGTCCCCGTCCCCATGAAGTCCCCGGGACGGGAGACGGCGGTCCGGAGGCGTCCCCGTGCAACATAGATGAAAGCCAACAACATGTCTTTTGTTTTAGCTAAAGTTTTGTTTGTTCTTTCATATTATTAAACGTCAGTTCATGATCATCATCTCTTATACTAACAAAACACACATGATTGTTCGTTTAAATAAAAACATTGACAAATAAATTGATTTTTTTAACTGCAATTTCATTTCAACATTAATTTGGTTTACGGCCTTGTGACGAGTTTTTGTTCAAGTTTCACCACTATACGTTACCGTTACCGTGATATTCCTGACACGTACTGAGTTATGAAATCTAGTTTGACTTAATTTCTAAATTACCAACACACTTATAATAGTATTATTGTGGTTTCATTTTGTACATCGACCTATGGGACTTAAATTAGAAGATTTCTTTATTTTTTATCAGTTTAATTTTGTTAAAGTCCTTTATGTTTGAGTTTCTTTTTCTGGTATCCTAAATGTCAAAAATAAGCTTAGTTTATAATTCAAACATTAAAAGATATTATATTTGTTTTGTTTCTTTGTCAGGAAATAGGTGTTGGGCCAAGGATGTGCTATGGGCTGCTGATAATTCTTGTGGGCTTAAGTCTGGACCTGGTAGCTGCCAAGAAAGGTTGTTCGGGTTGATATAAAGATGAAGAAGCAGCTAGGGTTTGAGTATTCACTCAGTCGCAGTTTCTCTGACTCTCACTTTGTTTTTTTTCTTCGATTCTTCAACCGATTGTCAAGATCTCCCAATTCTCACTGGAGATCTTGTCTTCGTTCTTGTTGATTGTATCGTGTAGTAAAGATCATCATAGTGATGATCTTATAGGTGTTCGTTTGTTCTTGTATTCATTGTTCGAGAGTTTGTACAGATTTGTTCGTCTTTCTGAGTGTTTCATCTTGTTTCGATTCTGTTTGTATTTGAATCCTTTGAACTTTACATGGTATCAGAGCGATTGGTTGATTTGTTTCATAGATCGCTCTCCTTCTGTGTCGATTGACCGTTGAGCTCCCGTCGATTCGATCGCTCTTTTTCGAAACCCTAATTTCTATTCTCAAGGGGTTTCTAAGTTCTTTGATCATCACGATCAAAGCGTTGTGTGATTCTGGGATCTTCCGCTCTCCTGATTGTGTAGATCTAGGGTTTGGTATCGAAACCCTAAATCGCCGCCTCAGTGCTATCTTTGCTTGGATCCAAATCCGGTGCTGCTGTTCGAAGACGTACCTGTGTCTGAGAAGCTGTTTTTGAGACCCCAACCCTAAGCGAAGGTTGGGGAGGCTAGGAGGTGCAGATCAACTTGTTGCAGCGCTGTCTCTTGCCTGAGTTGTTTTTGACCCTAAGTGAAGGTCATACGGCTCAGGCGGCTGGGGTGAGATCTTTCCATACTATTGTGTTTTTTGTTTGTTTCATGTGATTGCTGTTATCTGTGTTGGTACTTTGTGTGTTGACTGTTTCTGTTGATCTTGATTGCTTTGTGTCTGTGTGACCCTATCTGTTTGGGGTGAAGATTGTTAGAATGCCTCCTGCAGAGGGAGGTCCCTCAAATCCTGCTACTCTTGTTAGCAAGATTGAGGCTGATGACCCTCTATACTTACATGCCAGTGATACAAGCACTCTCTCCTTGATCAGTTTTAAACTAAAAGGAATAGAAAACTATACTGTATGGGCTAGTGCTTTAGAACTTGCCTTAAAAGTTAAAAACAAAACAGGGTTTCTTGATGGCACGTGTGTAAAACCAACTGATAATAATGTTTTAGCTAATCAATGGGAGAGATGCAACTCTGTGGTTTTGTCTTGGATATTAAATTCTGTGTGTGAAGAGTTATATGTTGGTCAGGTGTATTCCAAACTTGCTTCTGTTGTTTGGGGTGATCTTAAGGAAACTTATGATAAAATTGATGGTTCAATAATCTTTAATCTGTATCAGAAAATTAATTCTGCTACTCAGGGTGGGTCAACTGTTTCTGAATACTATAACAAGCTAAATACTATGTGGAAGCAGTATGATAATATGATCAAATTACCCACTTGTTCATGTAATGCCTCTAAACAGTATAATGAGTTTAATGATTCCATCAAATTAATGCAATTTTTAATGGGATTGGATGATATATACCTGCCTGTTAGAACCAATTTGCTTACTCGTGATCCTTTGCCTACCCTTAAAACTGCTTTTTTAACAATCTCTAGGGAAGAGTCACATAGGGCTGGTAATAGTGGTTCTAAGTCTTCACCTGCAGGATTTGTGTCAAGGTCTGGGCCCTTTTCTGATACTACTAGGAGACCAAACAGGGGGCCCAATACTAACATCAAGTGCACTCATTGCAACAAGATTGGTCACTTAGTTGACAAGTGTTATGAATTGATAGGTTATCCTCCAGGGTATAAACCACCTAGAAATAGTAAATGGAACAATCAAGGGTCTAAGCAGGTTTCTGTAAATGGATCACATGTTGACACTGGATCTGGTTCTAATACTTCCACTGTTAGTAGTTTGAGTCCTGATCAAGTATGTAGGTTATTGAAACTGTTGGATGAAAAATCTGGAGAAGCTACCTCAAGCAACTCCATAGGAGGTACTGGTTCATACAATAGTTTCAATCCTTTTAGCAACACTGTGTATGTGTTTGGGTCTGGTATAGATAAGGCTGGTTGGGTAATTGACTCTGGTGCAAATCAGCATATGGTAATATCTGATAAAGATCTTGTGAACTCAGTAAATGTGTCTGAATTTGGAATTAAAATTAGACACCCAAATGGAACTTTGGCAAATGTGACTAAAATTGGAAATTTAATGTTTGCAAATAAAGTTTTATTAAAAGATGTCTTTGTTGTACCAGAGTACTTTGTCAACCTCATATCTGTACATAAACTTGCTAAAGATAATAAGCTTAGATCTGTTTTTGATGAACACTGTTGCTATCTTCAGGACTCCTCTACAAACCAGACTGTAGTGACTGGTAGGCAGTCTGATGGTTTATATCTGTATGGTAATGAGTCTATATGTTCTGAGGTGTGTTTTAATTCTGTCAATACCATTGATTTGTGGCATATTAGGCTAGGGCATCCAGCAGATCCTGTCATTAAGATTTTGAAAAATGATTTAAACATTAAAGAGTTTAAGTCTGTCTCTGTTTGTGAAATCTGTCATAAGTCAAAACAGCATAGACAGCCTTTCCCCATTAGTGACCATAAAACTAGTAATGTTGGAGATTTAATTCACCTAGATGTTTGGGGTCCTTACAAAGTTACCAGTCAAGAGGGATTTAAATATTTTCTGACTATTGTTGATGATTACAGCAGGGCTGTTTGGGTATACCTTATGAAAACTAAAGGGGAGGTTGGTCACTGTATTGAAAATTTTTACAATTTAGTTAAAACTCAGTTTAAAGTTAACATTAAAATTTTTCGAAGTGATAATGGAACTGAGTTCATTAATTCTACAATGCAAAGTTTTACTCATAAAAATGGTATCTTGCATCAAACTTCTTGCATCCACACACCTCAACAAAATGGTATAGTTGAGAGAAAACATAGACATCTGCTGAATGTTGCTAGGACTTTGATGTTTCAGTCTTGTATACCTTTGACTATGTGGCCTGAATGTGTTCTCACTGCTTCTTACCTGATTAACAGGCTTCCATCCTCTGTACTCAATGGCAAATCCCCTTTTGAAATGATGTTTGGCATTAAACCTTCCCTTGATCACTTGAGAGTGTTTGGATGTCTTTGTTTTGCTACTATTTTGGATAATAATGATAAGTTTGGGAGTCAAGCTGAAAAATGTGTTTTAGTAGGTTTTTCAAATCAAAAAAAGGGCTATAAGTTGTGGAGTCTTGATAGAAAAACAATGTTTTTTTCAAGAGACATCAAATTTTATGAAACAGTTTTCCCTTTTAAGAGTTCTCATAAGTCTGTTGATACCTTACTACCTGGTTCTGATGATTGGATTAAGTTTTTTGATACTTTTACTCCTGTGTCTTTTGATCCAAACAACTCAAGTGCAAAACCCGATGATGAAGGGGAGGTCCAAGGTGACTCAGATCACCATGGCTCTTCTCAAAGTGAAACACAGAGCGGTCAGGTTGTTCCTACTGACTCTAGTGATGCCGCTTTTGAAGTTGAACCTGGTGATGCTGAGGATGATACTCATCCATCCTCTGAGGGTACTAGTCTATCCAGGCGACATTCCACAAGACCAATTAAACCTCCCCAAAATCTTAAAGATTATGTGGTGGGGGGTGTATCTATGGTCTTGAGAAAGTTCTTGGATATTCTAGTTTGTCCAAAGAAAGTCTTAATTTTACTGTTGCTTTAAATAAAAGTTGTGAACCTAAGAACTTTTCTGATGCCAAACATGATCCTAACTGGGTCATGGCCATGAATGAGGAGATGGAAGCTCTAAACAGAAACAATACCTGGACTCTTGTTGACCTTCCAAAAAATAGGAAACCTATAGGATGTAAATGGGTTTTTAAGATTAAGTATAGATCAACAGGTGAAATTGACAGGTATAAGGCTAGATTAGTGGCAAAGGGATTTAGTCAAAAAGAGGGAATAGATTTTCATGAAACTTTCTCTCCTGTTATCAAATTTGTTTCTATAAGGTGTGTGTTAAACTTAGCTGTTATAAACTCTTGGCCACTGTTTCAGCTTGATATAAATAATGCTTTCCTCTATGGTGATTTAAATGAAGATGTGTATATGTCATTACCTGAGGGATATTTTTCTAAAACTGAAACCAAGGTGTGCAAATTGAATAAGTCATTGTATGGCCTTAAACAGGCTCCTAGGATGTGGAATGAGAAGTTGGTTAAGGCATTAACTGAGAATGGCTTCTGTCAAAGCAAAAGTGACTATTCCTTGTTTGTTAAAAATAAACATAAAACTGTTACTATTCTTCTTGTATATGTAGATGACATAATAGTAACAGGAAACAGTTTGGATGATATTAAACAAGTTAAAATTGATCTTCAATCTAAATTCAGAATTAAGGACTTGGGTGAGCTCAAGTATTTTTTAGGTTTTGAGGTCATCAGGTCTGATCTGGGTTTATGTCTCTCACAAAGGAAATATTGTGTGGAATTGTTGGCTGAATTTGGTTTAACTGGTGCTAAACCAGTTAACATACCTATTGAACAGAGTTCTCTTGTTAATGCTGGCTGCAAAAATAAGGAAAAGTTACAAAATATTACTGGTTTTCAAAAATTAATAGGCAAACTCATATATTTGTCTCACACTAGGCCTGACATATCTTACACTGTGCAATTTCTTAGTCAATTTATGCATAGTCCCAACCAGTGTCATCTGGATGTTGCTCTTAGGTTACTAAGGTACTTAAAGGGTGCTCCTGGGAAAGGGATTTTGTTTAAAAAGGATAACAGTCTTACCTTACGTGTTTATGCTGACTCTGATTGGGCTAAATGCCTTATTACTAGGAAATCTGTTACAGGATATTGTGTTATGTTGGGAAATTCTCTTTTGTCTTGGAAGTCAAAAAAACAGAGCACTGTGTCTCGTTCCTCAGCTGAGGCTGAGTATAGAGCTATGAGCTCTGCTGTTTGTGAGCTTATGTGGATTAAGAATATTTTTCAAGAATTAGGGATTTTTATAAAGTTGCCTGTTACTGTTTTTTGTGATAATGAGGCTGCTGTTTCGATAACAACTAATCCTGTGTTCCATGATCGTACCAAGCATTTCGAAATTGATCTCTTCTTTTTAAGGGAAAAAATTCTTTCTGGTTTGGTTAGTGTAAAAGGCATAAAATCAGCTGAGCAGGTTGCAGATGTGTTTACCAAAGGGCTGCTAGCTGCTCAGCATGAACTTTTGTGTGAAAAACTGAATATGTTTGATCCTTTTACTGTTTGAATTATGGGGGGCTGTCAAAAATAAGCTTAGTTTATAATTCAAACATTAAAAGATATTATATTTGTTTTATTTCTTTGTCAGGAAATAGGTGTTGGGCCAAGGATGTGCTATGGGCTGCTGATAATTCTTGTGGGCTTAAGTCTGGACCTGGTAGCTGCCAAGAAAGGTTGTTCGGGTTGATATAAAGATGAAGAAGCAGCTAGGGTTTGAGTATTCACTCAGTCGCAGTTTCTCTGACTCTCACTTTGTTTTTTTTCTTCGATTCTTCAACCGATTGTCAAGATCTCCCAATTCTCACTGGAGATCTTGTCTTCGTTCTTGTTGATTGTATCGTGTAGTAAAGATCATCATAGTGATGATCTTATAGGTGTTCGTTTGTTCTTGTATTCATTGTTCGAGAGTTTGTACAGATTTGTTCGTCTTTCTGAGTGTTTCATCTTGTTTCGATTCTGCTTGTATTTGAATCCTTTGAACTTTACACTAAATCATGTTTGTTGATTTTAGGATATCTATCTTATCCACCAAGCATGCTCAATGCTATAAATACATGCTCTTCACCTTATTCATTCACTCTGAACTCATCGTACTCATATATAACACACACATTACATTCAATCATCTATTAACAACATTTGACATACTAAGGAACGATAAGATAATAAACGTACATACATGCGTTTATAACCATATAGAACACTCATCAACATAAACATATGATTTCATTCATATAGGCTTGAGAGGGTGAAATTAGATGAAGCTTGGGATTGATTGAGTGGCATTGATGTGATATAGAATAATAATGATTTGTAATTGTTTGTATAGTTCAGGGGCCGAATGTGTAATTCTGTAGTTTTCTCTAGATTTTGTAATTGTTTGTATAGTTTAGGGGCTGAAATTGTAACTGTCTAACGAATTGGATTCCGGCTGTTAAATAGCCGTTTGGTTGTTAATAAGAATCATCGATCAGTTAGTTGGCCCATTCTCTCTCTGTTAAACTTCTGTTACTATCATGATGTGCCATGACAATACCTTTAGGAATATTGTCCTGCTCATACGGGATCGTTTAAAATGGCCCTGAATACGGGATCGTTTAAAATGGCCCCTGAATCAGCGTGTGCCGAACGGAGACCGGAGATCAAGACAAAGAATGAAAAAAAAATGGAAGATGAGAACGTAATTTCACACTAAGGTACTGATAGTAATATCTTGTCCTCCCATACCTCCTTTAGTACCGCCCCACCATACCATGCCGATTGGGAATGCTAAGCTGGTCATGTTTGGGATTCACCCTGACAATTGACACTAACCTGAATCCGGAGATTGTGTTAGACATATGAATCTGGTTATGACAAGAATATTTATGAGTTAGTCTGAACATGTCCCGTTTAGCCTGATCTATTTCACATATTAATATTTTAAAAGTTACTAACTTTAAAAGAAATGCATATACAACAATTATAATTTAGTTATACAATCTTATGTTAACTTTTGTTTGAAGTTAAAATTTTGACAAAAAATACAATGCGAGTTAATTTATGCCAAAAGTATATATATAAATAAACCGGTTAAAAAAAACCAACCCCAAACCACTAGGTTTAGAGGAACAAAATCCATTTGGCCAATGGCGAAGCTTGAAAAAAAAGTTTGGGGGGGGGCGAAAAGTTTCGGTCCCTAAAAAAATCCGTACCGCTATGTTCGGGTCGACCATCCGGTTCGGGTCGACCATCCGGTTCGGGTCGGCCACCCGGTTCGGGTCGGGTCGGGTCGAGTGTCGAGTCTAACAATAAAATATATACTTAGTAGTTAATAGTCTTCATATTTTTAAAGTAAGCAAATATTTATAAAAAAAAGCATTGTCGCAATGTCGTTTACACATAGAAAACTAGAAAACTAGATATTTGTAAAGCAAACAAAGATCTTTGGAAAATGGTATGCACCTGGAATAAGAATCATAATTTTGCCCGACGACCTTTAAGATCTTTGAATTCATCAATTATGGAATTTGAATCAAAGTTTTCAGCGATTTCTTTTTCTATGTAAATCACCAAGCTGTCCGCGAGATACTCGTCCGACATCTTATTGCGAAGACGAGTCTTGAATATCTTCATTGCTGAAAATGCTCTCTTTGTTGTTGCAGTTGAAACCGGAAGTGTCAAGATAAGTCGACACACTCTATCAACCAGATTGTACGTCTCACGTTTCTGAGTTTCCACTAGAGTTTTGCATAGATCTGGAAGATTTGATACACCACTCAGCCTGATATTATTTTTCATTTCAATATTAAGATTCTCCAATTGATATTGCAACCCAATCCTCTCCTGCTGTGTAAAATCCCCAGGATAATATCTCTCCACAAGAAGGCATATATCTTCAACATTAATCTCTTTTGAAGCTAAACTAGCACTACGAGATAACAATTCCATTGTGTGCTCACTGAATCTACTATTCAACTCATGTAATTGTTTATCCAATGTGGATATAAACAAATCAGCTCGGTAATAATGCCCAAATGTAACGTGAAGATCGTTTTTACGTGGGCGATAGTTAGTAGAAACATATGGATTGTCCATGTCCGGCACACTTACTTGATGCTTTTCACAGAAAAAAGTAACATCTTCAAGAAATTTATCCCACCCAGTGTTTCTGAAAGTATCTAAACTAACCTTTGCTGTAGCAACTTGGTCCATGGCATTGAGAATGTCTTGGGATTTCTTTTGTAGTGCTTGAGAAAGTGTATCCGCCTCACTTGTTGAAGTCTTATGACGTTTACTACTTCCTTCTTCATCACTTTCCTTTCTTTTGAAAAAGGAATGAATAGTTTTCTCCTTTCCCATAATGATATAATACCTAATTAAACCAATAAACCAATAAACCAAAAAACCGTTAAAACTTAACCATTAATAATGAACAATTACAACATCCAAACCTTGTGACTTGTAAAACCATTGAATTAATAAAAACCCAATAGCCCAAACCTTGAATAAAAACAAAACCATTGAATGAATAAAAACCCAATAACCCATTACCTATTTACCTATTTGATAATTCAATAACCATTGTCTATCACTCCATTGAATTGGATAAAAACAAAATCAACAAAATTGAATAACCATTGTCAAACTGTGAATTGTCAAACTAAACTAACAATAAACTAATAAACAATTAACATATTAAAACAATTAAACAATTACCTATTTAAACCCACTAACATTGAAGTTTTGATTGTTGAAGTTCCACTAGTGGCGCAGCAGCAGCATCTCCGTGGAGAGGCAGAGAACACAGAGCAGGAGCAGTGGAGCAGGCGCAGCAGGCTTCAGGCCAGCACCAAGGGCGCAGGTTCCGTTCGAGGTTCGAGCAGGACTGCAGCAGGAGGAGCGGTTGGAGGCTTCGAGCAGGAGGAGGGAGCCAGGGAGGAGCGCTGTAGAGGTTTACGCTCAGTTTCCGAGTTTACTTAAAGAGGGAAAAGAAGAGAAGAGAAGAGAAAAGAAATGAAGAGAAGAGAAAGGAAAGGAAGAGAAAGGGAGTGAATCCTTTCCTTCCGAATCATTCCAAATCAGAAGGAGAGAAAAACACTGGAAATTAGCTTAACTTTCCTTCCACTTCCCTCCTTTTCCCTCCTTAAATGAAACTCGGGAATACGATTTTTTTTTATTTTCCTTTCCTTTCCCTCATTAACTGAAACTTAGGAACACAATTTTTTTTTCATTTCCTTCACTTTCCCTTCCCTTCCCTCCTTAAGTAAACTCGGGAACACAGTGTTAGGGTTTGGAGGTGGGAGGGGAGTCTCTGACCGTCGAGAGGGAGATGGGGGATACAAAACACGTTTTTTTTTAATTTAGATTGGGGGAATTAAATTTTAAAATTTTCAAATCCCCCCTTATACTAATAAGTATTTTTTTAAACGGAACAAATTTTATATTAGTTATTCACTACATATTTTATGAAAAAAAATCAACTTGATAAAATATTTATGAGAAAAAAAAAACCGAGGGGGCTAAAGGATTTTTTTAAAAATAATCCGGGGGGGGGGGGGGCGATTTTCAATATATATAAAAAAAAATTTAAAAATCCGAAAAAATCAGTACTTCTGGCCGAAAAAACCGGGGGGCGGTCCCCCCCCCCCGGTTCCCTTGCAACCTGCGCCCTTGCATTTGGCTAAATAGTTTCTAGTTGAAATTGATTTGAACTCCCTTCATTTTGAAATTGATTTACTTTATGCGATGTACACCGCGAGAAGAAGGAAACCATGGCGCCAACTCGCACGAAAGCCTTCCTTTCCTCTGCGTTTTCGACTGACGCGACGTTCTCTATGGAAACTTCCACACTCGTGGTGATTCCTTTGGCCAATCAACTAATGCCATTTATTTTTCAATTTTTTTTGTTTAAACTAATTAAATAATAAACCACACCAAATAAAAAACTAAACCACTATACCCCTTTTAGTCGTTACTGACGTTATCACCATACCAACATCACATCATATGCGTATAGGAGGTACCCTAAGGGTAAAGGGAATACCCTTCCCGATCCAATCGGGAAGGTGAAAACGGGGAAAATCGGGGAAACGGGATCACGGGGAAACCATAGCTTGGCTGCTCGGGAAAAATTGGGGAAAGGGGAATTCGGGATCGGGAAGGTTAAAATGGGGTTGGGACCCCGATTTTTTCAAGAGAGAGTGGGAGAGTGGGGAAGGTTTGGGAGAGTGGGGAAACCATTGCAATTAAAATGGAGAAAAATGGGAAGAGGTAGGGAATGATGAGGTGGCACCAAAAATGGAGTGGGGATTGGGGAAATGGGGAAACCATTGCAATTAACCTAACCCAAACCCATAAATTTATCAAGATACAAACACCGTTAAAAATCGGGTCCTGCTATTTAGACATCTCAATATGCAGCGTATTGGGCAATACTCTGCGTATAGGACTAATATGCAGCGTATTACCCAATACTCTGCGTATAGGTTTCTGGTGAATTTTTTTTTATGTTTTGTGTTATTTGTTTTTTGGGTAAAAAGTTATTAAAAACCAAAAAAAATAAAAAAAAATTAAAAACACTCATGGAGGGTGATGTCTTTTTCATCAATAGGTCACCAACAACCCGCAAACATTATTTACAAATTTTTTTTTTTTTACAAAACACTCAAACACCTATAGCTAATATAGCATGTTTTAAATTGAAAAAAAAAATTGAAGTATTTTTAAAAAATCTAAAAAATTCACATAACGTTTTTATGAACTTAACTAAAGGAGGTCATGAGGAAAAAAATACATCAGATGTTCATAACTTTTTTGTTTTTTTTTTTTGGTTTAAATAATTTTTTGTAAATAATGTTTGTGGGTTGTTTGTGACCTATTGATGAAAAAGACATCACCCTTCATAAGTGTTTTTATTTATTTTTACTTTTTTTTTTGTTTTTAATAACTTTTTACCCAAAAAACAAATAACACAAAACATAAAAAAAAAATTCACCAGAAACCTATACGCAGAGTATTGGGTAATACGCTGCATATTAGTCCTATACGCAGAGTATTGCCCAATACGCTGCATATTGAGATGTCTAAATAGCCGGACCCTTAAAAATTGCATGAACCAACGCTCCATGTTGTCACATCAAAGTCACTTCAGTTTTCATTAAGTTTCCATTGATATCCACATTTTGAGGGCCTGATTCCATTGGAATATCCATTGTGATGTTATCTTTATCTTATGAATACAAATATTGTGATGTTATCTTTATCTTGTGAATACAAATAATATTTAAATTCTTTTAACAATGTGTAAGTTATCCTATTACTTGAGTTGTCTTTTATTACTCCCATGGTAATTTTTTAAGTTTTATTTTAGTTTTTCTTCTTAGTTTTTTTTTCAATTTCTTATGTAGCCCACTCCAATGATGTCATGTGGTGATTTGATTACTTTATAATATTTTTAAAATATTTGTTACGTATAACACAATCTTTGTTACATTTTGATGAATTTTATCCACACTAATGGTGTCACGTGACATTCATATTATTTGTTTTTTAAGTATCTAAATACAATACAATTAGCAAGGGAGTTATTGGTGTGGTCGGTAGAGCTATGTAACATTTAGGTCTTATTTTCGATACTTGGAGAGTTTGACTTTTAATTTTAATTCGCACAATGTTTTTATTGTTGCGTTTTGTAGATAGTAAGTTTTAGCAATTCAATTGTTTTGTATACACGCATTATCAATCTCAACGGTAACATATGAGTAGTAAATCTAGTTAACTATAAAAACTATCACCTAAATAAACTAATTTTATTACTAAGTAATAACTAATAGCATTACATAACAATTAAAAACATACTAAAATACTAGATAGCAACTATTAAAATAAGATTAAAAAGCTATGAGCCGTTTAGAAAAAAAACATGAAAGTAAAATTACAAGAAAAGGTAAAGTATATAGAATCTATAGTCTTTAGGTTTACGTAGTGGAACATATGTAAATATATTTTAGAAAAGCATTACAAATCTTTAATTCCAATAAAGCACTAAAATGGGTGATACATGTCTCATTTTTACGGGGTTCACATCAGCATTGTCACATGTCAAAACCACATTCAAGTATCAATTTATTAGATTATCAATTAAGTATAATTACCAATTTTGTCAAAACTAAATTTCCATTTAGAAAAAATTGACAAACTTAATGTGAATTTGATAAATTACTTAATAATTTGATTATTTTAAGAAAACTAATCAACAATTTGTCAAACATAATAAATTTGATTATTTTAACAGTTTTTTCTTCTTGTTAATATGTGTCTAATAATATGAATTCAACCCGTGTAATACACGGGTTACTAACCTAGTACGTAACAAAGTCATATACAACACCAACAAATATTGTATTTTAGAACCTATGTTTTAGAAATAAAACCATATCAGAATGTTCACAAGAAATAAACAATTCTAAATACTATGAATTTAAATTTTTTATAAAGCTAACCGATACAATTTATCCATGATTTATATCACTGAAAATCATTTTAGATGACTAACTAATTGTTGATTAAAAAACATAAAGTAAAAAACATAATGTTATTCTCCACTTTGTGAACTTCTCAATGGCCGTGAACCACGGCTTTGCTTCATGCACTAAGGCGTGCGTGGTCATGTACACACTTTGGAGCTTATCTCATCATCACCAAACAAGCCAAGCTTTTATATTTCACTTCTACTCTTAAAGACTAAACTACATCCAAATATTATAATTTTATATTTTTTTTTTCCAGATTTAATCCTGAAGCCTCCCCAAATATTACATCTAAATTAAATGTCTCCGCGTTAGGCTTACCAACTAGGGGTGTTAAACTGGTCATGTTTGTGGGTTGGCGGGTCAACCCGATCAGAACCCAAAAATCATGTCACACACATTAACCCGAACACGACATTTACGGATTGACCCGAACACGACCTGTTTGCCCCGATTTCTTTTTTTTACTTTTTAAATATATTAATGCTTTAAAATTATAATTTTACTACAAATATATTTAAAATAATTATATTTATATTATAAAATTTTATTATGATTTCTCTTTAAAACTTTGATAAAAGTTATAATACTAGCTTAATTATTATGACTTAAAATACACCGACTCTAGGGAGTTTACCACAGTGTGTGGGTTTTTCTAAGGAACTAGTGAATTTAGGTGATGTCGCGTAGTTCAACATCTTGCTGAACTTATAAGTCGACTGATTGCTATTAACAAAAGTTATGACTTAAAACACATTTAAAAATCTAAAACATTAAATAAATAAGCTAAACAGGTTAACCCGTCAACCAGACAAATTCGACTCGAATACGACCCGTTTAGTTAAACAGGTTTACGGGTTTAACCCGAAACCATTTACACTAAACCTAAACTTATAAAATTCGGATTAAATTCATGTCGTGTTAAAAATTCACACCTCTACTACCAACCCGATGCTTTGAGCACACGCATGATATCCTTAAAATGAAAAGGAAAAAAAAAAACAAATGAAAATCTCAAAAGGCGAATAGTTTGGGCCGCAAATCCATTCGCCGACTTAAATGGGACATGAGTCAAAGCAACATCAGCCAGCCAGCCGACTTTCTCCTCCGTCAAATCCGTCCAAACCATATGACGAACTCAATGACTCAATACTCTCCACTGTCACGTGGGCCCACCCCTCCACGTGTCACCATCTCTTTAGCTGTTCCTCCCCCTCCTTTTGTCTTTACAAATCGAAAGCGAGAGGCTGCGTCAAACAAACCCCTCCTCCTTCCTCGAACCCACGTTTGTTTTCATCCAGATTCAATCCCCCACGTGCCTGCCCCTCTTTCTATTTAAACCCCTCGATTCTTCTTCACTAGTGTCGAAAACTCAAACTCAAAACCCTAACCCTAGCCCCTGCAACTGAAACTGAAACTGCAATTGATTGATTCAGAAGAAGGAGGAGGAGAAGGAGAAAACAGAGTAGTTTGGATTTTGGAAAATGACCGGGGACGGTTTGGAATTGCCGCCGGGGTTCAGATTTCATCCGACGGATGAGGAATTGGTGATGCATTACCTGTGCAGGAAATGTGCGTCTCAGACGATTTCTGTCCCGATTATTGCAGAGATTGATTTGTATAAGTTCGATCCCTGGCAGCTTCCTGGTAATTTCACCTGATCGGCTGATCTTATCTCGTTTTCGATTTGATTCAACTGTTTATGTTCGAATTTGAGTTTGAATTCAGATTCTGTCTCGTCGCTATTCAATTTTTTCATCGATTTGAGACGAGTTATCGATTTCGATGATTCTGTTTCCAAAATCAACTTTTTATTTCGAATTTTGATCCCTGAAGTTCACGATTTCATGTGATTTTATCCAATTACGAACACAAAATGACGAGATTCAACGATTCTGTTTCCGAATTTGAGTTTCATCAAATTTTGAATCGTTTTCTGTTACTTTCATCTAAAATTGATAAGAACAATGAGAAACAATCGCAAATTCCTTCGTTTCTATTCAAATTTTTTGATCCATTTGAGACGAATTATCGATTTAGATGATTCTGTTTCCGAAATCAACTTTTTGTTTCAA
This sequence comes from Deinandra increscens subsp. villosa, assembly GCA_039602395.1. Classification (NCBI taxonomy): domain Eukaryota; kingdom Viridiplantae; phylum Streptophyta; class Magnoliopsida; order Asterales; family Asteraceae; genus Deinandra; species Deinandra increscens. The sequence goes on along the minus strand of JBCNJP010000015.1, from coordinate 16,129,777 downwards.
AATTTGATCCCTGAAGTTCACGATGTCAAGTGATTTTATCCGAATTATGAACACAAATGGCGAGATTCCACGATTCTGTTTCAGGATTTGAGTTTCATCAAAATTTGAATACGTTTTCTGTTAGTTTCATCTAAAATTGATCTACTAGAATGTCGATATGATCTAAACTATTGGTTTGATTTGAACAGATTTGGCTTTGTACGGAGAAAAGGAGTGGTACTTCTTTTCGCCTAGGGACAGAAAGTATCCGAACGGATCTCGGCCGAACAGAGCTGCCGGAACAGGGTATTGGAAGGCCACCGGAGCAGATAAGCCGATCGGAAAACCTAAGGCCGTGGGAATAAAGAAGGCGTTGGTATTCTACGCCGGGAAAGCTCCGAGAGGGGTGAAAACGAATTGGATAATGCATGAGTACCGGCTGGCTAACGTCGATAGATCCGCCGGCAAACGGAGCAACAATCTTAGGGTACTTTTCTAACTTTCTTCTGTTTTTTGGATTCTAGAAAATTCGAAATTTCCGGTTTCCGGTTATAACTTGGGGTTCAATTCGGTTTTTATTAATGTTTTAAAATGTAATTTAGAGTTGTGTTAAAAAAAAGTTTAAATGGTTTGATTAGAAAGGTAAAACTGAATTGACTATTTAAATTTATAAATTATAATATATATTTTATAAATTTTTAAACACGATAAATGTGAAAAAACACTTTATCAAAGTTTTAAACAAATGATGATTTAATAAAAGAAGATCGGTATAAGTTTTAATTAAAAGTATATTTATTTAAAATAAAGAATATTGAAATGTTTTATGCAATAAAGTCTTAAAAAACCGTTTAATTAGCAAGCTGATTTCAGCTTTAGGACGATTGAACCGTAAGGATTGTTGTGTAAAAAATCAGATCGGAAGTAGACTAAATCAGACGCACTCAAACCATTTTAGCTCTGATCACTAGTTCAACCAGTCAAACCGAACCTTAAAATTCGATTTTCAGTAAGAGAAAAAAACTATTAAAGCCTTTTATAATCAAATCATCGATTATTATGTGTGTTGTTTTGTTTTTTCTGTTTGGTTAAATCAGTTTTGTTAGTTTTAGTTATGGCCTTTTTGTATTTCAAAAATATTAGTTTTTCTTAATAACAAACAAACATACTAAAAACTAATCCCACTTAATATCTATTTCTATTGTTATAAGTTAATATCTATTTCTATTTGTTATAATAAATAGTTACATCCCATCAAAGTACTATGTTATGTCACATGTTAATATTAGTGACTAATTGTTTGTTATCGTAATTATGCAGTTAGACGACTGGGTATTATGTCGAATATACAACAAGAAAGGCGTGTTGGAAAAACACTTGAATTCCGATATAAAATCATCCCCATTCTCCGATATCAAAATCGATATAAAACCCGAAATGATGTCGTATTCTCCCGTCGAAAATATACCGACGGCGCATCTACAATCGCAACATCCCAGGAACGACACGTTTAATTTCGAACCATCAGAATCCGTCCCAACCTTACACACGGATTCAAGTTCCGAACACGAACGAGAAGTCCAAAGCGAGGTAACGAAAGACGAACTCCGGTTCAACTACATGAATCCTTTCGAAGATGACGCATTTACCCCGCAAACCTCGTTCTACAACGACTTTCAACTGTCTCCGTTACAAGATATGTTTATGTTCATGCCAAAGTCATTTCAAATGTGAACACATGTGTACATGAATTTGGGGTGAGGTTGACCGTTAGGTACAACTGTTGAAGCATGAGGTACTAGGTTGACATGTAGCCGCCCATTAACCGAAGGAAGAAAAGAATGGCGGACAAAATTGACGATTTTGAATGCTCAGTCGTAGCTCTAGGTTCAATGTATAGTTTATATATATTCAATAATATATTAAATGTTTTAATGATATAGAAATTACTTTAATATATTCATTGATGTACCATTCTTTCATAAGAGAATTTTCGTTCTATTTGGTTTTTATGATTTGTCTTCTACATGAAAAGTCCAATTCACATGAAGTATTAGGTTTTATCTATATCTATTTTTAAATAATTATATAAAATAGAGATGATAAAATTGTAGATTCTTAAATGATTCTATTCAAGTGCAAACTTTATAGCAATTATAAGGGGAGATATATACGAAAACTAGAGGTTTCAATCGTGTCGAGTTGACGGGTGATAAACTGGCGGGTTATATATTTTAACCTGAATACCACCCATATTTTTAAAGAAGTTAAGAATTATAACCCTAACTTGACATGTATAGATTCGAGTCAATCCGAAAATGACTCGCTTAACCTTTTCTAAAAAATAAATAAAAGTACTATGACCAACTATATAAGTATTAAAATCAACAGAATTCGAAATCAAAATTAAGCATAAAAATCAAAACATTCTTTAGAATGAAATGGTGGAATTAGAAAATAAATCGTTAACTAAACAACAAAGAATTTATCAAATTAGAAAATTTAAAGTCTTGAGTTTAATTTTTAGAAATGAAGAGTTGACTGAAACAGATTTTTAATTTGGAAGTAAATCAATTTAAATCTTGTAAAATAAATGCTAAATTTAAAGGTAACTTTTGAAAAAGGGGAAATATAATTTTAATTTCTTTTGTGAAACTTAAAAAAAAAGGGTTGACGGGTCAACCCGAATACGACTCGCTTTTTAAACGGATTAACCATAATCCGACCTATTTATAAACGGTGTAAGTTTATCAACCAAAAAACCTGATTATTTTCGTGTAATGTGCGGGTCATATTTCGGGTTAAGATAGGAATTGCCGCCTCAAGTAGATCTCAAATTCAAAGTCCTTGAAATAATTATTGTAAACGTATTTAGAATAATGACATTTATGTTAGGCTCTAAAGGGGGAGGGTGTGACGAGCGGCTAGCACTCTGCTAGTCCGCGACTACTACATCAACGGTATTGCGGGTCATCGATTTACTTCGTTCCCCGACTTCAATTTGCCACTTCCACAAGCTGAGGAGAGAAAAAGAAGGGGTAATACGCGCCAAAAACCAAGAAACCGACTTGATTCTTCACTAGTTTTCTTCAAATTTGAGCCTCAAATCCTCCAAGATCTTAATCCTTAGACTCTCCAGCCATTTTAGGGTTTTGAGTAAATTACACAGAAAATACTTTATGTTTTACTTAAATTTCAGATTAGGTCCTTTAACTAAAATTGCTCTACTTGACATCCTTTATGTTTTATACATGTTTCATTGGGGGTCCTTTATCACTAACAGTGTTAAAAAAACACCGTTAAATAAGGGGCAGTTTCGTCATTTTATAATACTAATCTTAAAATCAAGGTTTCATGAAGTATCTTTCTCCTTGAACGACATTTTTATCTGACCATTTTTATCGAGCTAGTTCGTTGTTCCTCTAATATCTTTTTCCTTGAAAGATACAATCGAGACATTTTTATCCGGCAGTAGAAGTAAACCGTAAAATCAAGATTCCACCTTGAACGACACAAACGAGCCGGCGGTTTCGGAAACTGCTCCGTGAACAGGATTCTCGCCGGAGTAATCGCCGTACATCGCAATCAACAACGGGATCCTCATCATCAACGTGTTCGGAAGCGTCACGAGTGAGAAAATCATAATCGTCCATCTGAGACTCCCGTCCACAAGTATCGTGATCTTTTGGAGAGCATTGGGGCCGGCGAATCGGAAATTCATACTGTACGGATTGTTCAACAAGATGAAGTGAAACGTTAATAGAGAAACGACCTTAATCGGAAAACAACAGCGGAGAGGAACGACCTATGAATCGGAAATTCATGTAGCAAATGATGAACGACGAATGAATCGGCGAATGATAGAGAGTATCGAACGAGTTGAATCAGAAATTCATATCCTACGGAAATTCACAAGTATTATGATATTTCTTTATGATCTTTCTGGATAATGTCATTATTTTAGATATTGAAATAATGATTTAAAAGTTTTTATTAAAAAATATTATAAAATGACGAAATTGCCCCTAACTTAACGATGTTTTTAAACCCCGTTTGTGATAAAGGACCTTCTATGAAACATGTATAAAACATAAAGGATGTTTTGTGTAGCAACTTTAGTTAAAGGACCTTATCAGAAATTTGAGTAAAACATAAAGGACCTTCTATGTAATTTACTCTAGGGTTTTTAAAGTGCTTAGAATGAGAGAAATGACGACTGGAACGAGTTTAGGAGTATTTACAGTCGATTTTAGGGCTAAAAACCAAATCAGCGTCGCGATGTCGGTGGGCGTATCGCGTACCGCTAGGGGCAGCCCGTCGTGATACGCGGCGCGTTCCTGTTCGTGTGTGCGCACCGTTGTGCTTCCCGTTTGCGCGTTATATCTCCGTTTTGACCCCCTTTTTTACCCAATTTCAGCTAATTAAGCCCTCTATCATATCAACCACGTTTAAACCACTCATTTTGATATAAAATATGACCCGTAACGATTAACGGATGATAAAATAACACATGAAAAGCATTTTGGGTCGGTTTTGACGTTTTTATCATTATTAAGCAAATCACCAACGTTTTACGATCCGATCAAGTGTGTGATGATTCATAATATGTTTTGTGATTACAAAACTCATAAACATGATAAAATTGATATCCATAACTCAAAAACGTGATCTCCCGGTTAGAATCAAAATCGTGCGAGATTTACCGAACTTTCACCGATTGCGTTATAGAGCTTGAATTCCCACCAATATTTGCTTGTATTTGCTTGTGTGCTTAACTAGTATCACACCCAAGTGTCATACATGCTTAGATTGATCAAATTCCCGATTAAGACGTAATTAGTGACGCGTTTGCGTAAAATCCGAAATGAGGACGAATTGACTCAATAAACATAATAATGGATCAAATCACATCAAATGAGGTATAAAACATCATAGAGAACATAACTCTTCATTTAATATCGATCACGGGATTCATTACAGGAAATCGGGTTGAATCTGACAAATCGAAACCCCGAAATGTTACACCACACCACTCCACCTCATCTACTACATTTCTACCTTTTTTCTCTTTCATATTTGACACAATTCGTAAGTTACTACCCTCTACCACCTTCCCCATAACTGATCTCAAAACTCCCACCTACCCTACAAATATATGAGCCTTCTCTTAATCTGTCTTAGTTATTTATTATATAGCAGTACCGAGAGGTTTCACGTAAAAACCTCAAACTGTGAAGTCATAGAATCCCATCTGGACTCTTTGATCTGTTCATCTAATCACCGTGATTATTTATTTTCTTTATTTTCTCTTTCTTTTAATATTCCAGAAAATTTTGTATATGAAATAGAGTTATTTCGCATGCGAAATAAGAGTTCTATAGTTCTTTATCTTTTAGGTTATATAATAAACCTCCCCCTATACAATTAATATTTTTTTATCAAATGGTTTCTAGTATAATATTATGTTAATGTTCTTTAAAGTGTTCCCCTAAGATAGAGAGTTCAAGTTACATAACGGACACATAAAGAATATATATAGCTAACATTTTACATTAACCATAAACATTGTTTCTGTTATATTTCTTTTATAAATAAGAGTAAACTTTGTTTTTAGTCCCCAACGTTTGCATATTTTAACAATTTTAGTTCAAACTTTTAAAAAATCCCAATTTAGTGTCTCACATTTCATTTTTTTTTTCAATTTTGGTCTCAACGTTAACAGTTGTTTAAAGAGTCGTTAGACTGCCCTCATGTGGTCCTTACATGAGGTGTACTTTTGTCATTTTTGTTTGTTTTAACTCATACTTTAAAACAAACGGGAATAACAAAAATATTCCTCACGTGGGGACCATGTGAAGACAGTCTAACGGCTCTTTTGAACGGTTGTTAGCGTTGTAACCAAAATTAAAAAAAATGAAATGTGAGACATTAATTTGAGATTTTTGAAAAATTGAGAATAAAATTATTAAAATGTGCAAACGTTGAAGATTAAAAACGAAGTTTACTCTATAAATAATTTATATAAACCTAACATAAAACAAAACATTATACATATATACAATGGCAGATTCTTCTTGGACACCCCTACATTCCAATTCAACACCCCAAACCACCCCGGATTGGCCAAACCGGCTCGGTTCAAATGAGGACAAAAAGTAAACCGGCCCGGTTTGTATGAACCGACCCGGTTTGAATTTATTTTCCCAACTTTTAATATATAAATATACAACCCAAAACTATAAAATACACAAATCTTATATTTTTTATAAAAACACCAAATTTAATATATTAAAATCGAATGCCCAAAATTTTACATTTATATCTTTTTTGTATATTACCGGCCCGGTTTGAATTTATTTTCCCACCTTTTAATATATAAATATACAACCCAAAACTATAATATACACAAATCTTATATTTTTTATAAAAACACCAAATTTAATATATAAAAATCGAATGCCCGAAATTTTACATTTATATCTTTTTTGTATATTTTTTTATAAAAAAAACATATATATATACAACCTAAAACTATAAAAATACACAAATCTTAAATTTTTTATAAAAATCCCAAATTTAATATATAAAAATTGAATGCCCCAAATTTTATATTTATATATTTTTTGTATATTTTTTTATAAAAAACCATAAATATACAACCTAAAACTAAATATGTAAGATATGTTAGAATTATTATAATAAAAAAAACCTAAACCGCCCCGGTTCACTCAAACCGCCCCGGTTTGAACCTCGTATTCCGGACTCTGATATGAAAAGACAGTTTTGTTTTTTCTGAACCGGACCGGTTCGCCCAATCCGTCCCGGTTTGAGGTGTGAATTTCGGATATAGGTGTCTGTATAGCAGGTCTCTATACAATATCTACGGTATTTTTTTTTTCTTTTGTTTTGACATTTTGTCATTTAGTATTTTTGTATTCTTTTGGTTTTGTCATTTTGTGTTTTCTCCCCTTTTCTTTTGTTTTATTGGATTTTGTCACGTAGTCTAAGTTGTTGTGTAACAAATAAAGTTATGTAAAATAAACTTCTACGTGTCAAACTCAATACTTTTAGCGTTTGATTTATAATTTTAAAGAGTTAATTGTCATTTTCGCCCCTGAGGTTTATAATGTTTCTAAGAAAGTTATGTAAAATAAATTTTTACGTGCCATACTAGTGTTAAAAACTAACCAGAAATCATGGTATTTTCGTAAAACCATATTATCTATTTTTATTCTTTTGAACGACATATATTTCCAAAAACTAAAAGTTTTAAAATGTTATAAACATGGTTATGCTTTTTAACGGGTAAAAAACAAAGTTTTAATATGTCAGTTTTAACGGGTCAAAAGCTCAATATTAATGGGTCTGTTTTAATGGGTCAAAAACTCAGTTTAATATTAGATAAACATAAATTGTTAATTTAATACATGAAATAAATTTATTATGTTTGACAGAATGTTGATTCGTTTTCTTAAAAAGACTCAAACTATTGAGTAAATTTACCAAATCTACATTAACTTGTAAATTTTTTCGAAATAGACATTTAGTTGGGACAAAATTGATAATTAGTCTTAACTGGTCATTTAATAAATTGATAATAATAAAGATGATTTGACATATGCTAATATTGATGTGGACCCACTAAAAAATGAGACATTTAGTAACTATTTTAGTCCCTTAATTTTTAGAATTAAAAATTAGCTTTACACATATTTTATTTTTCATACATATCTCTAAAATATTATGCTTTCTTACGCTGCGAATATAAAGTTACGATGAGTTTATTTTTGCATATCTTTCAAAATAAATTAATCAAAAGCAGAGACTACTTGTGTTACGACGTCAGTTTTATTTAAACCAAGGTGGGTCAAGTATGATATGTTTTTGTTTCTTTTTTCTAAACATCATTCTGTTTTTTCTTAATGCTAATTTCCATAATGGCGAGACTTTTTCATTATCTTTGAATATACCGTTGCGAATGCTTTTTATCTGTGTTTTAATACGAAAATCATGTCACTGCGACTTCATATGCTTCTATTTACACACTTAATCACATCAACACCACTACATACTTTATGGTTTCGTTTTTATATAAAATGATACGCTTATACTTCTCATTTTAAAAACTTGTAAATATGTCAATAAGAAGTTCTTTTTTTTATTTACATCTTTTATTAATATTTATTCTAAACTAAGCTTTTTAGATTACCCTTTTCATCAACACCTCCATAACAACATGTAGATTTGCATCTAGTAGTATTTATTTTGCAACCACATGATAACATGTGAATAACAGAAATGATAAAAAAAATCATACTTTGTAAGACTAACCTCTATTAAAAAATCTAATCAAATTGACAATCTAAAGATTTGAACATATCTTAAATTAAAACAAATTATGTCACTTAATCCTTATCAACTTGTGTTTATCTTTTTTGTCGTTTCTATAGTTGGTGTTAAGTTTATCTCACCAACCATTCAACCATTGTCGTTAATCGAATAATCGTCATCCTCCTTGATGGCGTCTATTATGTTGATTGGCTAACATTATTATTTTATTTATACCTCACTAACCTCTAATATTTTAATAGATTAAATTTGTTTTGAACTACTTAATTGCTAACTTGGTTTATAATGTATTTTTAGTTTTTATGCATAAATCTTAGTATATAACTATTTTTATAGTTTGCTAGAATTAAGATATTTAGAGGTGGTTTGTTTTTTTGATCTGGTGGGTTATATGGAGGTTCTAAGACGTTTTTAATCCTTTAAGAATTAGGAACTGTTGGGTGTGAAGGCCTTTGGGCCGGATATTTTATTTAGGGCCCGACTTGGTCCCTAAGTTTGTTGCCCTAATATTTTTTTCTATTTATACCATAATCATGTAATTGTAATCGTGTGCACTAAATCTTAATGAGAAAACCCTAGTTGCAGCCCGTGGATGTAGGTCACACCGACCGAACCACGTTAAATCTTGTGTCGTTATCTATTTTCTATATCGTTTGTGTGCGTGTGTTGTTGCTTCCGTTGGCTACGAACCTAACAAATGGCATCAGAGCTTGGTTCGTTAAACACACGGTTTACCACACTAAAGCGACGATCCGTAGCAGGAGGTTTATCCTGTTTTGAAGATCCGAGAGAGAAGATTTGCGATTAGGGTTTTGATAACCTTGGAGTCACCACCGTTTGCTCGATCGGAGAAGATCGATTGCCGATAGTTTACTTCCCTCATTTGTTGTTGCTGATCGACCAAAAGAACGAAATGGCGTGTCACCGTTTTCGGTCGGTAAGAAGAAAGAATATTTTTTTTTTCGTGGTGTTTCAATTGAATCAGAAAGAAATCAAAGTTGTGGTTTATTTGTTTACTTGCTTTTTGTGGTGGAGATATCTCTACGACACAAAAAAATGGTGGATTTATTTTGGTTTCTTTACTGATGAAACAATGAAAAGGAAAAGGTGGGTTTTTTTTTTCGTAGTTTACAAATGAGAATCGTTTGCGAGGTGATTTGATCGTGATTGTATTGTATCGGGTGAAGAATTCATCAAATCGTTGGGTATATGCAACTTATCGATTAGGGTTTGGTGAAAACTCTTGAAGTCAATGGCTCTTGCGGATACGGTTAGTTTGTCTCTTTTAATCCTTAAGCCGCACGTTTGTTTGATTTTTTGAATTCGGTTGGAACCGCTGATTAGGTTTGGGTAGTTGCCACCTTGATATTCAGCCGTTAATTGGGTTTGGGTTGTGGGCTAGATAGGGATTTATGTTTTCAAGTTCGAGTTTGACTGGTTATTATCAACTATTATTTGAACTGGGTTTGGTGAAGATTGGTTGGGTTCTGGGTCAGATTTTGTCAGCGAGGGCAAGTCAATTTAGGTGCCCGTGCTATACCAAATTTGTCACTGTGTTTTTTTTTCTCGATATGTGCTCCTGTTTGTTATTGCTATAACTGAAGACGGGATGGCGGTGATCGAAGTGTTTAAAGTTTCAAATTTTTTTTTGGTTAATTGGTTTGTCAATGAACTTGATGTGATACTGACGGAGGATAAACTTGAGAAAATAGAACTAGCAGGTGTGCTAGTTGAAGAGATAAGTGAAAAAAATGGTGGCAAGTCATGTAACTTATTGCTCGTTCGGAATATCTTTCGGTTAGGGTTTGCGTTAACTGATCGTGTGTACGGTCATAGAATCCTTGGTACCGCTTGGTTCCGTGAAAGCTCTACTGGTGTTATAATCGTTTGCTTGTTAGCTGGTCTGGAACTGTGGATGTTATCCATTGTTCGGTGGTGATTAGTGGTTCGGCATTTGAGGGGATTCAAGATCTCGTGTTGGGTGAAGGTGTTTCGCTGGTATAGTACGAGTTGTGATTCTTCTCAAGAGTGTTGGTTAGCAATGGTTTTGGATAACAGGGACAGTGGGAGCTGAGCATAGTTGATTTGGGGTGTGGCTACATAGGTGCGACATTTGTTTGAGTCGGTGTCCAAGATAATTGAATTCTGCTTCTGGGTATGTGTCTGGGGTTGATGCACTGAGACTCAGTGGAAGGCAGTGAAGACTCTTGGGTTTGAGTTTCTGGTATGCTTCATTTCATGTTACCCACTGTAGTGAAGTATTAGTGAATCTATTGATTGAAAACTTTGGGAAGGTACAGGTTTGTGTATCGCTGGAAGAGGTGAACCAACTTCCAAGTAGTAAAGTCTTGGCTCGCTGAATCAGGTAGTGCTAAGTGAATTCATTTAACAAGCATGAATTCTGGAGCCGCGTGGATGTCAGCTTGAGCGTATTCGGAGGTCTGAACATGGTCGGGGTTTTGGTAACAGTGGGAGCACGAGGTGTGTTCTTATATTGTTACAAAGCGATGTTGGGTTCGGAAGACCGGAATTCCGAATGGCAAAATCTCTCCTGGGTGCTTGTTATTTTGGAGAGTGTTCTTTGTTCTCTGGATGTCTCTGGAGCCGGTAGTTCGAATCAGTGGGAGCCGGTTGAGATTGAGAATGAGTCATTGGCGGGTTTTGCCATGACTGGGTCTGTGATGACCGTATTGGAGCTGTGGCGAGCTTCAATGGGCCTTTCAGGTTACTGATGAGAAGGGCCGCTGCAACTAGGTGGATTGGTATTTGGAGTCTTAGCTTATTCTTGGGAATTGGAGGCTGGATGACTTCTATTATTTGAAATCTTAGCTTGTTCTTTGGAACCGGAAGCTTGGAGGATTTCTGCTATTGACGATTACTGGTACTGGGTCATTGTTTGCTTGGATGGCGGGCTGGAGTTTATCGCAAGGCCTTCAAGTGGGAGATTGTTGGGTGTGAAGGCCTTTGGGCCGGATATTTTATTTAGGGCCCGACTTGGTCCCTAAGTTTGTTGCCCTAATATTTTTTTCTATTTATACCATAATCATGTAATTGTAATCGTGTGCACTAAATTTTAATGAGAAAACCCTAGTTGCAGCCCGTGGATGTAGGTCACACCGACCGAACCACGTTAAATCTTGTGTCGTTATCTATTTTCTATATCGTTTGTGTGCGTGTGTTGTTGCTTCCGTTGGCTACGAACCTAACAGGAACGACCGCTTGTTTGATGATCATATCTATTTTTTTTTCTTGTTTTTCAATAGAAAGAAGAAATATAGATTATTGTAGACTGTGGTAATTGTTAACCCACTCTTATTAATATAATTTTTTTTTCTTGTTTTTCAATAGAAAGAAGAAATATAGATTATAGTAGACCGTGGTAATTGTTAACCCACTCTTAATAATGTAATTGTTTGTTGTTTTTGGCTACCTTAGCTAAAGTTTTATAAAAGTTATGCGGTTAAAAAAAGGTACATTTACGTTTACACTACACTTTGAACAAAGTTCTTATCATTTATTGTTTATGTTTATTAGGCTTGCTTATTATTTTATCTTTGACGATTATGTTTTGTAGACACTTCAATGGATTGGGTTGAAAAATTGACAATCCGCTTGTTAAACTATTAATATATCCTTTATTCATTTATGGAAAATTGACTTTTAATTAATATATCCATCTGGTGGTATAACGAGAGAATTAAGTGTTGTAAAATAAATTGGAAAAAGTGGTTAAAAACCCAATTAAGTGTTGTAAAATAAATTGGAAAAAGTGGTTAAAACCCACGTAATTTATTTGACTAGTTTTTTACTAGTATTTTTTTAATAAGAATGTCGTCGTTCTAAAAATGATTCTTAATTAGCATGTACAAGTTGCATTATGTCAAGACCAAAGCAGGGATTTCATATTTATCTAGTCCACGTGAAAAATTAAAATAAGTTAGATATATCTTCATTAACGATACTTTTAAAAAAAAAAACAATTATCAGTAGTAGAGTCAGTATCCACAACTTCCCTTATCACAAGCCCCAACTTCCCTTTGATCTTAACGATACATAATCTCTACTATAATGTTGTGACACATAACTTTGCTATTATTTAAAGATGTGGAAACAAGGGCCTTATTCTAAGAATGCCAGAAATCAATAACATTCATAAAGAATACATATCGAGTTTAAGATATAAATCTATGAGGATTAAATTAACTACTTACATTTGCATAACCAACCAAGAATCCTTAGAATAAAACATGCCTAAACAAATTCTGGAAAGGTATAAAAATATGTGTTTAATCTTGTTGCAATGTGTTCTTTCGTTGGAGGTTGAATTAAATCTTGGTAACAATTATTTGCAAAGAAATGCAAGGGGTAGTACAATTATTTGATCTATTTGTTTACTCAAGTGATCTAACAATCATTGGTGTCTTTAAACTTTGAAGAATATATATGGTTTGCTAAATTTTGTAAACCAAGAAAATATTTGTTTTTTTTCTTTCAAAATATTTCTTTAAATGCTTAACTACTTCATATATATCCATATATCTATCCCATAAAGACAGACTTTTCATATTGACTCGTAACCTTAAAATAAGATGAAAGCCTCTGAAATAAAATTATATGGATTACCATCTCCTACACTATTTTTAGATAAAATGATAAATGATAAATAAAAAGACTTTAAAAAATGACAAATTATGTAACTTGAATAAATTAAACTTGATAATCCAAACAAAACCTCGTATAGTAAGTAAAGAAAATGTACGTGTTTATATTAATAAATATGGAGTTGGTTGGAGGCAACTTTGTTTGAATAGAATAGTCAGAATATGACTTTTAAAATCATTCTTATCTTAATACAAACAAATCTTCTGGTCAAAACATATGCAGCAAAAGTTGCGTAAGATATTTTAAAAATATTTTATAGGACTTGTAATTCCATGCTTATCGTAAGTTGAACAATCTTTAATCTTTTTGGTCCCATTAAATTTGTAAAATCATCTAAAGTTTCTTTTAACGTTTGAAAATCTAATAAAAAAATAATTTTTTGAAAAAGTATTTAATATGAGGTAGTTTTGTCTGGATGTCGCGAAATACTCCTTTATTTTTTATCAATGTCACATAGTAGCTACATCGGTTTTCTGTCTCTTCTATTTCATTTCTCTCAAACATATTTACTATGGACTATTTTTCACTTCATTGTTAAGAATTAATATCTAGGTTCAAAGTGAAAATACTAATAAAAGTTTAATATTTTATTTTAAAAATAATATTATATAATAAATAAAACCTAAGTAAAATGTAAGACTTAATATGAAAACAAAATTTATGCAAAATTGTGTGTCTAAAATTTATACAAAGTTGCTTAGAAGACAAAAAAGATATTTTTTGGTCTATGATACAGACACGAACATTTTTTTAAATACACCCACCCTAAACCTCACACTTAGGCCTGAATGTCACGTTTCTTACTTTAGCAGACGACACTTAGGCCTAAACGTCACATTTCATAAAGTTGTTTTTAATTTTTTTAAATGCTTATTTTGATTTTTTAATAAAAACGAGTTGTTTCTAAAAAAAATTACGTTTTTTGGGTTTTTTATGAAGTGTATTTAAATTACGTAAACTCTTTTTTTACGTTTTGTAAAATGTTATTTTTTTAGATATTTTTATTTCATAAAGTTGTTTTTTTAATTTTTTAAAATGCTTATTATGATTTTTTTTTATAAAAACGAGTTGTTTTTTTAAAAAAAAATTAAATTACGTTTTTTGGGTTTTTTTATGAACTGTATTTTACCTGTTATAAAATTAAAGTGGTTTCAAATTGAAATAAAACTACTAGATTTATTCTTATAAATAAAACAAATGTAACATTTAGGCCTTAATGTCACGCCTGTTAGAGACACGAACCGAGATGTAACATTTAGGCCTTAATGTCACGTTGAGAGGGAGTGTCTGACCAAAAACATTCGTGTCTATATAAAACCCCTATTTTTTTACAACTCACTTTTACATGAAACTTAGGTTAATGTTCAAAACAAACTATAAATATTATCATTTTGACTTCTTAAACAATTTACTAAACATAAATTATTTAAAAAAAATATATGTTGAGGTGTTTAAATTATTACAAAAAAAAGGAAATCTGGCATGAAGAACTCTAAGCAAGAATCAAAAGTGACGTAAAAGAGTAGAGGAGGATGGTGTTTCACATTCACCACGTACTGTGAATATTTTAGTAAATATTTTGAACTAAATGAATAGAGTTAAATTTTCTATTAACTTTAAAAAGAAAGAAAAATAAAAAAGACCAAGATATCTTACTTTTTAATGTAAACAAGATCTTCATGTGTGTTGCTGCGCGAGAAGTTCGATTGGTAATTGCTTTTCGTGTAATTGATCAGCAAACGATGACGTTTTATTTCTGCATGTGTGAGAAGGTCCATACTTTGAAGGTTATTTACAGCAAACATTTGTATTTGTATAATCTATAAAATATAGTAGTTTTTCTAGTTAACACGGTTTGTAAGGATCACTTGTAAAATTATTAGGAGGTCTAAAAACGTGATACCATAAGAATTTATTACTTATTGTTGGATTCTAGTCAGAATTAATAAACAAGATGTAAAGATATATATTTTTAGGAAATAAAAGGACTCCTAAACATGTCATCCCATTCCTCTCTCATAACCGATCATCAAACCATAAAAGAGGCCATTTATAAACGACCCTCTACTAACAATTATTATCAAAACATAGCACTTCAAAAACATAATGTCGAATGATAACTTGAATTATGAGTGAGAGTACATCAATTCTACAAAACCAAGAATTATGATAACTTAAAAAATTGCAAATATACCTCATAATGTCGAATAAGAACTTGAATTATGATGGGATGAAGAATCGTAATTGATGAATTATGGATTATAAATGTCGCAATTGATTTGAAGAATTGCTTGTTTTCAGATTGGCGCCATTTAGTCAGGATGATGAATTAGAGCATCGGGTATACAGGCGCCGAAGGCGCCATATTACGCTTTTGGCGGCGCCAACGGCGCCAAACACCGCCCCCCCATATTTAATCGGCGGCGCTATGTTGAGGCGTTAACATGTTAACGGGCGCTGAGTTTTTAAAACGGTCACATTTCTGACCGTTGGAGACTATCCGTTGGATTTTTTTTTTTTTAAAAAAAAAAATTTCTAATTTAATTCTCACTTAATATATACACATACTAACACACACATATCACACATACTCCTCTCCAAATCCTCTCAAACATCAACAACAATTTGAAGATTATGGATTTGTTATCCTCAAACGACTCTTCCGATACGTCCTCCGACGAAGAGGCCGAGATGTTTTTACAATTGATGTTTATTATCATCAAATACGGATGAACCGGCGGATGACTCGACTGGCTCGCATAAACCGAAATCGTGCGGCGGCTCATGAAAGTCTTCTACGAGACTATTTCAACGAAGATTGTGTCTACCGAGATGACGCATTCGAACAACGTTTTCGAATGCGACGTTCACTTTTTTTACGAATTGTGAACGATTTGGAGCGAGAGGACCCGTGGTTTCCAC
>JBCNJP010000015.1:16022481-16113365 GCA_039602395.1 Deinandra increscens subsp. villosa | reverse complement strand
ACTATTGGATCCATGTGGCATCATGTGACATAAATCTATTGGTTCTTACAGTTTTTACATTAAACTTGGTTTGTATATGATCCTCTCTTCCCTCGTGTATCATATATGTGTTAGGGCTGATAATCCGGGATCCTGGCGGCAGCTCAAATGGTTTGGTATCCTTATGCAAGTTCAGGATCCTGGCAGGTTCGAGCATCCTGAATTACAGTTATCAACTAACCCGTTTGTTTTTCCCATGTGTCTTATTAATTGCAGGGTCAAAGAAACGTGTAGATAAGCCTAAAGACTCGGACAAATGATATAGAACGTGGACTAAGTGGTCCACAACGTTCATATTGGCTCAGTTGGGAGAATCCCTAAAATATAGGACAGTTGGTTATATTATTTCAGGATGCTCGCCAGAAGCTCAAAGGATCCTGAACTACAGTTATCGATTAACCGTTACAATTGTCCACGTGTCTTAATTGATTGCAGGTATTAAGGGACGTGTAAATGATGGCTAAAGACTCGGTCAAGGCTTTATGGGACGTGTTGTAACTGACTCCAACGTTCACAAAGACTTGAAGACTCAATCCCTAGTTTTTAGCCTAGTTAGTTAATGCATTTTTGACTATTTAAACGAGCTCTAGGTCATTCATTCAGGAGGGGGACACACACACAACACACGATACTCGCTATCAAAACTCTCTACTACACTTAGATTTCGAGCTCATTTACTTTGTACCAAAAACGTTCATTATATAAAAGTTTTAGGAGGCAGGTACTTTGAACCGGCCCCCGAGGTTTTTTGCTAGGCTCCTTGAGGATACTCAAGGATTTCTGGATTTTCCCTCGTTACATCCTCGTGTCAATCTCCGAACTTACATTTTCATCTTTATTTACATCAAACACGCTACCTCACACATACATTTAGGCAGTTTTTGACCAAAACAATTTGGCGCCCACCGTGGGGCAAACGGTGTTTGAATTCGATTAAGAGCCTTGATCTTCTTCCCATTACCGATTCTTGAAAATGTCGACTCAACCAAAATTCACCTCAAAATCTGTTTCATCCTCTAAGCCCACTGTCAACGCTGGTCTCCCCCCAATGATGAAGAAAGTGGCTGATACTAATGCTAAAGGAGTGGAATACCCCACTTTTACTGGATCTCAAGGTACGTCCACTGACTCTACTATTTCTAATAATGATCTCTATGTTTTGATCAGGCAAATGAAGGCCCATGCGGATGAACAAACCAAAACCAACGAGAGAATGATGAAGGAGATCATGGAATTGAAGAAATCGAAGAAACCAGTAGAGGAAATCAGCCCTTTGATCCCAAAATCATTCGGGTTTAACTCTCCGGAAATATCGGAGCAGCCGAAACAGAAAGTAAATCCCTCTACTGTTCAAAAGTCAGGTATTGCAACAGTTACCACTGCAGGATCCTCAGGTACTCAGCATCAGAAGACTTCCAGGACGATGGATCTGGAATACTCTGGATTCTACTCTGGGCAACCCCCAGAATCTTACTACAGCGAATATGGAAGTCAGCAGCCGCCGAGATGCTCAAGTCAGCAACCAGCCGGGTTTTTAAACCATCGGGTGCCAGCAGTCTCAATGCATCAATCCGCATCTCGACCACAACAATTCGCGGCAACAAACCTACATGAGCCCTGGAGTCAGCAGTCAGCAATGCCTACTCCACAGATGCTACAGGGATCTTCATCTCAGCCATTCCAACCATACCGGAGCCGCTTCCGAGCAGCTCAGGATCCTCAAGGATCCTTATTTTCTAACCCTACTGTCTCTGCAGGCATATTCCCAGGTTCATCTCAGGAGATGCATGAAGGAGACTTTATCCCCATGCAAATGGGAACCACAACTGAGCCGACCATCCTCAGGGATGCTGAATATGGACCCCAGATCCATCTCCAAACTTCCAGGGCCGGTAACAACTTTGATAATTTTTATGTACACCCTAACCAAGGAACTGTGCAGAATGCAGGTATCAACCCGACTATTGCTAGGGAACTTCAGAGGTTAAAGGATATGATCTCAAGTGTTCCTGGTGTTATTCGTCCAATTCCTGAAGTGCCAGCAGGCAGCCACAGAGTTTCTAGATTTGCATGGCCCATTTGTGACGTGGAGATACCAAAAAGATTTCAAACTCCCAACATGAAACTCTACGACGGGACCACAGATCCTGAGGAACACGTGGCACAATATAGGGAACGGATGGAGATCAACCCCATTCCTGTAAACATCAAAGAAGCTTGCTTATGCAAGGGATTCGGCTCAACACTAACAGGACCAGCCTTGAAATGGCTACTCAGTATCCCTCCTAATACTATTACATCCTTTCCTCATTTGGTTAACTTATTTAATAACCAGTTTTCTTGCAGCAGGAGCTTTGAGAAGCTCACGGGTGACTTGTACATGATAGTTCAGAAATCCAATGAATCCCTAAGGGATTATGTGGCCAGATTCGGTCGAGAAGCACTGGATATCCTTAACCTGGATATGGCTGCTGCTGTAGAAGCCTTCAAAATGGGGATTAGAGGGGATTCCCGATTTTATGATGATTTGGTTATGACTCCTTGCAGGAACCTTGATGAAGTCAGAACAAGGGCATTGAGATTCATCAGATTAGAAGATGACAAGAAGGTCCAGAAAAGAGGCGATGAATCATTAGGCAGGAGAACAGATTCTCCCGGAAAGCAACAACGAACCAAACCCTATTACAGCAATGATAATCCCAGGGTTAATGCAGTTGAAGATGATGACGACGAGGAAGACTTCCCAAAGGTATCTGATTACTGTTTTTCGGTTGACACAAGTGGTTTGTTATGTGCCTTGCAGGATCTAGGTGATAAAGCCAGGTGGCCAAGAAAATCGGATAAACAAGGATCATGGAAAGATAAGTCTAAATGGTGTGCCTACCACGAAGACTTTGGGCACTTAACAGATGATTGCATAGCACTTCGGAAAGAAATCAGTTACCTGCTCAGCAAGGGGCATCTCAAGGAATTGTTCGGCAGAAAGAAGAGTAAAACTCAAGAAGCTGCTGAGCTGCCCAAAAGAGCGCAATCACCACCAGCAGATGCCAAAGTGATCAACTTCATCTCCGGAGGATCTGACATATGTGGAGCCTCTTTCTCATCAGCAAAAAGACATGCCAAGGAGGCTAAAATGGATCAAGGCAGTCGACCAAAGAAGAATGCAATATTGACTGAAGACAAAGTCATTTCTTTTGACGAAACTGATAAGCAAGACATCCAGGACCCTCATCATGACAGTCTGGTAATTACATTGTGTATTGCTAACCATTATGTTCGCAGGATCCTGATAGACAATGGCAGTTCGGTCAACATTATCCAATTGGACGTGCTTAAGAAGATGAGCATTCCCGAAGAAGAGATAATTCCAAGATCCTCAGTGTTAGTAGGATTTAGCGGAGAAACCAAGCATACGGTTGGAGACATCAGACTTCCTGTTTACATTGAAGGGGTCAACTCCATGCAGAAATTCTGCATTATTGACTCCCTTCCTTGTTGCAACGTAATCTTGGGAAGGCCATGGATCCATGACATGAAAGCAGTTCCATCTACCTATCATCAATGTGTGAAGCTTTCCACACCTTGGGGAGTTGTAAGAATACTAAGTGATCAACAAGAAGCCAAAGACTGCTACACTTCTGCTATGAAGAACACTATCAAGTCAAAGCCAGCATAGCAATTAAAGAAACCAGCACGAAGAATTCAGATGACGAAGGAATTGGAGACCAAAGAAGTTCAACTCAATCCTGAAGATCCTGAAGTCAAAGTGCTGGTAGGAACAAATATTCCTGAGGCAGTTTTTGACCAAAACAATATGCTTCATAATTTTGAACAATTTATTTAACAATACTTGACTTTATATAAATATAATAAATGATTGAAATAAGTTCAATAATGATATGTAATGATAAGCATGATGAAGTATACGACTTTTGCTTAAAAATAAAGTAACAAGGGTAATAAAAATTTATGTGTGGTTTCCATCCCAGTTGATCTTTTTGAGTGTTTTTCAGGAAATGAGAACCAAGCTTACATGTTTGATGCTACACATAAGATGCTATGGAACCTAGTTTAATAATTTAAATCGTTATCTTTACTTATGTTATGTCATGTTTGTTTTGAGATTGTTGTATGACTTTGAAATTTGGTATAATGGAATAATGAAACTTTAATTCGTATCATGTGTTTATGGACACTCATCATGCTCAACTTATTCCGTCGACAGGTAGGGTGTGACATGCTTTATAATTTAAAAAGTTTTTTTTTTCAACAAAAGACGAACCATATATTTATACATGTATATCTTTTAAAAGTGAATAAATGGAGAAAACCATATTTCTTTAACCGTTCATTCTGGATTTGACACTCCAGGCTTGACTCATATAGAAACACCATCAAGAAAAATGAAACTCACCACTTGAGAAGCACCCACTTGAGTCAGGTTTAAACTTAAGACCTCAAGAATTCAAAACTCTAACCATCATCCTCATACCATTATACTAAATGCCATTTGGTACAAACATAGTTTTTATTAAAAGACCGATTAGAATTTAAAAACCTGGGAAAACACAAAACAAACGAAAGGAAAAAACCCAAAACACCAAGATACCCGCCAAATTTTATTTTTTAAATAGCAAGCATATCATTCCACCAAAACCAAGAACAAAGGAACCGGGATTAGCAAGAAACTAACCCGGCCACCCGAACAACTTACACCCGCCAAAAATTACAAACCACCCAACATCAAAAGTACTCTGTTCCACCCGATCTATTTGTTTTGCCCATTCTTCTTGATTAAGAAAACATTGTTAAGGATTTGCATCCTTTTGTCGGTTTACATTAGAAGTCAACATGATTGCGTTACACTTTTGTCATTTCATTGGGTTTGTTTGGTTGCAACTCTTTTGTTTTACTTCTTATTTTGCCATCTTTATTGTTGGTTGATTTCATTTAGTCAGAATAAATTGTATGGTTTTGTTTATTTTTTTAATTTTTTTATTTTTTTATTTGTTTTGTGGAGGTCGTCAAACATGTTATTGTCTTTCTTGTACTTATCACTTGTATTTTTCGATGAACAAGTGCATGTTATTTTCAACATTTTATCCTCAATCAATCATTGTTCTTATTGTACACAATCCACTAGGGTGTTTTTTAATTTGAAGAAAAATCAATTTTATTTAAATAAAAGGATATAAGCAATAATATCTCGCTCAAAGCATTTACATCTTATTTTTCATATACATCTTTATCTCTATATTTTAGAAATTTCTTCTATTTTCCTTTTCATCCCAATCTCATCTCTAATATCGCAATCTCATCTCTAAAGTAAAGGTTTTGTTTTTAGTAAAACTCTATATATAAGCACTTTGATTTGTACCTCAATCGTTTAAGGAAGAGACAAAATAATTAAAAAAAAAACGATATAAAGATAGAGATGTGAAACAATAATTTATAAATAAATTTAAAGCATGATAATTTTTATAAAGATGGAAAGAATGAGATGTGAATGCTCTTAGAGAATTACAAC
The DNA here is from genome assembly GCA_039602395.1 of Deinandra increscens subsp. villosa. Taxonomy (NCBI): domain Eukaryota; kingdom Viridiplantae; phylum Streptophyta; class Magnoliopsida; order Asterales; family Asteraceae; genus Deinandra; species Deinandra increscens. Next base: position 16,107,799 of record JBCNJP010000015.1, on the reverse strand, counting down.
CCATTCTTTATTTACATCTCCATATAATTCCAACCAAACATGATTTTAAATAAAATTCTTTACGATTCCAATTTCTACTAATTTTGTGAACCAAATTTGCCCCTAACAGTTTATGTGTCTATACATAGACGGGCCACATATAGTAGTGTAGAAACTGTTTCTTGTTTTTTATATTTGTATCTAACATATATTAGAGTTTTTTTACTTATCCTTGATTTATTTTAGATGGCAAACCATATATCTGTCACATTTATAACTTTTTCTGCTTTCTTATTTATATAACTTATTTTTAAAGAAAAACATAAGGCTCGACGGATTGTGACGTGTACAGCTAATTGACATACGACAGAGTGTGAAAATGAGTTTTTCACCAACTTTGGACTAAAATAAAATATAGATAACATAGGTTGTTGCCTCTGTATTTAATGGGTTTGTGTAGTACGTTGTGAGGGCTTTCCAACGCATCAAACCACGTCCAAATCCGAGCTCGTATGAATGAGATATCGAAGCTCAAAGTTGAGGTCTCGCAACTTGTGAAGCTGCGAAAATTAGAGAGAAAAATGCTAAGTATAGCATGTTAACTCATCCCACATTGGTTGGGGATTGAAACCAAAAGTGGTTTATATGGTGGGAACCTTACCAACTATTGTTTCCTTTAGTATGACACATCCCTTGGACCCTGAGGCGAAGCACCCCTAACTCGCACTCGCACACGCACGCGCGCGCGTGGCGTGGGCGTATGAGGCGCTTTGACGGCGCTTTGACGGCGCACTTTGCAATGGCCGCGAGCCGCTTGAGAGCCGCCTTATTGTTTTTGAGTTCAACCGGAAGTTGTTCCGGTTGAAGTTCAAGCGGAACGAGTGAGAGCTGTGTGATCCGGTTGAAGTTCAGCCGGAAGGTTCAAGCTGAACAGTTGAACAGGAAACGGTTCAAGCGGACCTGCGTGGCTCCACTGTTCGAGCAGAACGCGTGTTCCTCCGGATTGACAGCTGGAAACGCGTTTTTGAGCTAATTAAGGTAATTCCGCGTTAATTAGAAATCAATTTGCATTAAAGACGTTTAATGCAAAGTTTGACTACGAATTAACTTAGTGTGCTCTCCAAGGCTCCCATCCACTATATATACAGCCTCATTAGTTGAGGCTAGACACACCGAAACCCATACACAGAATTCTTTCTCTCATCCTCATCTTCATATCTTCTTCCAATATTCATCCTGTTCGTCAGGATCTTCAAGAACTCTAAGGTAACTTCAAGCTTAGAGTTATCCCGGCCGTACAATACGGTTTAGGCGATTGTACCCTGGGAAACAAAACGGTTCTTCGGTAGACCCGGAATTTGTTTTAAGGGACCCGGGTTTTGACCCGAATCCTTCGCCAAAGGTTCCTTGGAACCTTCTCGTTTTCTTAATTAATATCAAAAGGTTTTTCTCAAATCAATTTTCTTTGACTTTCAAAATCTTTTTCATAATTCTCTGTCATTAATTTTCTTCATTCAAATCAATAGAATTTCATTTTCTTTGTATTGTAATTTTAATTTGTTTCATTTCCTTATAATCTTATATTTATTTCTTTGTATTGTATTTCATTTCCGTGTAACCTTTCATCATTTCCTTGTAATTGTTGATAGAAGTAGAATTTCATTTTCATTGTATTGTAATAGATTAGATTTATTTCTTTTGTGGTAATCGTACTTAAATAAAAGTATTTATTTTAATTAAATTTACGAACGGTTTTCCTACATTTATTGTTGGTTGATTTCATTTAGTCAGAATAAATTGTATGGTTTTGTTTATTTTTTTAATTTTTTTATTTTTTTATTTGTTTTGTGGAGGTCGTCAAACATGTTATTGTCTTTCTTGTACTTATCACTTGTATTTTTCGATGAACAAGTAGCATGTTATTTTCAACATTTTATCCTCAATCAATCATTGTTCTTATTGTACACAATCCACTAGGGTGTTTTTTAATTTGAAGAAAAATCAATTTTATTTAAATAAAAGGATATAAGCAATAATATCTCGCTCAAAGCATTTACATCTTATTTTTCATATACATCTTTATCTCTATATTTTAGAAATTTCTTCTATTTTTCTTTTCATCCCAATCTCATCTCTAATATCGCAATCTCATCTCTAAAGTAAAGGTTTTGTTTTTAGTAAAACTCTATATATAAGCACTTTGATTTGTACCTCAATCGTTTAAGGAAGAGACAAAATAATAAAAAACCGATATAAAGATAGAGATAAAGAACGAGATCCGAATTATCAAACAAAAACTTGTAAATAAATTTAGAGCATTTTAATTTTTATAAAGATGAAAAGAATGGTATGTGAATGCTCTTAGAAAATTACAACCCATTCTCTATTTACATCTCCATATAATTCCAACCAAGCATGATTTTAAATAAAATTCTTTACAATTCCAATTTCTACTAATTTTGTGAACCAAATTTGCCCCTAAAAGTTTATGTGTCTATACATAGACTGATAGACGGGCAACATATAGTAGTGTAGAAACTGTTTCTTGTTTTTTATATTTGTATCTAACATATATTAGAGTTTTTTTTACTTATCCTTGATTTATTTTAGATGGCGAACCATATATCTTATCTGTCACATTTATAACTTTTTCTGCTTTCTTATTTATATAACTTATTTTTAAAGAAAAACATAAGGCTCGACGGATTGTGACGTGTACAGCTAATTGACATACGACAGAATCCATTGGATTGTTATCGCCGAAAAAAAAAAGAAAAAAAAAGAAAAAAAAAAGAAAGTTGAGTTGTCATAACCATAACCGTGAATAACAAGGGTATTTTCGTCTTTAAAAGAACGTGTACCCCACGCAACGATGGAAACTGCAAAAGAAACCTCTCTACACCCCATTCACGCTCTATCCCCTCTCCCGGATCTCAATTTCTTTTTCTCCAAGTAACTGTTCTTCACTCTCATTTCCGCAAATCATCTTCAAACCCTAATTACTCCCTTCAAGGTAAGTTTAATCTACGTTTTTTTTTATGCCGAGATTGTTCATTTCGTGCCAGAATAATTACGAATCTCATTAATCATTCATGTATACGAGTTCGTTTCATTTTAATGTCTCGATTTTCTCATTTTGGTTACGTAATTTGACGGAGATTCGTCACTGAATCCTGATAATTCGTCAATGAACACTTATCATTGGGTGTTGACTTTTGAATTCATCGGTATTTCAATTTTTAGGGTTTTTAATAGAAATTGGATGGCAGGATTAGTATTGCGTTTTTTTTTTCAGTGTAATATCTAATTATTAGGCATAAATGTTAAATTGAGACGATGATTAGAGAGATAGGATAAGAATGAGGCGAAAGAAGTTTTGAATTTTGAATTTTTGATAATGGATTCGAGTTATCCGCCCAAAATTTTGGCAACGAATTCGTTATAAATAACCAATAACCCGATGCGTATGCAATTCGTGAGTTTCTGAAATCATTTTGGATTCATCGAAGTTTTAATCCCGTCTAAGGTACCACTCGGATTTTACTATGTTAGATATATATATAAGATAGCGGTTGGTTGAATTCCTAACTGTTTTAGTGTGCGTTAAGAGTATTCAGTTGTTCTAGCACTTGTAATTGGTGATCTATCATGTAGTCTGACAGTATATCTATACTTAGTTTCTATATATGTAAATATGTAATCCTCTTCAGGTTTGAAAACCAATTCTATTTGATTTTCACAAGAAATTAAACAGTAGAAAATAAATTTCATTTCGTGCCTGAATATACGAATCTCAATAATCATTCATGTATACGAGTTTCATTTTACTGTGTCGATTTTCTCATTTTGATTGCGTAATTTGACCAATGAACACTTATCATTAGGTGTTGATTTATGATCATTTGTTAAACAGTAGAAACTAAATTGGTAAATGTCTTACAATCAATTACTCCCTCAATGTGATTTCGATGCTGCTACTTATACATGAGTCACAGTAATGACCAAGTTAGTCACATCAGGGGTTTGAAGGCTCTGATTATAAAGTCAACGTCTAAAAGTTTCAGTTTGATGGACAAAATTGAACAAAAATATCGTTTTTAGGGGTTTGAAGGCTCTGATTATAAAGTCAACGTCTAAAAGTTTCAGCCTGATGGACAAAATTTGAATGAAAATATTGTTATCAAGAGGCATAACTGAACACCTCTTGATATGTGCCATGTGACATAAGTTTCTGCTCACAGTTACTATGTCACTATGCTTCTGTTGATTGGCTGTTTTTTACTTATGCCATTTATTTTCAGATTTGAATCATGGGTCAGGCTCTAGGATGCATTCAAGTGGAGCAGTCTAATGTAGCTGTGAAAGAACATTTTGGCAAGTTCGATAAAGTACTTGATCCTGGTTGTCACTGTTTACCTTGGTGCTTGGGGTATGGGCTGGCTGGTAAGCTGTCATTGCGTGTGAATCAGCTTGATGTTCGTTGCGAGACTAAAACAAAGGTTTTTGGCCTTACTTTACTGATGCCATTTCCCATATGTTATACACCTATTAAGATGATATTTATGTTTCTTACTTTCAAGTTTAGAGAACATTTTATATATGATTACCTTTTTACAAGTTTGGGATCATTTTTGGTTTTGTTTCAGGATAATGTCTTTGTTACTGTGGTTGCTTCTGTACAGTACCGTGCCTTGTCTGAAAAGGCTTCTGATGCTTTTTATAAGCTCTCGAACACCAAGCAACAGATTCAAGCTTATGTATTTGATGGTAAGATCAGATTTGTTAATTTTTTTTTTTTTTTGCTGTTTTAGATTAACAATAGCCGATAGGTGTTATCATTTCAGAACACTTTATTGTTTTTGTTTTATTCTTTTCGTAACCCTGATACTACATCAATGTTGTTAGTAATTAGGGCTAGTGTACCAAAGCTGCCATTGGATGATGTTTTTCTGCAGAAAAATGATATAGCCAAAGGCGTCGAGGACGAGCTTGAGAAGGTAATAGTAGTTTTCCTTTATTCATTGAAATGTATTTATGGCTTGAAAGATTAAAAGATCCTATTTTGTGTTTTTCTTTTTCAGGCCATGTCGGGTTATGGTTTTGAGATTGTGCAAACTTTGATTGTTGATATAGAACCTGATCAACATGTGAAGCGATCCATGAATGAGATCAATGCAGGTACCTTAGTTTTGATTCACTGATTATTAGAAATGTTTGTTTCAGCCCATTTTCGTGAATATGGATCAATTTGGTTTATATACTACTGCTAACAAGTCAACAAGTAAAACAAAGATCTTGGGTCAAACGATTTTGGAAAACCTCCTAAATTACTTCAGGCTACCGTAAAAATACAATTTACTTTCTTGTTTTTCACAACAAAAGTCTTTTAACCTAATTTTTGTTTAATAAATTACAACTTGTAAAAAGTAAACGATAAAGTCAGTAAACTAATGTAAAATGTAATTTCGTATTTTTTTAAATGACTTGTTAACTCTTGAATTGGTCACTTAAAGTGTGTTTTTGAGACAAATTTACATACTTTAAATATACAAAAAAAGTTGATGACTTTGTGTATATTTTACAAGTTCGGGGACTTTACTACACCAAGATTAGGTTGAAAGTATATTGGTTTGTATGGTATTTTAACCCTTTGCTTCAATAAAATCGAATCTGTGTTTTCATAATTATTACTAGTTTATGAATTTTGTTTTGACTATATATGTAATTTAAACTATGGAAAAGGTATAACAGTTATGCACCGTAAGTGTCTAAAATGGTTCATAAGATGACATATCTAATTGCCATAACAGCTGCTAGAATGAGAGTTGCTGCAAATGAGAAGGCAGAAGGCGAAAAGATTCTACAAATCAAGCGCGCAGAAGGAGAAGCAGAAGCCAAATACTTATCCGGGCTGGGTATTGCCAGACAGCGCCAAGCCATAGTGGACGGTCTTAGGGACAGCGTGCTTGCATTTTCTGAAAACGTGCCGGGAACATCCTCCAAAGATGTTATGGACATGGTGTTGTTGACTCAATACTTTGACACCATGAAAGACATTGGGGCTTCATCAAAGTCTAATGCTGTGTTTCTTCCTCATGGACCCGGTGCTGTCAAAGATATCGCCTCACAGATCCGTGAGGGTCTCCTTCAAGGTGACTCTGTTCGAGATTAGTTGACTCGAGACTTTGACTTTGGCTTTGTTTAGAAGCGATTTGAATATGTTTATATAATGGTTTATTGCTGCTCCTATGGACATATGCTATGGCTTTTTTTAGGATTTGGTGAAGTGGTATGGCACGTAAATGCGTAGATGGTTAGAGTGGGTATATAGTCGATCTTCTTATTGTTTCCATCTATGTATGTGTGTTTTCACTTTTTGAAATGAGGTTAATTCGATTGAGTATTTAATTCCTCATATTCATTAAATAAAGGTGTGTAATAGAGTAGAGTTGGATAATGAGGTAAACAATAGGTGTGATGTTTGTGTTATAAGATGATATTTCACCCTCTTCTCATGCTCACAATAGCTTCCCCTTACTCTAGTGATACATTTTATACTTATATAGAAAATTTCTCCACTTAATTTCGATAGTATTAAAGATTAAAGTCTCACGGCCTATTATTAAAAGGTAAATAAAAAGGTAATTCGAACTAATTCTAATGTGTTAAATCCTTAAACATGTTTAAAATAATAAGTATGTGAAAAGTTAAATTCAAGATGGGTAAAGGAGAGGAAGAGGTCCCGGCTCATAGGCTTGAACAAAACAACTAGCGGAGACGAGAGGTTCTCGATAAAAACCCCCCGACAACTAGGGTGAGGGCATATATAACTCATAGGCTTGAACAAAACAACTAGCGGAGACGAGAGGTTCTCGATAAAAACCCCCCGACAACTAGGGTGAGGGCATATATAACGGGACATATCACAGCGATCAAGAACACAGTTGCTACCAATGTAGAATGGAAAACATTGGTCCGACTGAGTGTCACACCTCTAAAGACCTAGTTCACCTCTATCAAAAATCAAATGAAACAAAAGGAGATGTTGAAATAGTGGTATTATTCAAGGCCCTATTTAAAAACTCACATTAATAAAAATAACTCAAAAAATCAAATTACACAATCACTCTCATAATCTCATAACCTTTAGATCGTGGAGATATATAGAGAATAAAAACCTTGGACACCAAGGAAAAGATCTTCCAACCCTAATACAATTCCTATTTAGCAACTCAAGTCCTTTAGAATTAATAATTAACAACCAAGCCCTTTAGGTTTATAAAAGCATTAAAATAGGGAGTGGGCGCACATAACTCGTATGACTCGTGACTAGTTGGAATTAGACCAACAATCTGTTAGTTCACCAAGTACACCTCTAAGCCATAGTTCCTAGCACGTGGCATCGGTTGCGACCATTAACGTTATAATGGATGTACAAGTCACATAATGTAGGCGAGTGGGCTATAAAGGATAGATTTACTATTATACCCTTGCATATGTAAGACATGTTACCTACTTAATGGTTATAATTGATGCCTGTTAGTGAAAATGTCCTCTTCTCAAGAAAAAAAATTAACTTTAAAGGTTGTCTCATGTTTGGGTTTGGAAAATGTTAAAATCCATAATATCAATAAGTATAAAGGACGTAATTTATTATTTTCTCTTTTAAGTATTTACTAATAGATCTCACAAAAAGAGCATACATTTGTAAAGACTTTTTTTGGTGTTTGTATGTATTCTAATACTACTGCAACCTAAAAGCCGTTTTCCCAAAAACACTCACAGTTACCATGCCATATCAAATTTTGAATCGTCCTTTCTATAAACAGCTTTTTCAAACACCCCAATTTCATCAAATTTAATTTATGTTTGAGAGAAAAAAATATAGAAATTGCAGACCGGCGGCCGCTTGTAATAACAGGCAGAAGAGGACAGACAGGCGGAGGAGTGTGCCACCAATGCAGCCTGCCTCAAATACTGGTGCCAGCAAGGCCACAGGCTGCCCTTCATGCCTCACATTATGTATGGTCTAAGGATAGGGTTTTAGTTTCATGCTACCCTTCTTAAAATATAAACATATTTGTCAGCCAAAAAAATATGAACAAGATGTTCTGGTGTATATTAGTAAATACTTAAAAGAGAAAATAATAAATTACGTCCTTTATACTTATTGATATTATGGATTTTAATATAAAAATTGAAGTATAGAATTAATCTCTAAATAATTTAATGTATTGAACCAAACTTATACTTCAAAAAAAAAAAGTCCAGTTCGACAAATCCGGTTTACCAGTCTGACAAGCCAACCAACCGGTCTGACAAGCCAACCAACCGGTCGCATCTGGGAAAAAAAAAGGTCTAAATAAGCTAACCAAATTAATGAAGCGTCCGGTTCCCAATCCAACCAACCGGTCGCATTTGGTTGTCATGATATGGGTTCATAGATCTGAAAATGCCCCATATAAAGCATATGCACACATGCATCTTAAAAAAACTTTTGGCATATAGAGTACTCAATGATCAAACAAAGCAACAAGATAACCCTCTAGAAATATACTACCATCCATGGGCAAGTAGAGAAATTACCTAAAAAAAACTGTTGCGGATTTATTTCTACGTCCCAGAAAACCACCAAAAGTATGAAAAGACATGAACAAAACCTTCAACTAGAGATGTCGTCATCATGGCTTAAGAGCCAAGGCCAGACCAAACTTGGCACTCTTGTCGATGGCCTTGGTGTCGACTTCTCCTGAAATGGTGAAGAGGGATTTAGGGCGCCATTCATGCTGGATAAGAGCGTTTGCCTTGCCAAGGTTGTCAATGCGGGCTTTGACTGTAGTCAATGGATCCAAAGCATGCTGGGTACCAACTGTGATTGTGTTTTCATTGGTTGAGAAGCTGTGCCTCACTTCTGCACCCACAGCTGTGTTGGTCAGCGGCTTCACGATATGGTAGTATGATGCGTTCAGAGAGTCACCCTTGTCATTCCTGTATTATAATATATTTATGTGTTGTTAGATATGAGTAAAGATCCATCATCACACTAAATGTGTATGGGGATGGGAAGTGAGGGACGAGGGGTTAACTCATCTTTTTGAAAAGGGCCAACATTTGGGTTAAACTTCTATGGTGAAGGGGATAAACAAGTAGTTTTAAAGCCTTATTCAAGAAACAGTTCAAACATATTAAGTTACTAATGGCATAAACAAATGTTTACAACTTTAAGTTATTCTTAATAAGAAAAGTATGGGATGAATAAAATTTATAACAATCTATGTAATCATAGTTCAAATATTTATTACTTAATTTTTTTTTTAAATAGATAACAGAAACATTGGCAGGCCAAACTCCCAGACACAAACTGTCTTGAACTACCATTTTGGCCCAATACTAACTGAAGCACGAGCATTAATGGGTATTTTTCTGCTAGAGGATACTGTAAACAATACAATGTATGCTACTCAATTATTGTCATTTATAGACACGGTGATAGTTTCACCCCTTAACTTATGAATGGAATGACTAAGGAACAACTACAATAAGAAGAAAGAAGAAAAAATAGAAAGAAAACAGGTCAAAATAACCACCAAAAGTGTCTTTAATGCATAACAAAACAAAAAATTACTCATTAATTTTAACTTCATTCTAAAGATATTATTAAAGACGTACAACTTTGTACAGATGGTTGAATGACTTGAATCACATATTATTTAGATAAAATTCTATAGTTTTTTGAACATGTGTTTCAGGTCATTTCAGTCCACCCCATACCAAACTTCCGACTTCAACCTGTTTTTACTCAACCCACAATCTATCACCTCTATTTTTATATCCAGCAACCCCTAGAGGTGTAGCAACCCAGAAAATACCAACAGATTTAAGAAGACAACTCACAGAGTCAAAGCAGCAATAAGGTCAGCATTGGAGAAGCTAACACCAGCATTACATTTGGTAAAGTTCCCAGTCTTGGTGTCAAAGGAAACATCAGTACCAATAGCAGCAATGTTGGTTCCCACCACACCGGAGAAGTTGACAATAGGGTTTGCAGTCAACCCAATGCTTGTGCAGATTCCAGCATAGTCATGCAAGTATTGCAGTTCCAACTACAGAGTAGTAACGAATAAGGCGATCTGATACTACTATATAAAACTCATCATATCAGGAATTCAGGAAGCAGGTTCATTTTCACATACCTTGCCAGACCTTTGATCAGGAACTTTGAAGCTAAAAATAGCCTTCAGTCCAGGAGCAGGTTCATCCACAATAATGGTTGTGGAGAGCTACAGTGACGTTGTGAATAAAATAGTCAAAACAAACATTTTATTACCAGATATTGACAAATACTGTAAACCAGGTCTTAAAAATATTTCAACCGTAAAATATACAAATAAATAAGCATGGTGGAAGATCTGAAAGCATAATCATATATGAAACAGAGAAAATAGAATAACTGTCCTACATTAGAGCTTGTGTCCACTTTGATATCAGTAGTAACATTGTTCCTCTTTAATTGGGTATTGACATCTGCAAGAAACAAGTCACCTTTCTTTGTTCCAGACGATGTGATTGCCTGCATAACAAAAAAAAATGCTTAGTGAAAAGAATATTCAGAGTTTACTACCAATAGACAGACTGAAATGCAATGTCTTTACCAACTATCAAACAGACATACCAAACTTCTAACTACTAAAAAATAACATATATGAAATAGCCAAATCAAACTCATAAGAGTTGTTGCATGTTGAAAGACCAAAACTCTACAAGGGAAGCCCCACACATACATACGAAATCACAGGTTCTCAAAACTAACACATATGAAACTGGCAATCAAACTCATAAAAGTTGGTGCATACTGAAAGAACACTAACTCTACAAGTGTAACTCCACCAGTACCTATAAAATCACAGGTTCTCAAAACTATCACATATGAATATGGCATTCAAACTCATAAGAGCTGATGCATATTAAAAGACCCAAACCTACAAGCTCCACTTGTACATACAAAATCACAGGTACTCGAAGGTATCACATATGAAATTGGCAATCGAACTCACAAGAGTTGGTGCATACTAACAAAATTACCAAAACTCTACAAGTGTAACTCCACCCATACATACAAATTCACAAGTAGGCATCATCTGCTCAATTTAGTCAAATATTTCAGCTAGTATGATCCCAAGTATAACCTTAAAAAATGGGGGCAGATCATCAGACATGCAAATACATTTCTGATATGGTCATATTATGAATTTTTTTACATAAAAAGTTAATAAGAATGTTGAATCAAATATATCGACAAGAATGATATATATCTAAGCCATAAAGCTACAAGAAGCTTGTGGAAGTATAATCCATATTGAAAAGGCAGACAGACAATGAGGTGAAATGTTTAGATCTACACTTAACTCCACAGATTACTAAAACATTATATTCATCAACCATCAGTCCATTATTCAAGAGAGTGAGGACTAATCCTAGCTTTCTAACAAATATATTTAGCTTTATTTGTCAATAATTGTCATCAGAATCAGATACTCCAGCTACATAGAATATAAATAAAGCAGCTACAACATATAACAAATCGCATGTCCACTTTATGAAAGCAATTCTCAAAAAATGTAAAACAGCAATGAAATGCGATGAACTACAGAAATTCACTCTAATCTGCTCCGAGAGCATGAACATCTATATAATAAACATATCGTCTAACAATGTCGAAACACACAATAATCAGTAATCAAACAGATAACATATACGAAAAAGGATAACTCACAACTCCAGTAGGCGAATAGGTCGTGATGGTGAACTTATGGTCTCCCTGGTAATCTCTGTACAGAAGATCTTCATTCACACACAAAAGAAAAACAGATTAAACCGAAGAAATGTGGATCCAACAAACAAAACGCATATAATCACGTAAATATACAAATAAGTAGAGAGATCAAATGAGGTTTTAGAAAGAGAAACAACCTCTGGCTCTTTTGCCGATGTCAGTGTAGAGACCAGGACCCTTAACCATGGTGTTTCCTGTAGCTGAAGATGGAAATTGAAGACGACGAAATGAGGATGACGAACGGGGGAACGCTATTCGGTTTTATAGGGCAGGTGAATTGGGGGAAAAGAAAAGCCCTAATTTTGAGTGGGATTTCGTTAACTGTGTGATTCGTAATGTGTCCTGTGATTGATTTTGGACCGTTCGATTTGGGAGAGTGGGTGCGTGACTGCTTGGTTGCGTTTAGGCCGTAGATTTCAGGGGGCTAAAGATAACTAATTTGTTTTTGAGGGTGTAATTTGGGAAGTGTTAATATTTATTTATTTGATTATTTTTATTATTCCTTGGGGAAAAAGATAGGATTCCCAATTTTTTATTAACATCAACGTACTATGGTCTACTTGGTCATGCCCTATCAAGTTAGAATAATATTAACTTGAAATGCTTAAAAACCTTTTCTTTTTCTTTTAATGTAAATCTCACAATAAGTGAGTTAGTTGGAAATTTGGTTTATTTGTGGGATACATATGTGTTCAGAAACACTATAATGATAATCTTGATAGTATGACAGTGTTAGTAATAATATATAATCTTATAAAATCTCACAATATGAATTTTTATCAGATATACGTGTAAATGTAATTTAACTAAATAGTATATTACCCATTATTTGAATTCAATTTGCTTATTGAGTTTAAAATTATAGGTTTTATGTAAAAAGATTTTTATAAATTTTTTATAAATTATATAATTCTTTTATGTTTCAAGCCCATTGAGAGTGGTGTATGTGAAGTTGTGAACTATAAAACCGGTTATACGATGATATTCAATCCGAAAGTATTGTGAATCATCGTCGATTATACTAAAATAGCAACATCAAACGCATAAATGGTTTTATAGTTCAAGACTTGTCCATAAATCATATATAAAAATTTAATAATACGACGATAATTGTAATTGTAAACAATACAAAAAGAAAGTATTGATGCAAAATGTTGTAAGATTTAATATCTCGATGGTATTTTATATAAAAAGTTAAACACTTTCGGATTGAATATTTCGATGGTTCACTCAATGATATCAATCGCATACGATCTGGACGATCAATTGGATCGGAGAATTTTTGAAGGTGATAGATTTCTAACCATGAAAGAGTACGTCGATCAATCTAGATTTCAAGGAGCGTACGCAGATAACTAATTTTAAATTCAATTTCCCAAAATTACACAATAAGTCCTTGCAAATTTTATAAGTTAATTTCTGGACTAAATTACTTTCTAGTGTAATTTTATTGAATGAATTTTAGTCAGTTTCCCAAAATTACACATTAAGTCTGAAGCTCGACCCTAGCCAAGGACTATCGCCTCTTGGACCCCTGGCCTTGAACCCCCACCAAAGAGGTGTTGCCCCCTTGAAACCCCATTTGAGGTTCTCGACTTTCAACCTTATCAATACGGGTGTGCACTACCCCGCACCTCCGAAACCAACCGATATAAGTTAGAAGTCCAGTTGATCGATAGTCAATCCAATTACACTAAAATAGCAACATTTGATTTCTAATAGATTACATATTAAAGGGGAAAATAACTAAAAGATATTCGAAATGACACTCCAAATTCAAGCATTTTTTTCATATATTACTTTCAGAAATAGTATATTTTAAGGCGCACGCAACTGGGGAAGCTTTGATTCATTTGAAAAAAGTCAATCATCATCATGTCATAATCAGTTGATTCCATAGTTTGAATCGCCATTAATGGTAGGATCCGTGAAGCAAACAAATTCATTTTTCTCTTTGTCTATGTGAAAGCTACATACTCCTGTAAATAAATGAGTTGGGTCCTTCTGATCGAATTTTGTAAGTCTTGTATTAACTGAGCCCAAACTCTAGCCTAAAAATTGATTAGTTTCGTCTAGAGCTTCACTTATAATGTTTGAGTACGTTGCTAAGAGTAGACAAGCCTATTATTCATATAGTTTGTATGTTACCTAGATTTATAGTCTTTTTGGATAACACAGGTATATAAAACATTTGTATTGCTATTTTGCAACGTAAAGAAACAGAATTACAAAAAATTACATAAGACGTTAAAATTAGAGGTCAAACACTAGAACCTAAAAGTTATGTTATACTGCGATACTCACTACACCACCAACTCCGGTACTAACAACAACAACAACCGTACCCAGAAATGTCCCACAACCAACTCTTGTACTAAATGTGTTGCATTTAGAAAAAGAAAACCGAAAATTTAATTATATTAATTATATAACATTTTAAATTGCTGATGTGTACTCACTCAATCCACTATTCCGGCCAAGTGTTTTTTTCTAATTGAAAGTCAGGGTCGGTGTATTCTTTTAATTGGAAAGCAGTACGTGTCTTAAAGAGAAGCTTCATTTATATTGTTCAAAGGGTTTTCATTTGCTGTATCTTCACAAGAAATTCGCTCTCTCTCTCTCCCTCTCTTCAGCAACGTCGCCTCCGCTTCCTCTCTCTCAGACCATCCATGATTTTTGAACGGAAGGTTCCTCTCTGATTCTCATTTTCGTTTTTTCGTTTCTGCTCTCTACGAACGTAGGTATGTCGACCTCCTTTCGCACTTTTTTAGCTATCGAATTTTACTAAATATGATTTTCCTTCTTCAATCTTGCAGGTGCTTTGGTGATTTTCCTTCTTCATAGTTTGGCATATTGACATTTTCTACCCTAAACTTTAACACTTTGTTTTTTTCTTTAACGGAGTTTGGCATATTAACATTTTCTTCCCTAAACTTCAATACTTTTATTTTCTTTAACATAATAGTAAACTTCAGGTTTTCATAGTTTAGCCACATATGTTTCATACTTTTACGTTTTGCACCCTCTAACTTTTAAAAAAAAAATTTGTTTTAAGTTTTGAGGTCTTCTACTTTCGTCACGAAACTTTTAGCTTTTCTACTTTCATTTTTTAGTATATTTTTATAGTTATATACTTTCACCACGAGACCATTGGACTTTTACGTTTTATACCCCTTAACTTTTTAACTTTCGTTTTTAAACGTTTTTTACTTGAACGGACGGTAAATAGGTGGCCTATCACAAGATCAAATAAAACTGAAGGACACTGTTATTGCAGGCCCGCCGCAACGCGCGGACGGGTCTGCAACTTGTTGTTATTGAATTTAATATATGTTCATTGGTTATGAAATTTGATATATTTTATTTAACTAAAAGCTTAATATTTTAGTTTTAGGTTTTCTATTTTACTTTGAACATTATATTTTCTTAATATATTGTTTGTTTAACATATTTTTGATTTATCTATATAAATACAATATAATCATCATAGGAGTTGGTGGTGGTGTATTAGCCTAATGAGTAAAATTGTGTAACATAATATTTGTTAAGCTAAATAATTCATGTTAATTCATGTTAGTGAGCCATGAGTCGCTGAGGGCTTGGGTCTAAATATTACCCAATTGCAAGCTGGCAATATGGGATGTGTATTCATCACAACAAGTCGCCTGTGAATGAATTTACGTGGTGGACAAGAATCGTAAGATAAGGTTTATCACAAATTTGATGTTAGTTTCCTATTAGTTTTATAATTGTTGTTTAGAAACTAGTATATATAGATGTTATGTTTAGGGCTTCTATGTAATTGTGAGACTAAAATTCTAATAAATTTTTGAGTAGTTTCTTCATAAAACTGAGTGATTGATATCAATTCTAACTTTGAATATTTAGGTCCGAGGTTCATCGATACTTGCCTTTGACTTCTAACTGTTTGATGTACCACGCACTATCCCCGTTACAACACGACTACGTGAGGATGATATAGTGGCTGGTCATTCAAAATACGAGAAGGAAAGATTTGGAGAAATAGTATGTAGCAAATGTTTTTGCAATGGACATGTAGGTGCTGTTTGTTTTTTAAGAGGTAAAATATTTGCAGCCTGCGAACCACATCTGCAGACATTTTTAGAAAAAAAGGTGGACTAAACGTCTGTAGTCTGTAAGAAAAATAGTGTTTGTTTTTTAACCTCTGTAGACTGCTAAAATGAACTGAAATTCAAATAAACTGTTTTTTAAACTTATAGATAATTACCATTCAAACCTTTTGGTTTTCTTTCTGCATTTTTTAACCAATAGTATTTATTTAAAAAAAATAAATAAAATTATAAAATGTTATATAAAAAACGTTTTTTAAACAATATTAAAACAATTTTTTTTAAATAAATGTTTAAAAATATTTTTTTTTAAAATAATTGTTTAAAATGTTTTAAAAAAAACTGTTTAAAAACGTTTTTTAGAAATTGTATACAAAAGTTTTTTTAGATTTTTTTAAATATTAAAAAACTTTTTTTTAGAAATTAAAAAAAAACTTTAAAAGGAATTGTTTAGAAACGTTTTTTAAGTGTTTAAAATGCTTTTTTATGTAAAAACGGTTTAAATAGAAGGTTAGAATATGTCAGAAGACGTTAGAAGTGGCCAGGGGCGGACCCAGTAAGGGCCCAGGGGTAGCGCCCGCTACCCCTGAACTTTTACCCCGACGTGTAAATTTTTTTTTTATAGGTTTTCGGTTTTTCGCGACCCCTGAAACGATTTTTTCGCGACCCCTAGAAGAAATTTTATGGCTTTTACTTAAAAATATGATCAAAAGCCTCTTAAAAATATGATTAAAAGCCCGTTCCTGTTAACTACCTAAAAAAAATCGGGGGCGCTGCGCCGCTGCCCCCGAACCCCTGTTAGCAAGGTTTTAAAAACCGGTTCAACCGTCACCCGGCCACCTAGCCGGTTTTTTAACATCCGGTTTTATGGGTTTAACCGGACCGGGTTAGACCGGCCGGTTTTCCGGTTTTGCCCGGTTTTTTCCGGTTCAACCGGTTTTCTGTTTTTTTTTAATTATTTTTTAAAGTTTAAAATTTATATATTCTTATGAAATACATATTTGATATTATTTTTGAGTGGATTATAATTGTATTTTAACTATTTTTGTTGGGGTGTACAAGTTTATTAGCATTTTTATAAAAAAATATATATAAATCCCCTAACCGGTTCAACCACCCGGTCCGACCGGTCGAACCGGTCCAGGAAGGTTTTCCGGTTCAACTAAAAACCGGTTTTTAAAACATTGCCCGTTAGTCCCCGCTACCCCTGATATTTTTTCTTGGATCCGCCACTGGAAGTGGCTAAGCCACATCTGCACCAGGAAGAGGCCGCGCAGACATTTTTTATTGAAATATCTTCGGAAAAACAAACAGTCTGCAGACTTAAATGTATGCGCGTGATATGCGACACAGACAGAAGAGCTTTTTCAAAAAAAACAAACACCACCGTAATATCGGTTTCTAGTTTCCATGATTTTGAAAATAATACACTTTAACTAGAAAGGGTACAAGTTTTGGACGTATATAACAATGAAGAATGATCCCACGAATAAACACGATTGACAAAATAAGGTTGTCATAATTCATAGATATCATCAAATGATTATAAAACATAATAAAACCAAATAAAGCCAACACTTACACACTTATATATACACACATAAACAGATTAACAAAGCTTAAATCCAATACTAATAGTGCAAATGGCAATAAAGAGTGAAGAGAGCTATGTCTACACGAAGCGATCCATCGCCATGGCTAACAACGAGACCCCAAAAGCGCAACGTGTTAAAAGAAGGCGAAGAAACCCAACAACACTTGCACTAGATTGCAAAAACGAGCCGATTGATCAGCAAGCGTCACCAACAACTGTAAGCAGGAGTTCTAAGTTTCGTGGGGTGAGCAAACATAGATGGACAGGCAGATATGAGGCACACTTGTGGGATAAACTTTCTTGGAATGTTACACAAAAGAAGAAAGGGAAACAAGGTAGTTGTTTGTTTGTTTTTTTTTTTTTTTTTTGGCGCGTTACTTTCAGTTATATACAAAGTAGTTATAAACACTGATATCTGATATGAGTTGGTTTTTTTTTTTGCTTTTTTGGTCTGCAATTTGGATGGCACTCCACAGTTTATCTTGGTAAGTACTATTTCTAAGAGTTGTTATGAAAATGATCTATTTGTGTAAGGAATATGTAAAGTTTGCTAATTTTGTTTGATTATGATCTCAGGAGCTTATGATGATGAAGAGTCAGCAGCAAGAGCATATGATCTGGCTGCACTTAAGTATTGGGGACCAACTACTTTCACCAATTTCCCGGTATGGATCATAGTTTTAACCATCATTGAATGCAGGCACGACTTGAGTTCTCGATCATTGACATCTTTGAACATATGTGTAGGTATCTGGTTATGAGAAAGAGATTGAAATAATGCAGAGTTTAACAAAGGAAGAATACCTAGCTTCACTAAGGAGGTATGATCTTTGGTCATCAGAATCATCAGAATTTGTCGGTTACATATATATATATAAGATGGGTCTTTTTTAAGAAGGAAAATTGGAATTAAATAATCCAAGTTATTGAGTATTGGCGGATAATAATCCGAGTTCCAATATTGGCCTACAATAATCCCAATTATTTGGGTCTTGGAATTCATTGGGCCGTCGTTAATTTTTCACTAACTCCGCTGGTACTTGCTGACGTGGCAGGTGACGTGGCATCATTTTTGTTGACGTGGCAGGTGATGTGGCATCATACTTGCTGACGTGGCATGTGCCACGTCAGCACACAACTAACGGAGTTAGTGAAAAATTAACGGCGGCCCAATGAATTCCAAGACACAAATAATTGGGATTATTGTATGCCAATATTGGAACTCGGATTATTATCCGCCAATACCCAATAACTTGGATTATTTAATTCCAATTTTCCTTTTAAGAAAAACATGACCCGGCCGCCCTTAGTTACAGTCTGTAGAAAAAGAACCAGATGTATAAATAACATTCCGGCTAAAAGTTCTAATTCCGCCCCTAATAGCATGGTAAAATTTCAAATAAGAGTAAAATGTAAGAGTTACTGAATAAAATTACTTGTTTGTCGATTGTTCCAGGAAGAGCAGTGGATTTTCAAGAGGGGTATCGAAGTATAGGGGCGTTGCAAGACACCATCACAATGGGAGATGGGAAGCAAGAATTGGGCGAGTTTTTGGAAACAAGTACCTGTATCTCGGAACCTACAGTAAGTAACCTCTTTAAGATATAATATTTATCGCAAAAGTAGTTGCATATTCGAATGACCAAAAAAGTATTCAGTTACAATATAAAATATGACAATCATCTTACCAGAAGTTGGTTTTTAGGCACACAAGAAGAAGCGGCCCGTGCTTATGATCTTGCAGCAATCGAGTACAAAGGACTAAACGCGGTGACCAACTTCGAGTTGAATACTTACATCAGATGGTTGAATCCTGGTTCACAAACTCCACCAACAAATCACGAGACACAAACACCCATCGAATCAAATGTTACACTATCAAATAACTGCAAATGGTTCGAGGAACCACAGTCCCCGTTCCCGGAAGAACAAAAACCATTTGAAACTAAGCAACCATTTGGTCCAAACAAAAAATCTTCACCGACAGCAGTTGGCCTGCTGCTTCGGTCATCGATGTTTAGAGAACTTGTGGAGAAAAATTTACACTCAAGTGATGATTATGATGAGGGAGAAGACATGAAGAGACAACTAATGAGACCTTGTTTTCTGGATTCTTCAAATGCAAACGTTTTACCCTTGCAAGAAGAGTTCGATTTCAACTATGATTTTCAAGGATCAACATACACACTATAGCTTTTGTATCTTGGAGTTTCAGACCCTGAATCATATGAAATCACATGTAGATTAAACTTGTGTTGGTGGTACTCCAAAATGTTTAATCAGATAAGACAAATACAAGGATTTCAACTTTCAAACTTGTTTTGGTGATACTCCAAAATGTTTAATTAAATAAGACAAGGGTTTCGTATGAATTATGTTATGAACTTTATACCAGTAGAAAACGTATGCGAATTCTCAACATCTTAAGCCAGACCAAAGTTTCTTTTTATATGCGGGAACCAACTATCACAACGTTTTAGTTGTCAAATACAGTTAACGAGATATTTACCACCCCGCGCGTTGTTACGGGGTTGAATTTCTATACAGAGAAAAAGTCAAAAAGTTAAGTAGTCTAAAAGGTAAAAGTTTAAAAGTCTAGTGGTGAAAGTATAAAACTATAGAAGTATACTAAAAGTAAAAGTATAAAAGTTAAAAGTTTCGTGACAAAAGTAGAAGACAAAAAAACTTAAAACAAAAATAAAAACCTTAAAAGTTAGAGGGTTAAAAAGTTAAGGAGTATAAAACGTAAAAGTATAAAAGTCTCGTAGTGAAAGTATAAAACTATAAAAATATACTAAGTTAAAGGGGTATAAAACGTAAAAGTCTAAAAGTCTCGTGGTGAAAGTATAAAACTATAAAAGTATACTAAAAACGAAAGAATAAAAGTTTAAAGTTTCGTGACCAGAGTAGAAGAAAACAAAACTTAAAACAAAAAAAAACTTCAAAAATTAGAGGGTAAAAAAGTTAAGGGGTATAAAACGTAAAAGTATAAAAGTCTTGTAGTGAAAGTATAAAACTACAAAAAATATACTAAAAACGAAAGTAAAAAATTGAAAGTTTCGTGGCCAAAGTAGAAGACAACAAAACTTAAACAAAAAAAAAAACTTTAAAAGTTAAAGTGTACAAAACGTAAGAATATGAAATATATGTGGTCAAACTATGAAAACCAAAAGTTTACTATTTCGTTAAAAAAACAAATTATAAAAGTTTAAGGGGTAGAAAGCGTCAAAGCCCCAAAGTGTTATAACCAAACTATAAGAAATAAAAAGTATACTGTTCAACTTTCAATTTTGAATGTTATATATATAAATTTAGCATAAACCCATTGGTTGTAAACTTACCATAAGTAGTAAGATAGTTACTGCCGCCACAATTACTACTACTTATGATTCAGTTGTTGCTAATCTACCAACTTGTTGTCAAAGGCCAAGTTGCCACCGATTTTCTATTACTTCAGAAGATCATTTTCATACAACTTTTACCAACCAAATGATCCTGAAGCAACTTCCAATGTATAACTAATATGTTGTATTTCTTTATATCGATTGACCAACTCTACCACCACAAGAGGTTTTGCCTCTAGGACCCAGGGGCTCTGTCCCAAACCCAGTATCTAAGTGCATAATATACTAGCATCTCCTTACACAAATGGCTCATACGTATAAAACTATAATTTTGATATAATGCCAAAAGTTTCAAAGTGAGCTCCAGTTTTAGCGATGAGAATTCAACTCATAGAAGTTAGTTTTCCACTCCATATAATATGTTATATGTGCACAAGATTGGATTTAAAAGTCGGGATAAGAAATCAACCAAAGCGTAGTTGGCTAACCATGATGATTTTGTAAAAAGTAATTTCATACAACTATTGTTAAGTAATTCATTGGAGAATTATTATATCGTTATCATTCATTATATGAACACGTAGTTGGCTAACCAATACCGCTTTGGTTCAGTGTCAACCCATGCCCAGCTCTAGTGGAGTAGCGGGGATCAAGATTCAAAAATCCCTATTACACAAACAGGGATAATCGTTTATAACATCAAAAAAAACCTTAAGCTCACAAGCCTCTCTCCAAATACAGGACTTGGTGCAGGTGAGAAAAAAAATACAGGACTTATGAGTCATGTGTCTTTATAAAGACTTACAATTTAATCATACACCAAATAACAATGATTGGTATAACTAGACTACTAAATGTTTACCTGATTTGCAAATTTTGCTTTCATTTATTATTTGAGCTCCTATGATACCTTCAATATCGCATGAAAAGCTTCTTGAGGTATATCCACTGACCCAACACGCTTCATACGTTTCTTTCCTTCTTTTTGTTTCTCCAGCAACTTTTTCTTCCTTGTAACATCACCACCATAACACTTTGCAAGAACATTCTTCCTCATTGCCGAAATCCTGAAAAGACGTGATTCTAATTGTGAAAACTAGAAAACAATCTTTCAAGATAGAACATGTCGGGTGAGACAAAAAATATATTGTGTGTTAGATATGATTACGCAAGTATATTGTCATAATAATAATCGGTTTTATGCGTTACAGAAATATATTGGACAGCTTTTAATCGGTTCTGACCCATTTGACCTAAGCTGGATTTTTGCTGGATTTTTTATTTACATATTTTGTCCATTAGACATATGCAAATTCAATGTTTTGGGAACCAGAGGGGATGTTACTTACGTCTCCCGAGCAATGACTTTTGATCCGATGGCAGCTTGAATGGTAATCTCAAACATTTGCCTGTTGTAAAGTGGGACGTGTCAGTGGATTTTGTAGTACAAAGAAGAAAAGTGGTTGAGAACAGTTGGGTAACCTGTCAATATATTTCTTGAGCTTGTCTACAAGTTCACGACCAACACGTTGGGCCTTCAACTTATGGACAATAGTTGCCATTGCATCTACCGGTTGTCCATTCAAAAGGATATCAAGTTTCACCACGTCAGATGCAACATACCTGCAAACCAGATCCATCTTGTCAAGAATCACATGTTAGCTTTTTCATTTTGTGGGTGTTACATGTGACCCATATTCATCCCCTGGGTACCAACTACCAAGTAAATAGAACCATATCATTTTTATTTCTCTCTCATTGCGTATAAATGGGACCCACAAAATGAAACTGAAAATGTTAACTGCTTATAAAAATATTAGAAATCAGACACTTTTCTTGGGTCAACCCAACCCAGCATGGTCACAAAATTAACCAGTTTTCACTACCCCCCCCCCCCCCCGAACCACCCAATCACCCATTTCTACGTCTCTAACCAATATGATCATGAGATTGGAAGTAGGGTCTTACTCAGAATCTTCATAATCAAATGATGCATAACCAGACGTGATGCTTTTCAGTTCATTATAAAAGTCAACAACAATTTCCCTTAGAGGTATCCGGTACTTCATAAATGCCCGCTGACTGCATGTAACCAAAGAGAATCTAAATACTCAACAAAAAACTAGACATAAAGGAGGGATTAAAAATCTACAACAGGTTATCATATGTGCAGTTTTAAGGTTACCTATCAATAAATGAATACTCTAGCTGTTCCCCTCTTCGTTCAGAGCAAAGATTTATAACAGCTCCCACATACCTTTAACCAACAAACCAAAATGAGTGATTTAATTTAAAACCCATCTTACTTGACTCCAAAATGCTAACTAATTATCGTTCTTGCAATTTGCAAAACATCAAAAGTCAGTTAAAGCTTCTCCTAGATAATAGGATTTTGGGTTAAAATTTAGAGAGTTTGAGAGCTTACTCACTGGGGATAATAATTGTTGCCAATACTGTAGGTTCCCAGGAAGCTAAAATTCGGATTTTAGGATCTGCAGTGAACGCGCCTGGATTTTGAACTTCCACTTTGCTGGAAAACAGAAAATACTAAATTGCTATTTTGTCAATAACCTGTAGTAAACTTTTTTACTTTACCGACCAAAAGTTACTCACCTCCCGTCTGAATATTCAAAAATATATGGCACAGTTGGAACAGTAGAAATTATATGGGTTCCATGTTCCTGTTGTTTTCAAGAAAAGTATGCATAGTTAAAAGTCTACAATGCATGACAAAACAGTCACAAGCTAAAATGTAAAATAACCAATAAAAAAATGTGATACATATATGGTATATATGTACTTGAAAAGTTATCTCCAAACAATAACTTTATCTTAAAATTCAAAATGATCTTCAATACTATTATTCCAGTTTGCAGCAAAGGACTCTCACGGTTATCCCCATCAAGGGGCTTAGTGGGAGAGGGAATACCCATTAACTCCAATGTGTTTGTCCACCATAAAACTCAAGTATAAACACCTCCTTCCACTATGTTGAAAGGATGGTGTCATTCAGGCAATTTTAATTCATTTATGTGAAAATGAGTCAAAGTATAATAATGCATATTTTATAACTAAGAGGTTAAATAGGTAAAAGATATAAAAAAAAAATAGCTACAACAAAAGAATACCTGCTCGAGGCGCTGATGGAAAACATCCATGTGAAGTAATCCTAAGAAGCCACACCTGTAAGAAATAACATCGTATATTATCAAATAAAATAAGTAGTGTTGCAGTTTAATAACTGAAAAGATGAAAGAAAATAATTTACAGACCTGAATCCAAGACCAAGAGCTGTGCTGCTCTCTCTGGCAACAGAGACACTGGCATCATTGCATGTTAATTTTTCAATTGCATTGCTAAGTGCTTCAAAATCAGAACCATCAGCAGGATAAAGCCCAGAAAAAACCATATGTTTTGCAGGCTTGAACCCTAATCATTCAATATTAGCAAATAATCACTTTCAAAAGGTACATCCAAAAACCTTTCTTACATGCACCTACAATCCAATGTAACGTAAATCCGTAGGCCATCAAACCAAATTTAAAAAATTACCTGGTAAAGGCTCTACAGTTGTTCGTGAATGAAACAATGTATCACCAACACGTGCCTCTTTAGTTGACCGCATGCCACTGACCACATACCCTACTTGACCAGTCAACAGGAAACCTGTTGACCTGAGTTCTGGATGCATAATCCCGACATCCATAACCTCATAAGACTGACCCGTTGCAACTGACGAAAATTTGTCACCTTTACGCAAAGACCCATCAACAATCGCCACATGGCAAATCACCCCCTTATACTCATCATGATATGAATCCAACAAAAACATACGAAGATTTGAATCGCTTTTTCCAGGAGGTGAAGGAATCCGTTCTATAACAGCCGGAAGTATATGTTCAAGACCTTGACCAGTTTTTGCGGAAGTCAAAAGTACATCACTCGGGTCAAGGTCAAACATTGATTTTAACTGTTCTTTAACACGGTCTGGGTCAGCGGTTGGTTGATCAATCTTGTTAATGACAGGTATTATTGCTAGATTAGATTCGAAAGCTAGGTAAAAGTTTGCAACAGTTTGAGCTTGTACACCTTGGGCTGCATCAACTACTAACAGGGCTCCTTGGCAAGCAGCCAAAGATCTTGACACTTCATAGCTGAAATCAACGTGACCAGGTGTGTCGATCAAGTTCAGTAAATAGTTTGTGTTGCTATCTTTTAAATTATAGTTATAGAACATTGTAGCTGTTTGAGCCTTTACCGTGATTCCCCTTTCTCTCTCAACCTGTTACAATCCATATAAAAGGTTATGATATGTAAATGTACACCTGAATCACAATCCATGTTGAGATAAAAGTGATATAGCAGTAGCAGCCATACATGAGTCATGATAATTAGAAAAACAGTCGATATTTGTTATGGATAAGAAGGTAATGTGTATGTGTGTCCCAATACTCATTTTCTTACAGCTACCTACGCTTATTTCTCCATATTTCATCATCTTGAACTCCATTATTCAGAATCTGAATACAATCTACTTATGCACATCCGGATTCCAAACATAATAAAACGCAGACTACTAGGTCAGAAAATAAATAAGAAAAGAAGTTAAACAACAGATTATAGGCCAACTCAGAGTTTAGTAGTCCTTAAGCATCTCAACAAGCGAGCAAACAAAACCATAGTCTAATGGCGTAAGTTTATATGCCAACTAGTTTAGGCAATGACATAATAGAGCAAATACAAGTGAAACCAAAAGATTAAATTTTGACTTTCGATGTGCATTGAGCTACTCTTAAACATCAAATGGAAATGCATTTCAGAGCTTCTAAACCAAAAACAGAAAAACATGATAATTACATCAGACTTTCTAAAGCTTTAAAATATCAGTTTTTTAGAGTATCTGGATGTGCATTTACACAGTGACTACTGCAATCTGAAAAATCAGAAACAAATAATCACATACACAGCATATAAAATCTATGAGGATTGAGTGTAGATGTGAATTTGAATTCATCTAAAATCTAGATGATTCTTTTCTAACAAATACTCGTTGCTGCTTCCCCAAATCAGACAAATTGACCATAAACTATCACTAAAACCCTAACAAATCCTAAAACTAGTATTTGCATCTGAGATGCATCATGAATTGGTTGTCAATACAGTAAATGTGGATCAATTCATGACCTCAACATTCATCAGATGATAACATAACATTTACAACACAAATGATAAACCCTTACTCTGAAAAAAAAAGCAATAATAGGGCGGCAATACATACCTGCAGTTTATCGAGATACTGAGGCATCCCATGGCCTCTCTTAATAGTACCCGTAAGTTCAAGAAGCCGATCAGCGAGCGTGGATTTTCCATGATCAACATGAGCAATAATCGAGAAGTTGCGAATTTTATCGGTGGGATATTGACTCAAATCTATAACACTGTTCTCATCTTTCCGGTTACTATTCCGAGGATTGGAGCAAAAACCGCGTTCATTCGAGCCGGAATAAGGTAAACCTAATCTGTAATGGTGATTGGGGCGGATTCTGTATGTGCGATTGGCTACTACGTGGATTGCTTTTGAGGCTTTGCTAAGATAAGGCATTGGTGAGTGTTTATGCCGTGAAATTTAGAGTTTTGTTGACGTCCGGCGATCGGAATCATAGATGACGGCTCATGGTGCCGGCAACGATGGTGGTTTAGTTACCAGATGCAACTTCGTCTTCTTTTTGTTTGCCCTAATTAAAGGAAATGATTTAATTTGTTGTGAAATTTGATTATCATCTAATAACTTTTTTTAACCAGGAAATTTTATTAATTACGAATGATTTCAACTAAGCATCTACCTATATATTAAACAAAGTTTTTCAATCCCAGTTGGCACCCATTGGGTTGGTCTTTATTTAAAGAAAGCTTATGTGTCACTCTACAAATATTCAAGAAAGCTTATGTGTCATTTTCTAAAATTTACATTAATGAGATTGAAGGTAAGTTTGTTTATGTTTTGCTATTTTAATTTGTGTGTAGATTTCCGATTTTAATGACTTTATTCTTATATTTATGTGAAGATATTGTTTTATTGGTAGAAATATTCCAAGATAGTGTACAGTTTTGTGAAGAAATGCCAAGTTTATCAAATGGCTAAATATGAAACTACAACCCTCACCTACAACAAGAAAAAGTGGCCAAAGCCAACTTACAAGTATGATTTCAGTACTGAATATTGATTATTACCATCAACTACACTGCAGACTGTTATCTAACTGTTTGAGTTTGAATTTCAGAGCTGAGCAGGCGGCATTGGAGACTTCTACAAGTTATATTTTAAAGGATGCAGCCAAATTAGGATGTGTCACATAAAAGAAATAATTTCTTCTAGCCTGATTTCCTCTTAAGGTTCGTAGTCCAATCCTCTTTTGCATTATAATATTAGAGTTTTTATGTACTTGATCTATTAATCTTTATTTAATTTTTCACGTGTCACTACTTTTAACTTTGATTTGAAGTTATGCAGGTTCAAGGCATCTGTTTTTGCTTTCGTGTGCTATGATGATGTTTGTGTCGTACGTTTTGAAGAAGATTGAACTTGCACTCCAGGAAGACATCGATCTGCTTTCTTCGAGGTTTGATTATTTTCCATATATTAAGCATACAAAATGACTTGATTTTGTTTAAGAATTTCAATACTTCCACAACTGCTAGATGTCGTTTTAGGGATTTAACGACTACATAAACTGGACCCCAAACTAACTCGATGGACTGGACTGTTTTGCTTTATTAGGTGGTGTCTGATCCTGCGTTTTTGAAAGTGGGGACTTGATAAATGTCTTAATATAAATGTGAAATTTTTTTATGAGTGGCTACATTTTTGTGATTGTTTATACTTAGTGGAATTAATATGAATATCACAGTTTAAAACCAGCACCTGTTTCTGATTCATATTTTGATAATTAAAATTTTGATAGACCTGCTAGGCTGCAATCTTTTTGAACCGTTTAAGTGAAAGAAACAATTTTCTTTAAAATTTTTGGCCTATACCTCTTAAGACGTGAATATTTTCATGGTTTAAGTAAAATATATATTATAGTGGTGATGGTCTATCAAAATTTAGATAATGTTGTCCTCAAAGCAAACACCAAAGTTGTCCCTTTTCTAGAATTTGTTATCAAGTTTAAACCACGTAACAAATCATTCATATATTTTTAAATAACTCATCAAATTTGAAGCTGTAAAAAACTTTTTTTGACCCGTTTTCTGCTGAATTTACTGATTTTGCAGCATACGGGTATAAGAGGGTCGATATATCCGCTTTTAGAGGAAGCTGACATGGACAGAGATGGAAAGATTAATCTCTCAGAGTTCCACAGACTATTATGAAGTGCAAGCATGAGTTGAAATAGTCATGAGCCCAACTTCGATTCCGGTGGCCCATCTTTTAGCCTTTTTTTTTACTGAAAGGTGCAATCTTTTTCACCTTTTTAGCTAAATTTTTATGGAGTAGGTCAATGAGAAGGAAATAAGGAGGAACTTGATACGGAGATTGAGTAGCATACATCCGTGTTAAAATATGGTGGCAGTGTGAATTCTTTCTCTACTTTAATGAGAATAACGTGTAAATTCGCTTTTCCTTTTTACATTACTTTATATTAGAAACATGAAATTCAAGATTTGATCATGTATACATGTTCTTATTGATTATATATAATTTTTTTTATAAATTGTTTCAATCCGGTTATTATCTCTTGAAGCAATATTGGCTTCAGAACTTTTATTTCTAGACTTTCATTGATTCGAACAGATAAAAGAATTGCTTTTCGGTTTCAAGAAGACAGTTTCCAATCTTTGTTTGTTTTGTAATGACGATAAACAAAATCCAAGGTTAATCTCTTTCAAGAGTTGGATTGTACTTGAAAGATCCGGTCTTCTCTCATGGTCAATTACATGTTGTTGTATCAAGGGTGAGAAGCAAGAAGAGTCTAAAGATCTTGATTTTTGATGAAGGGTCTAAAGGTTATTGAACTTTTTTTTTTATTATTATTGAATTATGTTTTACCAATTATTTACTCCGTAATATATTTAATTATTTATTTTTACATTACAGCCCCGGGTATTTACCCGGGTCACTGGCTAGTTTGAAAGTAAACATTAATAAACCATTACAAATTACATCATGCTTATACAATTGAAGCTACACCATTCTTTTCATTCAAGTTCTTTTTTTTCCACCTATATTTTTTTAATCCACATGACTTGACTCGTCTATTCTAGTTGAGCGTTTTGTTTACTAACGCACTACACCCGGTGTCTCGAACGATTGTTCGGATCCTGCTAAGGTATATATAAACTTGTTTTAGATTATTCTAACTTTAACTGTGTTTGTGTGTTATTGGTAATCTGATCATGTTTGCAAAGTTTTACTTATTCGCGTTATTTATTTAATTCAGATACGTGTCTGGTTTTTTTTACATAAACCGTTTTAATTTAAATACTGATTTTAAAAAGTCGTACAATCCGAACACCCACTATAAAACCCAACAGTTTGATCTAATGGTTTGAAATATTACATTTTTCTCCTTACACTTCACCCATCTTACAATTTCGCGTGAAAAGGTTATTTTTTTAAGATTTTGCCCAAAAATATTATCTTTTAAAACCATGTACTGTAATTTACCGCTTTCTAGAATTTCTCTTATTGTATTCTTATTTAAATAAGCGAACTGTTTCCTACAAAAGCAAACCCTACCATGACTCATCTCGTTTCATTCCTGTCTAGGATGATCAAAAGATGATGAAATAAGATAAACTAAAGCGCAACAAGAGAAGTCTACGGGCGAGACCCTTGTGACTCAACCATTTTTTAACCAAGAGAAACAAAACTCTTAGGTTAAAGTTGAGGAAGTAACCCTAACGAAGGCTTGGATTCATAATTCCAAAGATAAAATGGGAAAATCAACAAAAACATAATGCGTTTTGACAACAAGTTCTTGATCATTTAAGGATAATAGTTGGTGGAAGCGACCGCACAAAAGACCAACTATGTTTAGAATT
Source organism: Deinandra increscens subsp. villosa (assembly GCA_039602395.1). NCBI lineage: Eukaryota > Viridiplantae > Streptophyta > Magnoliopsida > Asterales > Asteraceae > Deinandra > Deinandra increscens. Next base: position 16,077,913 of record JBCNJP010000015.1, on the reverse strand, counting down.
GAAGACTTGCATACAAAGATTAGCAAAGATTAGCAGGTTCAATGACACTTCTAAATCCAATTCACAATTATATATATAGGGTAGGGATCAATGGAAAACCCCTATTTTCTGGAAAACCTGAAAAACCCTTATTTAGCCATTGATTTCCAAATTAATGGTCAAGATTAAGGAGAGGCTGAATTGTAAATACTGATAACATATTTCATTTAATGATGGGCATTATGGTAATTTGGTTTACCTAATATTAATGATTTCATTTAACATATTTCCTTATTACACGCCTCATACCCTATCTCTCTCTCTCTACTCAATATTGTTCCAGTTTTTTTTGAAAATCTTGGAGAAAAAAAAACTCTGATCATATTAATTAAAAGCAGCGACAACGAAGAGAAACTAGGGTTCGAAGCATCGACGACGAACTTCATATGTGTCGCTGTATATTATTACAATGATGTAACAGTTATATTTTCTTTGTGTCGCTGTAAATTGTTACTGTGATGTAACAGTTATATTTTCTTAAATATTTTAACCTGATGAGGATCTATTATATTACATCTTTGTAACAATTAAGGAATTGAGATTCAATAAAGAAAAAATATTTTTAAAAACACATTATTGATAAAACAGAAAAATATGTTACAACAGTGTAATATATTTGTAAATTACCACTATTATAAGATGATTCAGAAAAATAAAATATTATGTGTTGCTGTATTTAGTTACAGTGACGTAACAGTTATATTTTCTTTATGTGTCACTGTAAATTGTTACTGTGATGTAACAGTTATATTTTCTTAAATATTTTAACCTGATGAAGATAAATTATATTACATCTTTGTAACAATTAAGGACTTGAGATTCAATAAGGAAAAAAATATATTTTAAAAAACACATTATTGATAAAACAGAAAAATATGTTACAACTGTGTAATATATTTCTAAATTACCACTATTATAAGATGATTTAAAAAAAATTACGTGTTGCTGTATATTGTTACAGTACTGTAACCGTCATGCTGAAAGTCCGGTTGGGTTGGGTGATTCGACACCATCAGTTGCTTCATGCTGTTGTTTATAATCATATGGATTACACAATGGAATGAATGATTCGACATCATCAATTGATGTGCGGGATCGATTATTTCTTTCTTTACCTTGATCTTGCATGCGAATGGATATTGATGAACGTGATGAAATTTCTGGAGAAGAACAACGAGAAGAACTGGGATTAGGGTTTAGTTATATGTGATTTTCTGTGAATTTTGATAATGAAAAATCCCTGGAAATTTCAAATTAGTTTTCACATTAATGGTAAAAGATACTTTATTAAAATAGATATGTTAAATTTACATTATTACCCTTTCATTAAAACAAAAATCAAAAATTAAATGGAATTATGTGATTGGTGGAGAGTAGTTTTCCAGGTTTTCCAAAAAGCAATGGGTTTTCATTGATCTTCTTCCTATATATATATGTATATATATATATATATATATAACAATAGAATTTGAAAAGGCATAGTAAAGTTTTGACTTTTTATAGTTTGGCCACAATAGTTTACTACTTTGACAATTACCACCCTTAAACTTTTACACTTTGTTTTTTGTATAGTTACTCATTGGTTTTTCATTGTTCGGCCACGTAAGTTTGAAACTTTGACATTTTTACCCTTAAGCTTTTATACCTTTTTTTAACGGAATAGTAAACTTTATGTTTTCATAGTTTAGTCACATATGTTTCATACTTTTACGTTTTTTACCATCTAACTTTTAAAATCTTTTTTTTTTGTTTTAAGTTTTGTGGTATTCTGCTTTGGCCATGAAACTTTTAACTTTTCTACTTTCGTTTTTTAGTATACTTTTATATTTGTATATTTTCACCACGAGACTTTTAGACTTTTACGTTTTATACCCTTTAACTTTTTAACTTTCTTTCTTTATTAGACTTTTTTTTTATACTTTTATACTTCGACGACACAACTTTTAAATTTTGACGTTTTGTTCCCCTAATATTTCCTACTTTCATTTTTTTAGTATATTTTTTTTATAATTTTATACTTCGATGACACAACTTTTAGACTTTAACGTTTTATTCCCCTAAAATTTCCTACTTTTGTTTTTTAGTATACTTTTTATAGTTTTATACTTTCACCACGAAAATTTTAAACTTTTATGTTTTATACTCCTTAACTTTTCTACTTTCGTTTTTTAAAATACTTTTAGAGTTTTCGACTTTGGTCAATATTTTTTTTTATAATTTCATACTTTCATCACATTAAAACGTTTTTTACTTAAACTGACGGGTAAATTGGTGGCCCCTCGCGAAGCGCGGAAATGTCACAATATCAAATAAAACTAAACAACATTGTTATTGCAGGCCCGCCGCAACGCGCAGACAGGTTTACAACTTGTTTGTATTATTGTTATTCAGGTTGTTACATGTAATATTTTTTATTACTTTTATATCGACTCATCCGTGGACAAGTGGAACTGTAGATATAGATTTACCAAAGAAGGCATTGAAATGGTACACACGTGTATGAAAATAAAGGGTTTTCGCCATGTGACGACTTAAAATATACTAAACGACCATCCGGTATGCCTGTTTTGTTGATTGATTCGGAGTTTCAATGCGTACCACAAAAGAGGTCGAAAACACGAATCAAACACTATACAAGTTTAACGAATGACTTAACAAATCAAACTTTCTCGATCTCAACGAACAAAATTAGAACATAACACTGTCAAGTGTAAGTATGTAAATCAAACCGGTCTAAAAACCGTCAGCGCACCTCTAACTAGGGGTGTTCACGTTTCGGTTGGTCCGGGTTTAAGGATATTTTCAACCCAACCCGAAAGATACGGGTTCAAAAAATTTCAACCCAAATGGAACGGGTTGGGTCGGGTTTTGTGGATCAAAACAAACCGGATTAACCGGGTTATCTTCATGCGCCATTTTTTGTGGGCCATTTGAATTCGTGAGCTATTTAAATTCATGGGCCATTTAAATGTTTAATGTGGTTATCTTCATGGGCTATGTATACTGTATAATTGACAAAAAAAAAAAAATTCCCTTCAAAATGTTTAATGTGCCGCTAAATATTAACACAATATGTATTATATAACATATATAAAATTACAAATAGTTAAACTAAAGATTAATGGGTTGGTCCGGGTTGAACCCGTGTTTTAAAATGCTAATCCACAACCCGGACCGTTGGACCCGGGTTTATAAACACCCTTACCTCTAATGGCCTAACCGGACTTATTGTTCCAAAGAGAGGGCCCGGCCCATGTTCACGTTAAACACGAACTTTATAAAGCGCAATTTCTTCCCAGTTTCCACGCTTATTTTACGTTAGCATGTTCACACACACCATAATCAACGTTTTCGACGGATCACGGATCTCTACGATTGAATTTCTTCATCAACCCGTTCGGTTGTTTTTTAGTCGTAAGTAACTTCGTGCAATCAAGTCTGGTTTATAGATTTAATTAGGGTTTACATTCAAACGGTTCTATCATGGAACTTATGTTTTCTTCCTTTCTGTATGATTTAGGGTTTACTTATAGTCAGCTTTATAGCAAACGCTTAATCACACATGTGTATAAAGTTAGCTAGATGTTTGATGAATTAAATGGGAAGTAAATTGTTATCAATTTCGGTGTATCAGGGGAGGATAATGTCAACTCCGGCGAGGAAGAGGTTATTAAGGGATTTTAAGAGTTTGATTCAAGATACTACTTCTGGTGTTTTTGCTTCTCCGGATGATAATAACAATCTAATGCTATGGAATGCCGTGATATTTGGGTAATTAATTTCTTGATTTTTATTATTCATCGTTTATCTACTATAGTGTGGTGAAAAACATGAAACATTACTACCTTTCACTCTACCAATGCCAAATGCCAAAAGTGGGCATTTGATTCAAATATTTGATCCACAATTAACCGCTTCAATTTAATTTTTTTTTTTTGTTAATAACTAGATTTTACTCTATTTGTCCATAGCTCTGCAGGGATAGTGAGGGTATACCGAACATTTGTATAGCTAAAGTGCAAAGTAAAGAACACAAAAATGAAAAAAAAAATAACGCAACAACGTTAAAATTAGAAGTCTAATTAAATATAACATTAGCAAACAATTAGATACCTAAAGACAATGGTAAACCAATGTAACACTTAAAAATGATTGAAAAATAATAAAAAAAAACTAGTAAAGTTGTTGTCGCGGGGATAACATGGGTATACAGAACAGTAGCATTGCTATAACGCTACGTACAAAAAACATAAAAGAAAAACGGTGCAACAAGCCAAACACTTAAACTATTGAGGGTATGGCGTAAAAACTATGTTACATTGACTATATCTATTACACAACCAACTTGTGTGCTAAATTCGTCGAGATTGAAAAAAAATATATAGGGAGTTGCTTTTATATGTATAGGTTAAATACACGGTATTTTACAACAAAAAAAGCATTTCGACATAAGCTTTGCTGAAAACAAAGCTCTTTTTGAAGAAATATATTTTAGTCTCGTAATCGGCTTTGTATAATTTTTTAGACACAATAACGAAGAATACTCGAACAACATAATTTAATGTACTAAGTCATATTAATCTTATATTTTACTTTAGCTTTTATTTATTAAGTAATATTTTTAAAATGTAAAAGCATTAATATTATATTAAAAAATAAAGAAAGTGATAAAGTGCTTCATTACGGTGGTTGCTGATGTGGCTGCTAACATGACACTGAGTAGATGATTGGTCCACTAATGCTAGCCTAATACTAGACCACACTAGTGATTGTTTTGCTTACAATTCTAATGATGACTTAACCTCATTACTAGATTTTTACTAGATTTAACAGGAGCCTAAATTGCAAACAAACTTGTTACATTTGAGTATATATAAATGCAAACTTGTAAACTAATGAATAATGAACGGTGATCATTAATTTGAGGGCCTTTAAAACTTTGAATACACGTATTGAAGATGTGGAACCAAATCTCATTACTACTCACAGTCAAACCATGATCCTTACAATCTTTCTGGAGGCCTAAAGGAGAGTTTTTTCTTTCTAAACTTGGGTCCTGGCTAGTGGTAAGAGGCTTATGCATCTTTGGTGGAGGTCTCAGATTCAAACATGGACGTACTGGAGTATTAAGTTGTAATTTGGGGTATAGGAGTAGTGTAGTTTGTAACTAAAAACAAGTAGACAAGTAGCAATATAACATGATGGCTTGTTCCGATAAGTTAATTATTAACTGGTTATTTTTATTTGCATTGCAGTCCAAATGACACTCCTTGGGATGGAGGTTAGTATCAATTTCCTTCTTCACTAGTATGTGCCTGATGTCAGTAGAAAGGACTTCCTCTTTATCATGATCTGTTGTGTATCTTTATAGCCTGACTATGTATATGATACTTTTAATTCTTTTGGGTCTGAATAATTACTTTGGAAACGTGAACAATATGTAGTTGTTAACTGTCCTTAAGGGGACAATATGGTGGTAAATAGTGTGCTTCCCAACCAAAAGATTACGGTGTGTAGGTGTGGTGAATTTATCTTAGAAAATCTAGAAGTTGTTGTTTGCTCACATATGATACTGTAATCGCATATCTTTTCCGCCGAAACTCCGTGTCAATGCAATAAAAAATTGTATGCGCTAACATTTCATAACGGTCACCAATCTCAGGTGTTTTCAAGTTGAGACTTCAATTCTCAGAAGATTATCCTAACAGGCCACCAACCGTGCGATTCGTTTCTCGAATGTTTCATCCCAATAGTAAGCTACCATTATCAAAGTGACCATATTCTAATTCTGTCTCTGTTGATTATCTTCCAAGATATGTTGCCTTTAATGTGGGTGAGTGGCATATGTATCGACTCTAGGTGGCAAAATGGGTGGGTTGGGTTGACTCGTGTTCATAACTACCTATGAATTCTGATTGTTAAAACGATTACACAAAACTATTTTTAAATTTTCTCTCGCTTGACCCGTTATTAATAAGACTGAAGCCTACAACCCAAGCTGACCTTTTTGATGTTTCCCATTGACCAGTTTTTGCAGATGGAAGAATAGATTTGGACATTCTTGCAGATAAGTGGGCTCCAGCCTATAATGTTGCTTCCATCCTTATATCAATTCAGGTGCAGTGTTCAGCCTCTTTGAAGTTTATAAAGCATATGAATAATTTAAATCCTGTCATTGACTGATTAGCCTTTAACTTATAGCTTAATAACTGAAATTTAAAGTCTACATGTTTGATTAAGAACACATATGTACATATTGACTCCATAATATATGAAGACATTTGACCAACTTTTCATATATCTTTCATGTCATTTGAGTGGATAAACATGTTTAAAGAACGCGTACCATAACTTGAAGGGCATTCGTGTCTTTCGTCATGCTTATATTGGGTCGTTTTATCAGTCTAGTTATACTTATTATATATATATAAGGCTTAATATATATTACATGCTAAATGTTACTACTCTTTTATGTTATATAAACTGCATTAGTGCATTGCATCTAATCAGTAGATTGATAGTTTTCTTGATTTCGTTTGTAGGCTTTGCTGTGTGACCCAAACCCAAAATCAATAGCAAATGTAAATGCAGCACGGATTTTGACTGAGAATAGGCGCGAGTACATAAGAAAAACCCGTGAAATTGTGGAGGAGAGCTGTAAAGATATCTAAGAAAGCTGGATCATTGTTGCTGCCCAGTTTGAAGATAACTTAATATTTATAAGCTTCTATAATCTTTTGTTTTTAAGAAATGGGAATCTGTTTCTTGCATGGTTTGTTTGTGAAGAGCTAAGGTTGATGCCCATTTAAGAACGGCCTAAAGACTTTGACCTGGACCCCATGGATTCGGGTTGCACGTTAATAACATTGTTGTGGTTCTGGCTTACGTGACAAGTACCATGAAATTTGTATGATTTTGACCACCAATAGAATTGCACCTGTCAATGTCAATTGGTTATGGCCCTATGGGCCCAAAAATGACCCCAAACATGTCTATAAAATATCGGATGACTTCACCTTTGCTGAGGCCTGACGTTTTCTTTGAAGCTCACTAGTATTTAATAAATTTTCTCGAAGAACAAACTATTATCCACATGTCGGGAAGTGGTCACGAGGGAAACCATGTCCTTTTGACGAGGCTAACGACGTTGCTTTATCGCAGATTAGCAGAAGTCTTCGCTCAAATGATACACTTTTGGTGGTTTTTTCCTCTTTAGTTTTAATTGTAGTGACCAGTACTTATGAGTCCTCCCTTCATAGAATTCAATTTGATGAAATATGGCGCAAAACTTATTTACCTTTTTGAATCTTAAATAACTGAACATATTCCGCGATTATAAATGGTATAAAGTATAAACATATGAATATGTTGTATGCACTTGACCAGTATATGCAGACTTTCAAATTTGATGTAACACTTTTTGGAATGTTGGTACATAAAAGCAACTTTACAAAAGAATCATAATTGCCAATGTAATAAAATGTAATACTATTAGTCGTTTTTTTTAACGGCGATTTCAGATTACTGACCCATTCACTTGATCATCTTCACTTCTACCGAAGATTAGTATAGTGTTTTCCTTATTATTTATAGCAGGGTTAATGACTAATTAATAAATTTAAAACTAAATTATTATTAAAGTAGACTACTCTTTTTAATATTTAACCTATATTCATCATACATAGATAAAAATCGGTGAATAGATAAAAAAAGTTGAAGTAGTCACTTGATATAAAAATAATAAAGCCGTCAACAACGGAAGACGATTTAACCATCCACTCATCGAGTATAATTACCATATAGATGAATAGTACTTGCTTTATATTGAGCTACATCGCTTCATTAGATAGATACCACCTGTTATTTTTTTATAGTATTATATTTTAAAGTGTTAATTTTGTAAATGAAAGTGTATAGCGCAACACATAAGTGGTTACACTTCAAGGTAAACCCGTGGAACAGAACCTTTAAGCCTTGTGTTCAGTTCTTGCCTTCTTGAACCGTTTGACTTCTAATTCTTTTTTCGGTAATATTTTTTGTCTTTTTTTCTTTTTTCTTTTAGATTTCCTCGGTTGTAGATTCACATTGTTATGTTTACGCATCTGTTTTATTTATTTATTTTATTTTTTCTATCATTTTTGTTTAACGTAGTTGTGTTGCCTTTTAGTATTTGCGTTTTATTTACTTTGCACTCTAACAATACAACTGTTTTTTCTGTTCTCGTATTGTCCCCGTCACAACACGTGAAAACAGAATCTATTGTTATACATTTTCAAACACTTGTCTGAAATATATGAATAAATAGATAATTCCAACAAAAACAATCAAAATAAAATAAGAATTTAGAAGTTCTAAACTACAAAGTAAAAACTCCAAATTTTGTTTTATTACCTGCTCTTAATCATATCTCTCGATTTCATATTTGAATTTTTTCATGAGATTCATTCTCCGCTATTTTTGTTATTGTTTTCTTCTAGTTGAATTTTGCAGCGGTTTTTCAGATCGTTAAGTTTATTAGGGTTTTAGGGGCGATTTTTCGATCAGGTATATTTCCAGATCTGAAAGAAAAAGAACATTGCTTTAATTGCAGTCGATTTTTAGCTGTTTCTGATTTTGTACTTATGCTTGTTACGTAATTAAATACTAATCAGATTTTTTTCTAGTTACTAATTAATTTCTCAGGGTATGAAGGCAGGTTTTGGTTTCACTGACCATTAACTTGTTTGAAATATGCATAGCACAAGAGAATCTGCTAAAATATTTCCCTATATCTTTTTTCAAATATTATCGATGCACGAATTCATGAGTATAATTGTAGATTTTTAAACTGAATTATACTTATTTGGAATGATTTTCTAAATCTTTTTAAGAGTACATTTATGAAATCCAGGGACTTTTGAGATTAAACTGTTCTTAAAGTCTACGGATTGGCAATGGCGAAGTCTCCGGGACAGCGGATCAAGACTATGCTTTTTGGGAAGAAGCCATCAAAATCTAATCTCTCAAAAGTATGTAAAGATTGTTTTTCACCTCTCACTTATATTTGAGTAAGCATACTTTTTTGGATTGCAAGTGTTATTACTAGGCACCTTTTAAATATAAAACCCGTATACAAGCTGTTCATACTCATGACACCCGTCACACCATTCACAGACCCTACTAATAGCTCTGCTATGAGTGAGATAATAATGGGTATATTTGTTTGTCGTGGCAATCCTTTCTTTAATGGCAATTTTCCTGAATCTTAGTTCTAGTGCCATGCAAACAACGAAGACCACTCCCTCAGTGTCCAAAAATCATATATCATGAATTTGAATAAAGATAAACTACTTTTTTGAGTCGTTGGGAACATAAAGTAAATAAGCCAGCTTAATCTGGCCACTAATGTGCTTTTCTGGATGCATTTTATGGACAAATATGCTTAAACTTATTGACTTCGGTAATATATAGTTGGCAAAATATTTTATCTGTGTGTTCTTTGGTGGTTAAAATTTAGGGAAGAGCCTATGTGCTTGGAGTCATGAGGCTGCATATTTAGGTCATAGTGTATCCATTGAGTGTCTGTGATCATGATACTTTGCTAATCAATTTATTTGGAAGGGCAATTGTTTTTAAAGGATTAATGACCTAATCATTAATTGGTTACTAATGTTTTATTGTTTTTTTAGGACTCTACATTAGATAAAAAGACCACCATTACTATCAACTCACATTCAATGGATCTTGTTGCTGATTGTATGGAGATATCAAGTCCAGTGCGTCATGTCATCAATGAAAGCGGAGAACATACACATTTCGAAAAGAGTTCCAGTGCCATCTTAATGCATGATATATCTGAGAATGTAAGAAATACCAAAGGGTTTAATGCTGCAAATGAGGTTGAGTTAATCAGGCTAGAGCAGGCTGCTACAAAGGCACAGGCCGCCTTCAGGGGATACTTGGTACGTTTCTTTAATAACTTGCTTAGTTTAGAAGGAAATGATCATCGTTCTTCACATTTCTTTATGATGTGCTTTTGGTTGCAATTTTTTTTATGTGAAGGGTTAAAAATATTGTTCTAATATATTTATATGAATTACTTTGTGAAGGCTCGTCGTGCATTTTGGGCCCTCAAAGGCATCATAAGGCTTCAAGCCTTAGCTCGTGGTCACCTAGTGCGGAGGCAGACTGTTGCTACTTTGACTTTTATGCGCGCAATTGTTGAGTTTCAGGCACTTGTACGCGATCAAAGCGTCAGACTTTCTAGAAACGGTACTCAAATTCTTCACAAGAGGACTCCTGGAAACCCTGTGGTAACTTGTACGCCCCCAGAGGATCCGTCACAACCTAGAGTTGTGGTTAGATCGGTCCCGCCTACCTCTGACTTCATGTGTCGGGCGCTTCAAATGCATTATCACGCGCTTCATTTGCATCGGGAGTCACATGCCATGATGCAGTGGACGGTGGACTTGCTTCGTGACTGGGCTGCCCAACAGGGTGTTCCCTTTCATGACCCCCCCACTATTGTGCCATTCGAGCAGGCGGGCATCACAAACGATCCTCCACCACCATAGTTCTATGTTATTTATCGTTTGATGTATGTTGATATATAAACTTAACATTTTGATGTAACAGTAAATAGGTGATTATCGTTTGGTATGGTTATTCATTTTATTTCCATTGCATATTTGTTTATTTGTTTGAAATCGTTGTTTATCGTCTGCAAATGCAAATTACAACAAAAAAGGAAATTAGAAATAGAAAATTACATTAAGAAGTGAAAATCACACTAGAAATAGGAGATTGCATTAGGAATTGAAAATTGAACAAAGGTCATTCTTCTTCATCATGAACCCCATTTTTTAGGAACATCCTTGGTGAAGTCGAATTCAATTTGAGTAGGTGGGACAACATACGACTCTTGGGGATGTGAGTTAACCGGAGGGTCTTGAGATGTGAGTTAAATGAATCCTCTTCATCGGGAATATCAAAAAAATCATCAATGTCCATACCTATGTGAGTACTGTCTTAGATTTTATCCAGGTCCATGTCCATATAAGGATTATGAGGTGGGTTAGCCGGAGGGGGTATCAATGCGTTAATCGATGGGTTTTCGGGTAAATTAACCGGAGGCGGTTTAAGAATTGAGAAAATCTTGTTGCTTTGATAAGCTATTCAAGTTTTCTAAACATGGTGAGCGAACGGAATTAATATTGGTATTTATAACATAAAATGGCACGTAGACTTATTCCCACCGGTTATTTTTCCAATGACTATAAATACATATCGAGAATTTAAACGCACGAATGTTTATTATTAGTTTAAACAGACTGCTCCACTTGGTACAAAGCTCACTACAATGTACACATAACATATATTTCATCCACCATAAAACGTCTGTATCTCATACATGCATCTTGTAGATTTAATTCTTGACAAGGCAATGACGTGTTTGGACCAACTGACCATGGCCAAAGTCCCGACTAAATAAGAAGGGTTAACTTACTTTGGATCTCATTAGGCTAGCTAGGGCAAGTAAGGATTGTCAAACCACAAAGAGTCTGTGGACGGTGTGGTTAATCACTTGACTAAATTTCTAAACTAAATATTGAAAGAAAATTGGTTGATTGATTTTATCTTAATTAAAACTAAAATGCAAAGAAACACAAAGAAAGAAATTAAAAGATGTTGTAAACTATACTTGGAAAACGGATCATCCTCAGGGTTTAGGTGTTGTAACTAACATGAAACCTAATTGTATTGATTCTCAAAGAATTACATAGACATAATCCACTGAATTGTCATATAAGGGATTCTAGCAACCAAAGTAACCTGGTCGTACTACGAGACAAGAACTTAATCACGACCAAGGGGCATAAGCTTGGATGCTGCTACACTAAAATCAAACTCAACTAATAGTTCAATATGTAATGTATTGGCTAACAAGTACTCAAGCCTATTTAATGACACAATGCAATTGAACTAGTAATCAAACCACTTTAAATTCATGACAATAAATGTTCAAACAATAAATTTTTTACAAGACATGCGAAAAATATAGTTTAACTAAAGATTCAAGTACAATCAGACATGAAAAAGTACACAAACCCTATCCGTGGAGTGATCACGAGAAGATTAGCCTTGCGTCACGTTCTTGATCATCAAAGCCTTCATTAATTGCATCGTTGATGGGGAAGGAATGGTAATTTAGATGTTTTATGTGCATTCCAAAGCTCCAAAATTGTCCAAAACGGTTGCCAAGAAGTCCTATCTCAAAACCCTAACTTGTATTGAAATAAGGACAAAATTCCTAAAATTCATGAAACTCAACATCGGACGTAAATTATGCCCATAGGGACGTAGTTTACGCCCCCTTCCAGCTTCCTGAACCCACCGATTTACATCGCTGGTTACGTCCCAAAAAGTCAGCCTAGGCCGTATATTACACACTGGGGTCATAATTTATGCTCATGGGTATTTTTGCTCCGTTTCTTTGGTATTCAACTTGTAACACAATCCCATGCTTTGTACTTCCTAAATTGCATCCAATTTGCATCATTTTAGCTCTGTTAATCTCCCGATACCCGCAATTCATTACATATTCAAAGTAATTGTCTTCTAAACAATTAACCAACTAAATACACATAATTAGACACATTAAAACACAATTATTACCCTTTGTATCACCAACCTACGCAATAACATACCAATTAACACCCCCTAAATTTTCACAAATATGGGCGTCATTAGGAGGCGAAACACGTGACCCACACAGAGGTAAATCGGTTAAATCGGACTCCTCTAGCGCACAGTATAAAAAATTACATTCTCAAAACAGTTATTTGAAATATATAAATTAGATAATTTCACAAAAAAAAAAAACAATAAAAATAAAATAAAAATTTAGAAGTTCTAAACTACTAACTCCAAATTTTGTTTTATTACCTGCTCCCAACAATTGATATCGCAACCGAAAACGTGCCCACACTATACATATATTCAAACTAGAGAGGCGAAGTTGGCCTCAGGCTCCAAATCTCCAATTGAAGGTACAATCTCAATCATTTCTCTCCATTTCGTATTTGAATTTTTTCATGAGCTTCATTCTCCGCTATTTTTGTTACTGTTTTCTTCTAGTTGAATTTTGCTGCGGGTTTTCAGGTCGTTAAATTAGGGTTTTAGGGGCGATTTGTCGATCAGGTAAATTTCCAGATCTGAAGAACACTGCTCGCAACCCTAGCTTGTTATGTAATTTATATTTCTGATTAGTTTAATTTGGTTCTGCTGCAGATCTGTTCTAGGTTTTCGATACATTTATTTTATTTGAGTGTTATGTTGTGTTTGATGTTTGCAGTTGATTTTTAGATGTTTCTGATTTTTGTACTTTTTCATCTTGAGGCATATCTTGTTTTTCAATGTCTCTGCTAGTCTGCTGGATATATATCTAGTTGGTTTGAAATAAGCATAGCTCAAGAGAATCTGTTAATATTTTCCTATCTTTTCGCAAAGATTATTGATGCATGAATTCATTAGAGGTGACATGGGTGCACTAGTAGATTTTTACACTGAATTATACTTTCTTTGGAATGATTTTCTGAATATGTTTATTTACAATGTAAACCTCTATTTATTGGAAGTGAAACTGATCAATACACCGTTTGCTAGTCATGTGAGTAACGGAAAGGAAAATTGAATGGAAAAGAATTATTGTTGGAATATTAAAATGTGATTTTAAGTGAATGCATGTATATCATTTGTTCTTGTTACATGGGTTTCCAGCCTCTTTGCTTTCTAGTCTGATAAGAGTATATTTGTAATATCCAGGGGTTTTTGAGGTTAAACGGTTCTTAAAGTCTACCGATTGGCAATGGGGAAGTCTCCGGGAAAGTGGATCAAGACTGTGCTTTTTGGGAAGAAGTCATCAAAATCTAGTCTCTCAAAAGTATGTAAAGAATGTTTTTACCTCTCACTTATGTTTGAGTACATGTACTTTTTCGGATTGCAAGACTTATTATTAGTCACCTGTTAATTACTAATTATAAAATCCATATACAAGCTATTGCATACACATGACAGCTTGCTATTTGGCATGGGCCAGGGGCCGGCTTGTATACTGGTTCACCCATTTGCTGAACATGTATGTGGTCCATGTGGACAATTATGTTTCTTGTTGCATCTGTGAGGGAGGTAGACAGGTAGTGATGGGGGCCCCATTGAGGGTAATCTTGAAGCGCCTTGCTTCAGGGTTTGTGCCTTCCAATACTGGAATGTTTGTTGCCCTTGTGCACTAACCAAATGAACGATGCTTCCTTGTTCGTCTGGTGCAGAGTTATTTGTCAACAGACTAATCTATCTCACAAAAACAGTCACTTTCTTGCTTTACATAATATGGTAATGAAAAGGCATCATGTTTTAGATGGTTTATCTGATGAGGAGGATCGATTGAATTTGTAGATATTTTTCATTTTAGTTCCGTACTAAATTTTAGCTATAGTCTTTGGAGCTGGGGTCTTAGTGGGAGCCGCTCTCAGTCCCTTGGGATAGAGGTAAGGTTTGCACCCATTCCTCCCTCCCTAGACCCTACCAATAGCTCTGCTATGAGTGAGATTATACTGGTTACATTTGTTTGTTTTTCTCACAGTCAATTTATCAATAACTGAAATTAATTCTTGCCTCAATCAGAGTTGGTGGCAATCCTTTCTTTAATGGCAAGTTTCCTGAATCTTAATTTTAGTGCCATGCAAACAAAGAAGACCACTTCTTCAGTGTCCAAAAATCGTATGTCACAAACTGAATAAAGATAAACCACCTTTTTCAGTCATTGGGAATATAAAGTAAAAAAGCAAGCTTCATGTGCCCACTAATGTGCTTTTCCGGATGCATTTTGTGGACACCAGAAATTAAATGAAATCATGTAAAATTGTATCACTTCTCCACAGATTATAGGAATATGCATCTAACTTTTCTTGATCCTATATTCTTCTTCAGAATCAAATACGCTAAAACTTATTGACTTCAATAATGTATAGATGACAAGATATTTTCAAGCCTGCACTCCTGCTTGTGGACCAGTGGTTATGGAGATTGCATTCATATCACTGACACCTTTTAGTGCCAACTACACTTTAGAAGATCATGTATTTTTTTTTAATATTCAGTTAGTTTAATTTCTTAGCTTTCATATATAATTACTGGTTTGTCGGTTCAGCAAATTTTATCTTGTGTTTGCGAGTTACTTTCCATCTCTTTGCATGGATATGCCCATATAATGTCTAAAAGATTAATTTATATGTCAAGAGGACTCCGACATTGTAATATCTGTGTGTTCTTTGGTGGTTAGAATTTAGGGAGAGCCTCTGTGCTTGCAGTCATGAGGCTGCATATTTAAGTCATAGTGT
The DNA here is from genome assembly GCA_039602395.1 of Deinandra increscens subsp. villosa. Classification (NCBI taxonomy): domain Eukaryota; kingdom Viridiplantae; phylum Streptophyta; class Magnoliopsida; order Asterales; family Asteraceae; genus Deinandra; species Deinandra increscens. Next base: position 16,062,497 of record JBCNJP010000015.1, on the reverse strand, counting down.
GTCCATTGAGTGTCTGTCATGATACTTTACTAATCAATTTATTTGGAAGGGCAATTTGTTTTTAAAGAATTAATGACCTAATCAATAGTTGGTTACTGATATTTTATTATTTTTTGTAGGATTCTACATTAGACAAAAAGACCACCATTACTATCAACTCACATTCGAAGGATCTTGGTGCTGATTCTATGGAGATATCAAGTCCAGTGCGTCATGTCATCAATGCAAGCGGAGAACATACACATTTGGAAAAGAGTTCCAGTGCCAACTTGATGCAGGATGTATCTGAGAATGTAAGAAATACCAAAGGGTTTAATGCTGTAAATGATGTTGACTTATTCAGGCTAGAGCAGGCTGCTACAAAGGCACAGGCTGCCTTCAGGGGATTCTTGGTAGGTTTTATTAACTTGCTTAATTAAAAAGAAAAGAAAAAAATTGTTCTTCATATTTCTTTATGATGTGCTTCTGGTTGCTATTTTATTTTGTAAAGGGTTGAAACTGTTCTAATATATTGATATAAATTACTTCATGAAGGCTCGTCGGGCATTTGGGGCCCTCAAAGGCATCATAAGGCTTCAGGCCCTAGCTCGTGGTCACCTGGTGAGGAGACAGGCTGTTGCTACTTTGACTTGTATGCGTGCAATTGTTGAGTTTCAGGCACTTGTACGTGGTCAAAGCGTCAGACTTTCCAGAAACGGTACTCAAATTCATCAGAAGAGGACTCCAGACCCTGTGGTAACTCTTCTTTTTTCTTTTTAATATTTCAGGAGTCTTATTTATTTGCTGTTTTTTCCTTTCTTTTTAATATTTCACGAGTCTTATTAATTTGTTCTCTTCTCATACAAGCTCTTTTTTCACTTATTCATGAGTTGACATTCTATAATCATATTTTTGTGCAAGACTCTTTTACAAACTCATACAGACATTCTAAAATCGGCATTCTTTATTTGTATTCTTTGCCCCTGATCTAACAAGTAACTGATCCTTTCTGTATGTTTTATTAGCACAAGGAACGGGCTAACTTGCTTCAAACATCTCTCAAATCAGAGAAGCTATCAAAAAATGCATTTGCCGTTAAGGTACCCTAAATCTTCACTGGACCTTAATGTTATAATATCATTGTTAATTTGTTATAGCTATTGTGGTTTATTAGAAGCTGACATATTTGCTTTATTACTTATTTCAGCTTGTCACCTCATCAAAAACTACTATGCCCTTAAACATCCAGTATAATCCAGATGATCCCAATTCAGTAAAGAACTGGCTTGAGCGTTGGTCATCATCTTGCTTCTGGGACCCACTTCCGCAAACCAAAAAAACTCTTGTTACAAAGCCAAAAAGAAAACAAACTAAATCACAATCTCAAGAAACAGAAACCACAAGGCCAAAGAGAAGTATCCGGAAAGTTCCTGCACCAAGTCTCGATAGTAACAATAATCTGTCTGAAAATGAAAAAACAAAACGTACTGCGAGGAAAATCTCGAACGCCCAGCCAGAATCAATGCAAGACCAATCTTGCAGTGAACTTGAGAATGTTAAACACGGTCTAAGAAAAATTTCAGTATCTACTGCAGCTCGTTCAGAAATTTCAGCCGTTGAGAATGCCAATGATGTAAAAGTGATGGTGGCTGAACCACATCAGGCTCCACCTCTAGAGGACAAATCATTTGATGTGAATCCTCCCATTGAGCTACCTCCACCACCGGTTGAAAAGGAAACTGTTGGGAAGGTAAAGAATTTAGAGTTGAATGATAAAGAAAATCAGAAAACAAGGAGGAGAAAGTCTTTTCCAGCAAAACAAGAATGTTCTGAAAGTGTCTCACAGAATACACCTACCGTGCCAAGCTACATGGCGGCAACTGAGTCGGCAAAGGCCAAGCTTAGGGCACAGGCAGCTGCAAAAGCTGCAGAAGATGGAGCTGAAAATGGTTTTGTCAGGCGGCATTCTCTCCCTTCTTCCACTGGTAAACTCAGTTTACAGTCACCTCGTGTTCAAAAACTTTTACATGCCAGTGGTAAAGGAGCGGGTAAAACTAACAAACTGCAAATTTCCCCCAGAGATGGTAAGCATATTTGTTCCACTGATTTTCCAATCCTTGGTTAGCTTTATATCTAATGGGTCGATTAGGTAAAAGTGCAATGTGCTATTCACTTTTTTACCAATATATGCAACATAAACAATTTTAGGAACTTTAGGAACCAATTTGAATTGTCCATCTAATACAACACACTTAACCATTTTCTTGACGATTTCCTTAAATGGTTACAAATTTTGAGGACTTTGGTAAGGCATGGCATGTATGTTGTATTAAATAGTAAAAAAAATGTTGCATAACAGATGAAATTGAAAGTACATTGCACACATATGTATGCATATGTATATACATATACATCTATATAGGGGAACGATCAAATGAGAACTCTTGTTTTTGTGAGAACCGGCTCAAATGAATTCTGATTGAACTCATTCCAACGACGTTAACCTGCTCGTCAAACCCTACGCATATATATTTTTGGAGTTAAGCTGTTAGGGTTTATCTTTCAGAGTTTAGCTGCAATCGAAGTTCGTTGGAGTTGGTTAGTTCTCACGAAAAATGGAGTTCACATTTGAACCCTACCTATGTGCATGCATTATTGCGTTTTAGTCAATTCAAAGCATTATCTAAAGATGTAATGGTCAAATGGGTCGAAAGTTGTCCGGGTAGTCATGTGCACGCCATCCTTAATCGTTTTTCATTTCAATATACGTTTAAATTATTGTTTAATATAGTTTCTGTAATCTAATCATAGTTTTAAGATAAAAAAATAGTTGGAGAATTTTTAAAAAGGACACAGAAGTGTTGAAGTCAGCCTTAACCTCGCCTGACTTTACCTTTGATCCAAATCTTTCTGTGCTCTGCATGATGATCACTAATCCTATTTTGCTCGATGATATTTGTTTCAGAAAAGATGGTTTCAGCAGGGTGGAGGAGGTGAGTGGAGCGGCCACGGCATCCCTGAGACACAGTTATGGTAAGGTGTTAGGTTGTCGTGTCGTTGAAACTTGTGTTGTGGTACATTAATAGTTGTTGCGATCCGTTTGTTGTAGGCGATATTTTTGTTGTTTCATTTTGTTTTTCTGGGTGTTGGTATAATGTACAGTACCGGAGCAGGCGGGCATGGTTTGTTTTGTAGCCATTTTAAAGACCCTTAACGTGTTTTTTAGTTTGATTTGAGCATCTTAGGCATTTGATTTTGTTTCTTGATTGTGATATTGTTTTTAATTCTTTTCATTCTGGACTCATTATATGATGTACCTGTTCGCATATTATTATTCTATTCTCTGCTATCTATAAACTATTTTTTTATTAATTAATCCACAAAAGATTAACACTTTTAAATAATAATTTTAAAATATGTTAACGCATTAGGGGACCCCTTAAAACTATCGTAAATCTGTCTCGTATTGGTTCTGTAGAAGATAATTAATGTGAGGTTTATTTTTTTTTTTTGAACGGCTAAATTTTTTTTTTTTTTTGTCACCAATGGGTTTTGAACTCTCACCAAATGGAAAGACTATGCCTTATTTAACACCAAGATACCATTGTGGACAAATACCCCTTGGTAATGTGAGGTTTATAAGAAGACTATTTTTTGTTTGGTTCTTAACAAAACAAAATAAAAATAAAAATAAAAATTAGACATTTTTGTAGAGAAAAAATTAAAAACCTTATAGAATGGTAAATGATTAAAACCGATTTTGCGTGACTGAGTGGTCCCTTGTGGGCCACTGGAAGTCTGGAATAGGCCCTGCAACCCATTTGCACATAACGGATAATACCATAATTTGAGATTTTTGATGTCGATAGTGATTTTCAGTGTTTATCTCGTTCCAAATTTATATAGGTTTGACTGTTTAAGTCTCTCGTGAGTTAGAGATGAATTTTCAAAATATATTTTATAGATACATGTATTTGCCGATAAATGATTTTTTATACAATAAATCATTGTTATTAAATATAATAATAATTTTATGATTATCCATCTTTTTAACTAAGTCTGTATTTTCCTTGATTATCCACAAAATATTTAAAAATTAGAGTTATCTTTATACCAAGTTATCAACGACTCACTTCACATGTATATCTTTAAAAACTTATAACACTATCATATTTACCTAAATAATAAACTAGACTCAAATACATTCATCCACAACATTTAAAATTACGTATTCATCTTTTCATTATATAAAATTTGTCACCAAATTTATTTCAAATTTATCATGAGTACATATTTAATATTTTTTTTTTGATAAATACATATCATTTGAGTTTTGAATGTTTACATAACATTATCCCATCTCAATATGGATATTGATATTGGGCTTGTTTGTTACTCTATATATTCCTACCCATCAAACCCACTAAAAGGCAAAAACCATCATCTTATGAATCATAAGCCTTTTGAAAGAAACTTTTTCACTATTCTTCTTCAATAATCTAATCTAAATTCTAATCTGCTTCATGCCTCAATCAACGGTGCAGAAGCCCCCACCTGTGTTCTGTTTCATCATCACCATCATCATCACTGCTGTGTTCTTATGGGGAGGAGATGTTGATGCCTCAAAACATGAGGATTTGGAGATCTATGAGCTCAACAATGGCTATTTTTCTATCAAATGCACCAATTGGGGTGCAGCCATTATCTCTGTTTTTCTTCCTGACAAGAATGGTACACACAATACACTCATCAATCTATTCCTAAGTGTGTGTGTCTTTTTTTTAATCCTAGAATCTTTTTCAAATCAACATAACCTAAGTTTTCATATTTTGCAGTCAGTTTCATGATTAATCTGCAAAATCTATGATTAACATGAATAGTGATAACACACACTAAATTCACACAATCTGTCTGTTTTTTATTCTTTTTTGTTGGTTTTTTAGTTCTTTGATTCTTTCTTGAATTCCCAAACACTTTTTTTTGGTTACTCCTATGAAAGTTATGAAATTTAACCATCAAAATTTGTTCTTTTTCTTCATCAAGAATGGACACACACACACACCAATTCACCCTTTGTGTGTGTGTTTTTTCTTTCTTTCCCTTTTTAAATCTTATCTTTTTAGGGGATTCCATTAATTTCCCCATTATCTTTCTTGTAATTATCAGTATATTTTGAGAAAACTAACATAGTTTGTTCTTGTTCTTCAAATCTCCGATTCATTTACAAATTCCCATAATGTTTTTTTTTTTGTTTTGTTTTTAATATTTGTGATTTTGAGGAAATTAACTACAAACTTGGAGTGTTTTCAGGGGAAATTTCAGATGTTGTTCTTGGATATGATTCAGTCAAGACATACAAGGTGAAGCTTAACCTTTGTCTTTTTATATCTTTAAAATTCCATTTTTTTCATCTTGATCTATGATTATCTCGGCACCCTAATTTAAGATAAATTATTATGGTTTTAATACTATAATTTACTTAATCCAAGATAAGATTAAATCAGACAATCTTCATCAAATAAGATTATGTTTGTGCGTGTGTACAAGGGTACATCGCGCATAAATGAGATATTGACTAAATGTAGTTATCATGTTGGAAAATAAATCAAATAGAATAATATTATTATCTTTACCTAAAAACTATAAAAAAGAAAAATCGAATTGTATTTGACAAGTGATGCTAAGCTGTATAAAACATTACTTTGAACAAGATATAAACAACCCTTTTATATTCTAAGAAATGATGACCTTTGGATAAAAATAAATCAAGTATACTATACTACCATTTTGATATACCGATTATGTTAATTAAGTTTTTTTTGCTAGCGATAAGATTGCTATAACATCCGTATCGAACCTTTAACGTATAAAAATATCGATAATAAACAAGTTTTATATATATTTATTATATATAAGGAAGTTTATTGTAGATCCTATAAAACGAAAAAGATAGAGATATATATATATATATTTTTATTTTGTATGTAAAACTACTCTATCTTTCCTATGAAATAGGATATATATATACAGGTTTATTTTTTAATTTTTTAAGAGTTGTACGATAAGATAAACCTTCGACTATATTTATATTAACAAGTATAATAATTGATTATAAGAAAGACGTATGATGCCAAAAAACAAGTTGTAGGTGTCTAATCACTAAGCTATATGTCTTTGGAATTGACTCCAAAAATCCAAAAGTCCAACGGATCTTGGACAAAGGTTTTTCTTTTGAATATTATGCAACTTAGCTGTAAATTATTCCTTCTAGTTTTTCTTTTTTTGTTTTTTTATTTATTTATTTATAAAAAGGCATATATTATCACCAAGAAAGCAAGAAGCTTAAAACATCACAATGGAAACAACAAGCCAAACTAAGCCCAAAAATATTTCTTCTAGTTAATATTGATTTTCTGCATATAAATGATTAAATAATGATATAAACATTAGTTTTTTGTTGAATTATTTTTAGTAATTTTTGTATATCATATAGATTTTCAATAATACTATTCTACTTCTAAATTTACAAATCATACCATACATTGCATTTTCCACATTAACTTAATTATTTTTATTACTGTATATATTATAAGAATTAAATTATATCTTTTTTTATCACTAAGGATTTTAATTTAATTTAATATCATGTAATTTAACTCCTAACTTTTTCCAATAACCGCTAACTTACACACACTCTAATTCTACCTGTAACTAAAACAAATTCTCAACTCTTCTCGCAGAACGATTCGACCTACTTTGGAAGTGTCGTCGGGCGGGTCGCTAACCGCATAGGTGGAGCTAAGTTCACCTTAAACGGAACTAGTTACAAGTTAGATTTTAATGAGCATCACAACATGCTTCATGGTATACTTCACATTTCTCTTTTTACACTTTTAACTGTGTGTTTTACCGTTTTACCGCGTGTGTGATCCGATCATGACTTTGCTCGCCCTAATTACAGGCGGGCATCGAGGGTTTAGTGACGTGGTTTGGAAGGTCATAAAGCATCAAAAGGACGGAAAATCTCCCTCCATTACGTTCGCGTACCATAGTTTCGACGGCGAAGAAGGTGAATCTTGGTTCTCGATTCGTTGACTTTATATATAGACTTTATAGTTTGATCTAGTTTGACTTGTTTTCGAATCTAACCAGGGTTCCCGGGAGATCTAAAGGTGATGGTCACATATTCGCTAGTCGGCAAGTACAAACTACGCGTAAAAATGGTGGCTAGGCCCGGAAACAAGGCCACCCCGGTCAACCTAGCCCAACACACCTACTGGAACCTCGGAGGTCACAACACCGGCGACATCCTATCCGAAAAGATCCAAATCTTCGGGTCCCACATCACGCCCACAAACGATGAACTCATCCCCACGGGAGAGATCGTTTCCGTGAAGGGCACCCCGTACGATCTCCTACAACCTAGTGTCATAAAAAAGAAGATCAAAGGACTTCCTTCGGGCTACGACATAAACTACGTCCTCGATGCCGGCAAAAAGAGCGAGAAGCCGAAGATGAATGTTGCGGCTATCGTGTGGGACAAGAAGTCGGGCCGGTCGATGACGTTGAAGACGGATGCGCCCGGGGTGCAGTTTTATACCGGGAACTATGTGAAAGATGTGAAGGGGAAAGGGGGATATGTGTATGAGGAGCATGCAGGATTGTGTTTGGAGACACAAGGGTTTCCGGATGCGGTTAACCACCCTAACTTTCCTTCACAGATTGTTAACCCTGGTGAAACTTATAAGCATCGAATGTTGTTTAAGTTTTCAATTGATGGTTAGGATTGGATTGGATTGGATTAGGTTAGGTGGTAGAATGATTTGGGATCAGAATAAAACATGTTTGGAAGATTTTTGGGTTTTTTTGTGATGTCATTGGTTTCTAATAAACATAGAATTTTTTTGGTTTTCTATCATTAAAAGTTTGGCTTTGAGTTTTTTGTTACACCAGTTATATGGAGAGGGATATAGTTATGTGGTGTGAGTGGTTTTTTAAATAAATTGACTAATTTGTTACTTCATTCCTAAATCTCATCAACCAGAAAGATTATATCGATCCTTTTGATTGTTATTACAGTTTACAATATCAAACCTTAACTATGAAAATGTTACACAACTAGCCCTCTAACTATTTAATATGTGACAATATCAGGCCCAGATTTTAACCGAGAGGAATCGTAGCAAAAAAACCGGCCCGATTTGATAAACAACCCAAATAAAAGATCACAAATTGAGAAGATACAAATACAGCAATTACATTCATATAGGAGCATAACAATTAAATTTTTGTCTGGTCTGAGGTAATGGAACGAACGAGTAAATGGAATGAGCGAGAAAATGAAATGACATATTGAATGAAATGGATCATTACCATTCCATCGTCATATTTGGTTACGATATGAGAATGAAACAAATATTTGTTTCGCATTAATTGTTAGATGGTTAGCAAAAAATAAAGTAATCAAATACAACTTTAGTAACTAACATTTCCATTTAAAATTAATATATTTATTTTATATGTATACATTTTAATGTTTTAATTTTTATTATTTTATTTTTAAATTATTAACTTATTTTTTATTAAATAATTTAATTTATATTTTTAAAATTTATTTGTTTTTAATTTTTTTTTTATCTTCAAATTTACTTTAGTTTTTATTATTTTTTGTTTCATTTTTGTTATTAATTTTATTTTATGTTTATTTTATTACTGTTTTTCATTTTGTTATATATATATATATATATATATATATATATATATATTTTTTTTTTTTACTTTTTATTCTTAATTTTTTTTTCATAAAATTTTAAGAAAAAACCTAACTAAAAAAAAAGATTTCATTTCATTCTTTGAAGAAATAAAAAACACCCCTCCCCTATCGATTGAAAACCCCTTAGGTAGCATTTGATATGCAGAAACGGATGGTGAAATGAAATGAATCATTACGTCGGAATGAAAAATAACATGTTTGGTAGCACATTAAAATGGAATAGACCATTACATAAGGAATGAGATAAACCATTACATAAGGAATGAGATCCCCTTCCATTTGTGAAGATTTTTATTCTATGGAGATAGGTGTTTTTTCTTGATTCCTTCAAAGAATAGAATGAAAAAGAAAATTCTGATTAGATTTTTTCTCAAAATTTTATTAAAAAAAATAAAGAACAAAAAGTAAAAAAAAATAAAAATATAAACCGAAAATGAAAAATAAATTTATAAATGAAAACAAAAACAAAAAATAATTAATAAACGTAAATTAGAAAATAAAAAATAAATAAATAAATGAAAACAAAAACAAAAAATAATAAATAAACGTAAATTAAAAAAAATAACAACAAATAAAATATAAATATTAGGAAAATTGTATTCGATTACTTTGTTTGTACTATCATCAAACAATGTGAATCGATGATTTATTTCATTCCCACATGGTAACCAAACATGACGATGAAATGGTAATGATGTATTTCATTCCTCGACCATTCCATTTCGTCGCTCATTCCATTTCATCGTTCATTCAATTACATCATACCAAACTGATCACAAATAGAAGGAACCATATTCATTATGTAATGGTCCTTTCCATTCTAATGTGCTACCAAACATGTTATTTTTCATTCCGACGTAATGACTAATCTCATTCCACCCTTCATTCATACGTACCAAATGCTACCTTAAAGCATTCACAATCCATTCCACATCTTTATCCTTATAATTTCTATATTTATTATTGTTTTTTCTTTCTCTTTCACTCATAACTATAATTAAATAATATATTTTATACAATTTTTTCTCTCTTCCACTCACAACTAAAACTCAAATTTTATAGAATTAACAGTTTTTTTTGTCAAATATACAGATTTTCAATATTTTCTCTTTCATCTACTCACAACCAAAACTTAAATCTTAAGGACTACAGTCACATAATTATACAGAACCGAATGTGGGGAGATGTTCAAATGAGAAGTTTGTTTTGAATAAGAATGATAAGAATGAATTTCAACCCTTGGATCTTGATCTAATTAAAAAAAAAGGGGGTATTTTAGTATTAGCCATCTTTGTTGACTTTTTACCCACTTCCCCTATTTTTTTAAACATTTGTAACTTTCACATACAAGGATATTCTTTTAAAAAAATTACACCATGAAAACGAGCATTTTTTATTTTTAAAACCCGTATAGTGTTGCTTTATAAACAATAAAAAAAATTACTCTTTCGATTTTTTACACAATGTTCAGATCATTGTGTCAAAATGTTCAGTTCATTGTGTCGTTGTGTCATTGTGTCAAATGTATATATAGTGTTGATATATATAAAATTAAATAATAAATACTCTTTCGGTTTTTTGACACCATATGACACAATTATATGAACATTTTGACACAATATGACACAATGATCCGAACATTTTTGATACAATATGACACAATGATCTGAACATTTTGACACAATGACACAATGATCTAAACATTTTGATACAATCGAAAGAGTAATTTTTTTTTAATTTTGCACGCGTTTTAAAGATAAAAAACACTCGTTTTTATGGTGTAATTTTTTTTAAAAAAACAATGTCGTATCTAATAGTTATAAATGTTTAAACAATGGGTGGAATTTGATACAAAGCAAAAATAAAGAAAACAATTGATGGAATGATATTTTTGACTTTTTATCAAATTCCCCTTATTTTTTAAACCTTCATAGCTCTTACACACGACATCATTTTTTTAAAAAAATTACACCATAAAAACAAGCATTTTTTTATCTTTAAAATGCATAGAGTGTTACTATATATAAAATTAATTTTTTTACTATTTCGATTGTGTCAAAATGTTCAGATCATTGTGTCAAAATGTTCAGATCATTTTGTCATATTGTGTTGAAAATGTTCAGATCATTGTGTCAGATTGTGTCAAAATGTTCAGATCATTGTGTCATATAGTGTCAAAAACAGGGGCGAAGCTTGGGCCGAAATAGAGACGGGGTCGGACTAACTATATAAATTTTTTTCGGACCGAACAAGTATAAATTTACACTACGGAGCGAAAAAACGGACCGGGCCGGGGTCCAGTCTGGCCCCTTGAAAGCTTCGCCCTTGGTCAAAAACCGAAACAGTATTTAATTTTATACATAGCAATACTATATATACTTTTGACACAATTTGTCACACCCTCGTCAACGGGTTTGGGTGTGAGCGAGATGGAATCATAGTCGCGGATACATAGAACGACTTCTAATAATTTCAAACTTCATAAAAACATTACATCATTTCATTTGCAGCGGAAAGAGTAGTGGAAATGACAATGTCTTACATTTGAAAAGCATAAAGTCTTAATTTAATATTAAAAAAATAAAATGGTTTATTTAAGATAGTTTTGGGACTACGACTCTAGAAGCAGGTCTGATAGCATTGTGAAGCCCCATTTGCCTGTCCTCCATAATTTGCTCAATTACCAAAGAAATCATGAGTTTTAAAAGGTCAACATAAAGTTGGTGAGGTTCACATGTTTATGACTCTACAATCAAAGTTTGTAAAACAGTTTCAGTATACTTAAATGTTACATGGGTTTACCGTTGTGGTTGTATGAATTCACCTGAACCTTGATTTCAAATACTAACGGTTTACCCACCGATAGCATCTCGCCCGAGAGATACTAAACAGAGCAGAATAACTGACGTGTACCCCAAGACAACCCGGAGTCAGAATTGGAGCTACCAATTAGGGCAGGGTTGTCAACCCAAATAGATCTATTCACTAGCTATCGTTTCGTACATAACTAATTGAAATCAATTAATGGTGGGATACAGTTGTACAAACGTTTATAACGATAATGTACCATAGTTGGGCATCGGTACGAGAACAAGTAGTCATACGGCTAACAGATAAACCATAATATTAAGTAAAAAACATTTATCAGTTCATGATTCCCCCCCCCCCCCCAAGAGTATAACACAGTTAAAAGAAAATGGGTCGTGAAACTCACTGAATCAGCAGGTGAAGTGTATGAACCGTGGAGTAGCGGTAGCAAGTAACGTCCTAATTTAAATTATAAGACATTTGCATAAGGTCTACAATCAGTTGAGTAACATAAGTCACCCAAGTGATACCGGTCAAGTCTTGACGTATATTCCCGTTTGTATTTGTTTGGAAAGCCCGTTATTAGTATTTATTGTGCAAATAAATACGCGTTTTCAAGTTTATATTTATGTTAAAAATAAATATAAAAAAGGCAAAATCGATGAAATCAAATCAAGTTTTGAACGTCTTGTTAAATAATACGATATATTACTTACTTAGTTCAATTGATTTTTTATAGTTTTCCAACACGTTAAGTCATAATAATACTTAATGGAAAATCGGGTTTAATAATTATTGTCAAAAATGATTATATCGTTTGTTGAAATAATTAATATCCAATTGTTTATGAGTTAGGAAAAATGTCACACAAGTTTGTAAAAAAATAAAGATGTGTTATTATTCACTTGTGTACAAATATAGGACTTTTAGTTAAAAACCATAGTTATTAATCCATAACTATTTCTAACTACTTAAAATAGTCTACAAGTTTTAGGATTTCCTAAATAATTATTTGTCCAAAAATAATTATTTATTTGTCATAAAAACAGATAATGTCTTTAAATATTTACAAAAATATTTATTCTATTTTTATAATGTCATGAGAAATATGATATAAAATATCACTTGGACTTATAGAATTTTTGCGTTAAACATTTTATGAAAACGAGTCATGTCTTTAAATAAACTTTTTATATCCCGATGTTATCGCGTATATCGTCGTGTTGGTCCTGGTTTTATCACTACGCAACGTCACTATGTCTAGATTATTTTGAGTCATCATAATGATCATAAAAATTTATTAAAGTCTTCCAACATGTAAGACTTGTCTTTATTTTTATAAAAATCATTTATTTTTATAAAAAAAAACTCACATTTACTCCTAAAAGACAAAGTTTAGATATTTTTTTTTTTGCCTTTTATAGAAGTCTTAAGAATCTTCAAATTTTTATAATAAGTCCAAGTATTTAGTGATGTTCTTGCCATATTTGGATAAGTTTTATAAATTCTTTAAATAAAAGGGGTAAAGTTTCATAAAGAATTATTTTTAATCCAACCCAAGTTACCAAATAATCATATGACATGATTATTTATCTTCTCCATCTATTAATATTCTTGTTAAGATCAAAAGTTCATTAATATTTTTACATGTTCATATCTACTAACACTTGGTGTTAGGACCAATTAATCAAGTTAATATATAATGTAAATAAATCCACTAACATATTTAGTGTTAGGACCAAATTAATAATATTAGTAACAATCTACTAACACATTTAGTGTTAGGACCAAATTAATAATATTAGTAACAATCTATTAACAAATGTAGTGTTAGGACAATTAAATCATAAGCCCACTAACACATTTATGTGTTAGGACCAAACTAAATATAAACACCTATTTATTTAGTTGATTTGTTACTTTGTTAGTCATATTTATCCACTAACACATTTTTGTGTTAGGAGCAACTAATTATATGATTAATAACATAAGTATTCATTCCATGATTTATTTAACTAGTAACTTTTATTTAGGCATTTTAAATCTACTAACACTTTTCAAGTGTTAGGACCATTTTCTACAATTTAACATGATGATCCAATAACACTTAACTCATCTAGTGAGTTTTATGGATAAATCCATGTAAGGTTTTGTTCTTGGATTCAAAGATAAACAAGAAATGCATAAAAATAAACATGATGATCTTGGTGCACTTGGATACTTTCTATGGATATTTCCAAGTGTTTCACCCATTTCTTTGGCAATTTTAAGTTCCTTGAACAACAAAAGAAATGTTTAAATCATGAAAGAAAGAGATAGAGAAGAGAGATTCTTTGATGATTAAATCAAAATGTAAGTTTTTAGGTGTAGTTGTCAAGACATTGGGGGTATTATTTGGGTGTTTGATTGTAAGGAAAAGAAGAGATTGAGTTAGAAAAACTCACAAGGAAGTAGGGGTAGAAAAACTGTGAGGTGCTGGTGGTTTGGCGTGATATCCGGCGGTGGCAGGGGGTGTCCGGCGGTGACAGGTGATGGCCTGTGGCGGTGGCGGGTCGCCGACAGTGGTGGCTGGGCGGTGGTAGGGTGAGCCGGGCAAGGAGCAAGGGAGAAAGGGAGATGGGTGTGGGGACTTGCTTGTGATGGGGTGTTCTCTTATAGCTCAAAATTTGTCTAATGACCCATGATCCATGTATTTATCCAAGGGATTTGAGCTCTAGTGTGTGCCAACTAATAAGAGTAGACTAAGTGTGTTGTCTCCTCCTAATTCACCCACATGACTAATTAAGTGTAGGTGAATTAGTATTAAAAAAAATGCTCCATGTTTAATAAAAATGAGGAAGGTTTATAAAATATAACATGGTTAGAGAAGAGTAAAAATCTTAACTTTTATAATTTAATTCCTAGTGGAATAAAACTACAAAGATGGTGGTTTTCTTTTTTAATAAATTGTTGGGTCAAAAGTTTATAAAATTTAAGTGGGCTAACTTTATAAAAATAATGGGCTTAAACCATTAATTTAAAAAAAGGTTTGGAGATTGGGCCGAAACCCAAATAAAATCGGAAAAGGGTGCGGGCCGGATTGGGCCGAATAGCTAAAATACTTTCATATGTTACGGATAGTTCGAAATAAAGTCCCATTTTTGTAATATCAAAGCCCAAAATAGATCTATCAGAGTTGTTGAAAATGAAATAGCAAAAAACAGAAATGGCTGCTCTATCGCCTTATCTTCCCCAATTCACCATTGCAGGTTCTCTTCTACAGATCACTCTTCTTTTACTTCTTCTGTAAGTTTCTCCAGTCATCAATGTGAGTTGATTCCGCACTTTACTAATGGTAATTAATGATTCTTCTCAGGCAAAACGAAGACTCGCAAATTGATCAATTGTTCAGTCAAACAAAATTCACAAATCAGAACTAGTACGATTGCAAAGATGTCGACGGAGAATACGAAGACGAATAAGAAGAAGAAAGAGGTGTGGATATGGACGGAGAACAAGCAGGTTCTAACGGCAGCTGTCGAAAGAGGTTGGAACACTTTCATCTTCTCGTCTCTTCACCGCCAGATCGCCACCGATTGGTCCTGTAAGTCCGCTGTGCTCATTCACATCTGTTCGCCATAGATCATATATGTTTTGATTTGATTGTATTGGTGTTATCTGTTATGTGCACAGCGATCACGTTGATATGTCCTCTGTTTATTGAAGAGGCTAGGGTTTTTAACGAGGAAGCTAAATTGGTTGCCACATTTTCTGAAATATCGTCTCCTGAACAGTTAGAACAGCTTCAGCCACTGAATGAGGGTGCCGATAATGTTATTGTTGATCTATTGGATTGGCAGGTATGAATCATGCCTTAGACAGTTGATGTCATTTGGAAAACTTTTTTATTTTTCTGTTTATGCACTTATTATACATTGATTTAATAGTTTATCAATTGAATTAGGGAAGATCACATGCATGAATGGTTGTTTTGGACCAAGTTTTAACATTAATAGCCATTTTGACAAACTTTTTAGAAATGTGATAGTTTGACCAAATCTATAAATACTACATTATATAGCTACAAATATTAACCCGATAAACACATGACACCAGCCATGTACTTCTATGATGAAGTGTGGTAGCGCAAATGGAGATATGCATGAACACACTTCAGCGGTCGGGAGATGACACATGGCAATATGGCAGCGCTATTGGTGATTTTTTAGGGCCAAAGATGTGCCAATGGTGATTTTTAGGCTTAAAAATGGCCAATGTTTTTTTTATAGATTTGGTCAAATGGCTATTTAGGGAAAACAATTTAGGGGTTGTTTGATAGTTGCTAACTGGGTAAGAGCTGATTGAGTAAGAGCTGAGTGAGTAAGAGCTGATTGAGTAAGAAACTCTGATTGAAACTTGGGTGTTTGATAGTAGCTGACTGGGTAAGAGCTGACTGAGAAAATGCATGTATATAGCTATTTGTTTTTAATGTATTAAAAACAATTTTAAACATTCACTGAAAGCATATCAATATAGGTCTAGTTTGAATCGTTTTTTAATTTCGAGCACAACGGCGTGCTTATTTTCGAGATTCATTTAGTTTTGGAGGAGTTATGCTTGATTAAACATCATCGACATCGTGTTCGTCTTGACTTTTCAAACATTCACCGAAAGCATATCAATATATATCTAGTTTGAATCGTTTTTCAATTTCACGCGTAATGGTGTGCTTATTTTCAAAATTTATCTAATTTTAAAGAAGTTATGCTTATTTAAAGTATGAGAGTATTTTTTATTTTATTCTTAAAAAAAAAAATGCGTTGCTTAATTAATACATTTGGTCGGTCAGTTTCTCATTTGGTCGGTCAGCTAGAAATATTTAAAGGACTCGGTCCGATGCTCTTATTCGGTCCGAGTAGGTTAACAATCCAATCAAACAAGCTTACTAGTGACCCAGTCCCTGGTAAGCTCTTACTGGACTGGGTAAGTGGTTATCAAACAGCCCCTTAGTCAAAATGGTCATTCCTGGTAGATTAAAGCAAACCAACTTAGAGCTTGTTATTTGGTTATTGATGTTATTCTTTCTAGGTGATTCCTGCAGAGAACATTGTTGCGGCATTTCATGGCCATCACAAAACAGTCTTTGCAGTCTCAAAAAGTCCTTCGGAAGCTCAAATTTTCTTCGAGGTGAAGTTTAAGAAGACCAAAAGATTGCCATTATATGGTATATTAGAATCTAAATTTGACTTGATGAGTTTCATTATTAGCCTTTTGTAGGCATTGGAACAAGGTCTGGGAGGAGTAGTTTTGAAAACAGAGAATGTTGAAGATGTCCTTGAGCTGAAGGTACGGTTTTGAAACTTAATATCATCAAGTTTCTACTAAATCATGGTGTCGTATATAAGTTTATATCATCAGAGTTACTTTGACCGAAGAAATCAAGAAGGTAGTCAACTGGGGTTGACCAAAGCTACTATTACTGGTGTTGAAATGACTGGAATGGGTGATAGAGTTTGTGTTGATCTTTGCAGCCTCATGAAACCTGGTGAAGGTGTTCTGGTACTTCCAACCCTTTACTCTTTCCTATTTGTTTTGGTTTACAATATTTTAATAAATTCCTAAATATATTCCTGTAGGTTGGGTCTTTTGCTAGAGGTTTGTTTCTTGTTCACTCAGAGTGCTTAGAGTCAAATTACCTCGCCAGCAGGCCTTTCCGAGTCAATGCAGTGAGTTTATTCAAGAGTTATTTATTTATATCATCTTTTATCATTAGCGAATAATATCTTATCGACACTTATAGGGTCCCGTTCATGCCTATGTAGCGATTCCAGGAGGTAAAACCTGCTACCTTTCAGAACTCAAGACAGGGAAAGAGATCCTTGTAGTTGATCAAAATGGCATACAACGAACAGCAGTAGTTGGACGTGTAAAGATCGAGACCCGGCCATTAGTTATTGTAACTGCCAAGGTTTAAACCAAATTAAACCTGCTTAGATCAGTTGTTTTTTTTCTTTTTTCTTTTTGGTAGTATTATTTTGATTTTGTGGGTTCGGTTTCACAGGTTGATTCAGATGAGGAAACTTCTTACAGCATTCTTCTGCAGAATGCTGAGACTGTTGGACTTGTACCAGCAAATAAAGGTTTGTATTTTTTAAGGTTTAGTTCATGTTGATTATATATTTATATGTAAATATGACTGGATTTGACTCGGTGTAGGAAATGAAGCAACAGCGATTCCAGTGACGTCACTCAAAGTTGGTGATCAAGTGTTGTTAAAGTTACAGGGAGGCGCTAGGCATACTGGTATAGAGATTCAGGAGTTCATCGTCGAGAAATGAGTGAAATGACTTGTATTTTGTATTCTTTTAGTCAGATTGTTTGTGACAGATAATTATGTTGCAAAAGAGTGATTGATTCAGGCAAAAAGCACTTGAAACATTAAAGATGCAAACAAAACAAGGGTTTTCAGCAATACCATAAAACATAACATCACCAATTCATCAATCAACAGGTTTACCAAATCATGCCATCACTGAAAGCTATCTGACTGGTTTTGGAGACCGATAAGCTTGTTGATTCTGGTGATACGGTGAGTTCGAAATCGATAAACTCCTCCCCGGTTGTGCTTTTGACACATTTCTACTTGAATTACTTCCAGTACGTTCCGGCTGCAGAGCTTGGAAATAGGGAGACGAGCAAGCCATATCCTTAAGGTTCGGGAGGGGCTTTAGGGCTTCATGAACCTCACTCATGAGCGGTCTAGCCTTAGGGTCACGGCTAAGACAAAGGGTAGCCAATTGAGCCGCCTTCTGTGCACCTCTTATTGAGAATCGACCTTCCAGACGGGGGTCTATTAACTTGTAGAACCTTCTTCTCTCCCCAAGATACGGTCTAGCCCATTCCACAAGGTTATGCTCACCATTTGGCCGGTTTTTGTCCATTGATCTCCTCCCGGTTATCATCTCGAGTAACACCACCCCAAAACTGTAGACATCACTCTTTGATGTCAAGTGACCTACAATTCATCATATCATATTACATATAGAAACAACTAAAGTGATCATTCAACCTTTGAGTTCTAGTAGTAGAAAACATACCCGTCATTACATACTCGGGAGCGGCATAGCCATATGTACCCATCACGCGAGTAGACACATGTGTGTTATCCCCTTCCGGGCCGTCTTTTGCAAGTCCAAAATCAGAAAGTTTTGCATTATAGTCCTAAAATCAACATGCAACACTTATCACAATAAGACAATTCCATCTTATATTAGAGATAATGAGAAAAACATTTTTAAAGAGCCACAAACCGCATCGAGTAATATATTAGACGTTTTAAAATCTCTATATATGACAGGTCTTTCGGCTTCCTCGTGAAGGAAGGCGAGACCCTTTGCAGCACCAAGAGCAATCTTCATCCTCATAGCCCAAGGTAGAGGCAGTGACCCTGTTAATGATATAAAATTTTAGTATTAATAATATTAACAGAACAGCCATTGAAGCATTGAACTAATAAGAACAAACATCTAACATACTTCTGAATAAATGGTTTTCCAGGCTTCCACGAGGCATAAACTCGTAAACAAGCAGCCTTTGATCATCCTCGATGCAATAGCCGATCAATTTAACCAAATTTGCATGTAAGAGGTCCCCAAGAAAGTTAACTTCCGCCTGCCAAAAACCCAAGATCAAGAGAATGAAATGGAAATAGTTTCAAGTAGAGGTGGTAGTTGTGATCAAGTTACCTAAAATGCTTGATTTTGGGTTCTATTATATCTCCGAACGGGTTAAATCATTAACACTTCAAAACTTACCTACTAATTTGTTTAAAAAATGGGCATATAAGTCTTAATGGGCCAACCGGAACACATAACCCGTAATCTGACCCACCCATTTAAGCCACCTCTAGTACCAAGAAAGGTGAAGGATTAAAGGGTGCGTACAAGCCATTCTTTGTGACCCTGGAGTCCATCATGGTTTAGAGTCTTGACAGCTACAGTTAGACCAGTGCCTGGCTTCACAGGTGCGGTCCCAATCTCGTTGATCCATCCTTTGAAAACACAACCAAAACCACCCTCACCAAGCAGACTCTCGGGCCTGAAATTTCTTGTTGCTGATTTAAGCTCAATGAAGTTAAATTTTCGAAGCTGAGATGCAATTTTGAGTTCTTCGGTTATATTTGGAGTGGATGTAATGCTTTCCGTATTGCTAGTTGTTGATGAAGAAGCAACTGGAACAACTGGTTGGTCTGTACTGCTATCATTTGTTGACTTACTTTCAGCTGGTTCACAAATAAACACAGAATTAGGGTACTTAATCAGTAACACGTGTTCATGTAAATGATCGTTATGATATAAGTTTCTTTATAGCGCTTTAGACCAGCTATGGCTTTTCTAATTCAAGATTGTTGCTTTTCAAGTAGATTTGCTACCGTTTCTTTTTCAGCATATGCCTGCGGTCCACCCATGCTTTTTAACCCTAATTATGATATTGCCGTGTGGGCGTTTCGGGCGTGCGGATTACAGGATTAGAGAGTGAAAAGTACATAACTTTTTTTATTTGTTATTTTATATTTATACTAGAACAACATGCTCCACTCGTTTGTGATACTTTTTAATATTATTACGGTGCTAAAAAATACAGGCCCGAATTACACATATAAACTAACCAAATAGAATTCTAAAGCAGGAAGCAATGTTTCCTTTTTGAGCATACCACATAAAAAATATAAACTTCCCCTTTACTTTTGTTCCCCAATTAGGGATGCATGACTATCTTTGGGCCCTAATATGATACTTATGTTCTAGATTAACTAATAAACCCCTGCAATCTCTCCAGTTTTAGTGGTTAGCAATGGCATTTTAGTAAAATCTTGTTTTCTAGTTTCCTATGGAGCTTAAAGAACTTGCATAACTCCAAGTTAGTTGCAAAATGGAGATCACTTGATACCAATAACAGAAGGATTCAACAATAAAAAATCTAAATGGTACCGAAAAGATGCATATAATTCCATATAGTTCACCTTACCCTCCCCTCAATCTTGAAATTACATTTTAATTAATGACAAATTTAAAAAAGGAAACCCTCAAAAAAGATAATATCACAGAAAGCATATGCAAGATACTATGATCAAAATTAACTGTATTTAACAAAGATTCAGGTAAATAAGCAACTAAATTTAAGTTTATAAGAGTACCATATTGTGTGCTACTGCCACTAATGGAGCTCTCAACTTTAGACCTTGAAGGTATGCACCTTCCAAACAATCTGAACTTGATCCAACACCCTGTTTCCTCTCCATCATCTTCTTTCTTCTTGCTTTCCTTCACTTTTTCCACATTCAAAACCCTAGTTTTCATAGATTCAGGAGCCACCCCCATTTTTCTCCCAAACCCTAATTTAGTAATTTTCAACTACAATTTACCAAAAACAAATCATGAGTTAAAAGACTCTCTAGACACCCCCAATTTAGGGATTCTAAACTCATCAAGCTTCAAAGCTTTCAACTTTTCCATAATCTTGAAAAGAGTATGTTTTGTTGTTGAAACCCAGATGAGTAATTTGAAATGGGGGTGAGGATCGATGAACCCGGATCAAAAATAGACATGCAGAGACAATGACAGCAAGAAATGGGAATGATTCATGAAAAGAGAAAGCTATGAAGAACCCTAATTTCAAGAAAACAGAGGGGCAAAGAGGTGAGAGTCAAAAATGTAGTCCCACAGACATAGTAATTTGTTGAAAGAGACGGAGGAAAAGGGGAGATGAGTGAGACATATGGATAGAAATGAGAATATAGATGGATATGGTGGTTAAAGAAAAGTATTTTTGTCAAGAAAAGAGGGACGACAGGAGTAGTTATCGAGATGAGGGAGACGAAAAGGGTATTTGAGTCTCTCTGTGCGAGAAAAAGCAAACCAAACAACATTTGTAATCTAAACATACTCTCTTGATGTGTAAAATTAAGTCAAGAATGTTGAAATTACAACTTAGTAATTTATTTTAATTTTATAAAAATACTTTTATATAATTTTGTGTTTCCGAGTTCACTTAAGGAGGGAAGGGAAGGGAAAGGGAAGGGAATGAAAAAAAAAATTGTGTTCCTGAGTTTCAATTAAGGAGGAAAAGAAAAGGAAAATAAAAAAATCCGTGTTCCCGAGTTTCATTTAAGGAGGGAAAAGGAGGGAAGTGGAAGGAAAGTTAAGCCAATTTCCAGTGTTTTTCTTTCCTTTCGATTTGGAAGGATTCGAAAGGAAAGGAATCACTCACTTTCTCTTCCTTTCTTTTTCTCTTCTCTTCCTTTCTCTTCTCTTCTCTTCTCTTCTTTTCCCTCTTTAAGTAAACTCGGAAACTGAGCGTTTAAGAGAGTAAAATCATTAATTATCATTATGTACTAAATACAGAAAACTAGTTATATAAGTAACTAATAGCAAAATTAATTTAGAAATATAAATACGTAAGAATGTTTAAATAAATGTAAAAATATATTTTTTGTATATAAATAGAAACTATATTAAACATTTAAATTTATATCATATTTTATCAATGAATTATTGAAGCGTTTTACCAATGTGTGTGTTATTCCTATGTGTTATTCGTTGCATCGTGCAGGTACCACACTAGTACTATATTATAATACATTTAAGAAGAACAAATTTATCATCTACTTAAAAGTTTAAGAGTTTAAGGGCGAAGTCCTTTTTGTCCATTATGTTAGTAAATTTTAAAAAGTAACCTA
The DNA here is from genome assembly GCA_039602395.1 of Deinandra increscens subsp. villosa. Taxonomy (NCBI): domain Eukaryota; kingdom Viridiplantae; phylum Streptophyta; class Magnoliopsida; order Asterales; family Asteraceae; genus Deinandra; species Deinandra increscens. The sequence continues at coordinate 16,040,220 of JBCNJP010000015.1, read as the reverse complement.
ACAAAGAACTAATAACAAAATTAATTTAGAGACATAATAATGTAATAATGTTTAAATAAATTTAAAAATTAATTTTATCTTATATAAATATAAACTTTTATTAAACCTTTAAATATATATGATACTTCACCAATTAAGGATGAGACGATGACTCCACGGTCAGTTGTCGGGTCGGGTTGGGACATTGGACCTGGATCTCCGACGGGTACGTTTTAACTCCTCGCCCCTTCAAATCGTTCTTTTCCTTAAGGACGAGACGATGTCTCCACAGTCAGTTGTCGGGTCGGGTTGGGACATTGGACCTGGATCTCCGACGGGTACGTATCAACTCCTCGCCTCTTCAAATCGTTCTTTTCCTTAAGGGCGAGACGATGTCTCCACGGTGATCTCCATTCGAGACAACCACATACAACCCGGTAAGAACATAACTCTATGGCGGGGCGACATTCGCGTAACTTTGTTGCACCTGTGTTAAATGTGGCCTAGTCGATGCTAAATTTGTAGTCATACTGAACATGTTAGTGACATCCTTAGGTGGAGAGAACATGGCGGAAGCAGTAACCCATTTGATGTTCGGGACTTGTGTTTATAGTAGGATGCTAACAACCATTGGACATGAGGTATACTCCATGTTATGACTTGTATCATTCTTGCCACGTAGGCGATGACTGGATCACACAGGATTATCACATACAAGGAGTATACCGTGTGTGATAATCATGTGTGATCCCGATATTTAATTACTTTTCTTTACTTTTTTAAAATTGAAATTCAAATATAATTCTTTTATTTAACATAAATAAAACATTACAATACTAAAGATAGTAAATTAAGAAAATAAAAAATTACATTACACGTCATTTTGAAAAACGCTCGTAGACATCCTCAATCAAATCAGTCTTTAGTTGGTTATGGATATCTCAATCTCGTATTTCCCTACTATTAGCCCGTTTTTGCTCCTCATCAATTTCTCATACGTCGTATCCAAGTCCGCCTCGTTAAATTGGCAAATCACAAACGACCCATTATCGAGAATTATATTGTGTAAAGTTAAACAACTACGCATCACGTTTCGTATAATTTTCGGTGCCGAATTCCTGAGGGCTCGACAATTATATACCGCTTACTTTCAAAACGAGCAAAAGTGTGTTCGATGTCTTTCCGAGTGGCGCTATGAGCTTTTGTGTATACTTTACGCCTCTCACCTACGGGAGCTGTAAATCCTTTCACAATTGTAGAATATTCTGGATAAATCTCATCCCCCAGATAATGTTCACGCTTGTATGTGACACCTCGTAATTCAAATGAGGAGTCGGACTCACGACCCTCTATGATATCATCCCAAATGGATGATTGATCCAAAACATTGATGTCATTGTTTGAATAAAATACATGTTTAAGTACTTGAAACTTTAATTAGTTCTCATAGCATCTGGACAATCATCACGCCCCGATATATTCCGCCATCGATTGGGGTGTGTGACACCTACCATTGACCAAAATCGACGATCTAGTCGAGGATAAACAAGCTCGAATCCAACCACACCATTTATTTCCAAATCCCATAAAAGTCGACTTAATTTCAAGATAATCCTAAGAAACCGAGTCATAAGCCTTAGCTTATTGTTGTGTAATGCTGTCATTTATGTTTTTGTCCTATTTATTTTTTTGTTTTTACAGGCATTTTTGGTCGCCTCCTTCAAGCAACACGTCTGTCTTACGTATCAAAAAAAAAAAAACCAAGTAAACATGAAGTTCAGTAAACATATGTGCTTGGGAAGGAGACGTGTGGAAGCCTACTGGAAGGGAAGTCAGAATACCATATATTATGTGTTCAAAGGATGACTACAACCAGAGAATTGAAACTTGTTGTAAGGCCTCAGCCCTCAAGTTTAGTACATAATCATTCAAAAAAAATCTCAGATCAAAATTTCTTTTTCTTGGTTTCCTTTCTTTATAGAAAATGAGTTGTTTTGATTTGATTCATGCTTACTCTTACTCAAGGGTGTGGTAAATGTCCTTAGGTTTTTAAATCACTCTGAACGCTTCTAAGGTATGTATCAACATGTGTAGTTTTGATTTTGATTTTACAAGTAAAAATCTAGTTGTTCAATGTTCAACTTTATTATTAAGCAAATATAGTCAAATTTGTTTTATTTTAGTAGATGGCAAAGCTAATTATTTGGCATTCAACACATGATTAAAGGATTTGATGCTCTAAGTTTTAATTTTATTTTCGTATAGCCATCTGAAACATGTTACTTTCACAGTGAAAGTCCTAGATGCTTATAGTTATTTGGTAGCTAGATGCAAGTTTTGATATCAACCTCGCTTGCTTTAGAAGATTATACTTAAAATCAAATCATGTAAATAGGTGTAGCTAATTCGTTATACTTCATTAGTCATTACACACTATGGTGCATGAACATAAATTAACAAAATAAGGGAACAGTATAGCCGCTATAAAATAAATCAACATGTTCACTGTAATACAATACAATGCGATACATGAATAGGAAACTCCAGCTGCAAAGCGCACACAAATAAAGGTTTAAATGGCTGGCTAAAATCAGATATAATTTTGTTCAGAGCTAATTTTCATTTTCTATGTCGGACTGAGTTGTAACCTTTATTTTGGTTGTTAATAAAAAGTTATGCATTTTCTATATTACTTTTACTATAAGACCTTGGTTTGTTGTCTTTCCTTTTACCCATAGTCTCACTTTCTTATACTTCTTTTCCCTCTCGTCTTGCCCCGGGACACATTATACAAACATGCAAATTTATAAAGAATTTTAAAACTAGAACAAAATTAAATCAATCACGATCCAAAATTATTAATAACTGTAGTAAATTTAAACTAAAGTAAAGGTGAAGAATGAATAATAAAAACAGAAGATTCAAGTAGTTGCTTCTGGAGGCCACATGTTTTGCAACTTTTACAGGGTTGAATCGTACTTCTCACGCCGATGTGTAATTTGAACATTCTTTGGCTATGTGTAATCATAGAACTTCTTTCTTGGACAAAATCTGACATGTGACAGTCTAGTCGGTAAAGAGCTCCATGACAAAAAGTTGTATAGTCATAAGAGTCCATCTTAATCATTACACAATTATTATTTTTTAAATAACCCAAATTAATTTTATTATATAAATAAAAATAGATAATTTAATTAAAAAACAATCTTAAAAATATAACGAAAAAAACATCTTAAAAAAAATAAACAAATGAACTAAAACATAATTTCGCAAAAAAAAAATTATATAATTTGATAAAAAGACAAGAAAATAAACTAATCATCATCTTGAATATTGTCGTAATCTTCCTCTTCATCGTCATCGTCATCTTCGACTTCATCTTCAACAACTTGTTCATTTTGAAATGGACGAACCGATGCATGTTCCGTCATATCTGCCATCAGAGCGTTATGTTGTTCTCTAGAACGCATGAATGCTGTATTTTCCAAACGTTCTTCCATGGTTGCATGTGGTATTTGCTCCATATGTTCATGATGATGATCTTGACAAATCGCCTTGCCTCTGGGCCTCCTTAACCATATTATGCAAGATGATTATAGAACGCATGTAGTCTTTCATTTTATTCTTGGTTTATATTCGACAAGGATTTTTCACAAAATGTCATTTTTCTTAAGAACACCAAAACAACACTCGATGTCCTTTCTTACAGACTCTTGAACCTTTTTGTAGTATTTCCTTTCTCATCAACGGGCTCTCTAAAAATCTTGACGATGAACGAATACTATGGATATATGCCATCACCCAAAAGATACCCACGTGGGTGGTAATTTCCATTTGCATAACATAAATCCACAAGTGTTGTCCCCGATAATAAAAAGACACATTGTGTCTTCCTTTGTGTCTTATGTTCAAATCATCGTGTCTTATATTTCACGTTGTTGTGTAATATGTATTTATCATTGTGTCTAATACCCGTCATTGTGTCTTATTTTCAGATCATTGTGTCTTATATGTTGAAGTCATTGTGTACTACGTTTTTATCATTGTATTTTATGTTTAAACTTATTTCATGTTATTTTTTTTATGTATTAGATAAATTTATCACGATAATAGCATAAATACGCAATGACGAGTATTATACACAATGACACATGACACATGACACACTAGGAAATCGAAAGAGTAATTTTTTTTAGTTTTATATATAGCAACACTGTACGCTTTTTAAAGATAAAAAACGTTTGTTTTTTAGTGTATTTTTTTTTAAATAATGTTGTATGTAAAAGTTATGAATGTTAAAAAAAATAGGGTAACGTTTGGTATGCAGGAATGGAGGGTGGAATTGAATGGGTATTTACATTGGAATGAAAAATAATATGTTTGGTAACACATTGGAATGAAATGGACCATTGCATAAGGAATGTGATTTCTTCTATTTTAAAGATTTTCATTCCATAGGGGAGGGATGTATTTTTTCGATTCCTTCAAGGAATGGAATAAAAGTTTTTTTTTTCCAATTACATTTCTTCTTAAAATTTTATTAAAAAAAATGAATAGTAAAAAAAGGAAAACAATACAAAAATATAAAAATACAAAAAAGTCAACAAAATAATAATAATATAAATAAAAAATAAATATAAAACAATAAATAAAAACAAAAACAAAAAAAATAATAAAGATAAAATTAAATTAGAAAATAAAAAAGAAATAATAAAAAATAAATTACATTATTTAATAAAAAATAAAAAAATTAACAAAAATTAATAATTTCAACATTGAAAAATATGAACAGAAAACAAATATATTATTATAAATGGAAAATATTAGTAAATTATATTCGATTACTTCCCTTTTGCTAACCATCAAAGAATACAGAGTAATGATTTATTCCATTCACACATGGTAACCAAACATGACGATGGAATGGTAATGATCCATTTCATTCTCTCGACCATTCCGTTCTTTAGCCTATTCTATTCTCTCGTTCATTCCATTACCTCATACCAAGCAGACCTTAGGGGATTAGATAAAAGGTCAATAAAAAATGTCCCTCCATAATTCTTTTTCTCCATCAATTTAATCTCAACTATTAATTTAACAATATAATAGCCTCAAGTCCTTTTTAGCCTTCTTAGAGCATTCCCAACATGTTCTTTATCCATATCCTTATAACTTATATCTTTATCATTATTTTTTCTATCTATTTCATTCACAACCACAATTAAATAATATTTTTTTATACCTTAATCTTTACCTTTTCTGTCTCTTTCATCCCAACCAAACCTCACTTTTTAAGAAATCAATAATTTTTTTGTCAAATATACAGATGAACAGTATTTTTTTTCTCTCCTCTACTCACAACCAAACCTTAAATTTTAAGTTTTACACTCAAATGTTTATAAGGAACTTACCATGAATGCTCTTAGATTTAACATACTTCTTATTATAACTTCACTCGAATAAATTAGACATTTTATGAATAAAAATTAAAAATAAAATTAAACATTGTATGAATAAAAATAAACATCGTATGAATAAAATAAAATAAAATATAAAAAATTAATTTTTTTTGGGAGTCCAACCCAAGTCCAAACTGCATTAGCCCAACAGGCCCACATTGGCAGGCCCAAACGGAACACTAAATTATCCAATCAAGCTGTTTGATTAATTGAGCACATGCCGATTGTTACCTCCCCACCTCCTGGTCTCACGCAGATGATAATTTCAAAATTTCTATGTTCTTATTAGGGGAGGGGGTATGGTTGCCTTGTGGCTTCAAGGAGCCATGCTCCCCAACCAATCATCATGTGCCAACTCATTTGGGATGTTTTTGAAGCCTTGTCAAGCCACACCACAAGGTATGGTTGCCTTGTGGCTTGGAGAAGCCACCGAAAAAATAACTTTTTTTTTTTTGATTTTTAACAACTTTTAATAAACAAACAACTTTTATATAAAAAAACAAACACTAGCATTACGAATACAATTGAAGTAAACAATATTCATTAAAACAAAATATTCATTAAAACAAAAATAAAATTACAACTTACAAAACATTCCCTAAAAAAAAAAATTACAACTTTTATTAAAAAAAAATACAAATCTAGGGTTGAGGATTTGCGTTCACCTCCTCCTCGGTTAAAAACACATCCATTGTGTTTTGGATGTGCTCGGTGATATCGAATCTGAGTTTAAAATGAGTCTCACTATCTCGCAGTTCGAAAATAACATTCGGGTCGAGAACCCGGTTAACTGGCGGATCTCGAATGTGGACCGGTGATATAGCAAGGCCATCGTCTTTGAGAGTCATGTTGTGTAGAATGATGACCGCGTACATAATGTTCTCCATTAGCTTTTTTTTTATTGGACGACCCTTTCGATCTATTATTGCCCATTTTTCCTTTATCCGACCAAACGCTCTCTCGACGTCTTTTCTAGCCCCCTCTTGTATCTTCTTCATTTTCTTCTCTTTAAGCTCATAAGGATGTGGAAATGCCTTCACAAAGACCGACCAAGGGGGATATATGCCATCCGCAAGGTAATATCCACGTTTGTACTCTCGACCGTTACAAACAAATGGCATTCTAGGTGCAACTCCATGCATCTCATTGTTGAACAAAGGTGACTGGTTAAGAACGTTGATGTCGTTGTTGGAACCTGCAACACCAAAGAACGCATGCCAAACCCACATATCTTGGGAGGCAACCGCCTCGAGTGAAATTGTTGGTTTTTTATGATCGCCACGATGATATTGTGCCCTATACTTTCTAGGACAATTTCTCCACTCCCAATGAGTACAATCGATACTACCTATCATACCCGGTAAACCATGTTTTGCTAAGTGGGCATTATATAAAAGAGTGATATCGTGGCTAGTAGGTGAACGCAAAAATTCATCTTTGTAAAGCTTAATTAAGGCATCACAAAAATAGTGTAGGCATTCACGTGCAGTTCTTTCAGAAAAATCTAAAGATTCATCGTATTCGTCAGGAACGTTACCGTAAGCGAGTTGACGAATAGCCACCGTGCACTTTTGTAAAGGTGTGAAACTTTCCCTCTTCGTCGCATCCAAACGGGATGTGAACCACGGAAAGTTGTTGGTGATGTCGTCAACAATCTTCAGAAACAACCGTTTAGACATACGAAATCGGTCTTTAAAAATTCCCTCGTGGTAACGGGGATTTTCGGCAAAATAAAGCTCCACCAAGCGTTGGTGACCGTTTTCACGATCACGATAAATACGTCTCCTCCGTTTAGGAGCGGAAACCTCTTCTTGTTCTTCTTGTTGGATGACGTTAATACATAGGTTAAGGTAATTCATCGCGTCCTCGTACGAACCATCGGAGCTACTTGACGAAGTCCCAATCTCGGGTGGTAGAATGAAATCATATTCGTCGTAAAGGCTCATTTTGTAGTGAGAATTTGTGGAGAGAAAGAGATAAAATAGTGTGGTTTATATAAATGAAAGAAATTTATGTGTATATATATAGTCAAATGTTGAAGAAAAAAAAAAAAAAGAAAGAGCCGTTGGATAGCCGTTGGGCAGCCAACGGTCAAAAAAAACGTTCCAAAATATGCGGCTCTCCGTGGCTTGGAGGAACCGGCGAACAAGCAAAATGGGAGCCGTGGGAGGGCAACCGCATCACGCGGTATCGTTGCCTGGCGGAGCCAGGCGGCTCCCTTGGAGCCGTGGATGTGGAGCCGGGACGATACCGCCCCCCCTTAGGATTACTAGTTGTTTCTTTGATTACTATTTAAGGTTCACTATTGAATAATAAACAACGGATATGATAAAATTGCCCCAGTTGCTTCTTGTTTATTTAATTGCTTTAATTTGATGTTTTGGCTCGCTTTATTTAGTGTTTTCATTCTCACATTCATGTCTCCTGCTCCTCGCATATAATTTTTGACCGTTTGGCAGGCCAATTAATCATATATTTTTCTAAAATAAAAAAATGAAAAGTTTAAATGATATCAATAGAGACAGTTTTTTAGTTTTAGAAAAATATATGGTTAATTGGTCGGTCAAATTATCGAAAATTACATGCCGGGAACATGGTTCAAATGGCTGGGAGGAGTGGTATACAATAACCGCATGAGGAAACTTGTTCCGATACATCTTGTAAGTTATTCTTGTAGACTACCCGTTATATACGGTGTTATATCTATATTAATCATATATGATTCTTTTTTACAAAATCTTAACTTTTCTTCAAAAAGATTTAAGATGTTATACAAGAACTAATAAAAGTTTATCCTATATTCTCTTTGATGATTTTTAAGTAGCATTATTGTCGGAAAAATTAATTGAAAAATGGGTTCTTTTACTACTTTGACACAAATTATTATTATTATTATTATTATTATTATTATTATTATTATTATTATTATTATTATTATTATTATTATTATTATTATTATTATTATTATTATTATTATTATTATTATTATTATTATTATTATATGTTATATAATTAATTATTTTCATGTTTGAGTTTTAATTTATGAGCGTATCACACCGAATTATCACACCGAATCAAAGAGTGCAAAACTCTCAAGACTTAAAGATGTGAGCATTTTTAACGTTTAATATTTAGTTGGTTAGTATAACGATATTTGTCTCATTTTTCCCTACCATAACGAGATCATCGTAAAGAATTTATTTTAATATTTTATTAATTTTGTAATTAAAAAGCGACTCAAATGCCTGCGATCATTTCCAAAGGCTGCTATATAATATGAACTAGGTTTTTATTTGTTCGCGCGTTACGACAAGAAATTCATATTTACACAAAACACAAAATCGATCGAATCCGACACTACTCGTTTTAAAATAAAAAAATACATCACATTGTAGATAGCAAGGTCAAATTAAAGTGAAAACAAATACAAACATATAAAGAAAGTGATACTTTTGTTTCCATTGCAAAAAAAAAAAAAGCTTAAAAGTATTACTATGTTTTATTGCTTCACTTGTAGCATTTTTAAACACACACTCTTTATACTACACTTTGAGAGCATTTATTTTTTTCTTCCTTTTTCTCCCCAAACATAAGAAAAAGGTATGGTATTAGACTAATTTGGGTTCCCCTGTGAGGGCCAAGCCCATGGGCCTGGAGATTCATAACAAGTGATCCAACAACGATTCATAACAAGTGGGATCATTCAACAATGGAGAAACAACAATTCTCAACTAAGGACGAAGGCGTTGGAGCAGGGTAATACTGATAAGCATTGCGAACTTTTATGTTACAATTCAAGTTGGATGTAGGGCTCCTTGATCGGGTTTTCAGGGCTCGTTGTACCACCGTCAAGAGCATCCCGCACAGCTGCCGCATGGCCTTCTCCCAGGCCCTTAAAAATGCTCTCCTCAATGTGGTTGGCCGCCCTGATTCCGTGGCCGCTTGGGTGCAGCTTCTTCTCCTCCCCGGTGCACGCTGCAGGTCTTTAGACCCCAAAATCGGCATGACTGTCGTTCTGGGAATCGAAAAGCCTTGCAATGCCGCTCTATCATGACTTCCTTATCCACATGGGGAAGGGAAGGCGGGGTCGAGCAGTTGGTCGGTCGCCTCCTTGACGCTTCCAGGGAGGGGCACGTGGGGGCCTCGCGTGTCGAGGCTGATAAAGATAACCAGGTTGCCCCTAACATCAAACGTTGCCTCCGGAAAGTGGCAGATGGGCATTTCACTGCGGCCGTGAAGGTGCTATCTTCTTCGGGGGTAGCGCCATACAACGCCGTCACTATTCAGGCTTTGGAAGCCAAGCACCCATTCCGGCCTGCCCCCTCCATGCCTTCTGACCCTTTTTCTGAGCCCCCGCTAGTCGTTACTGCTGATCGGGTCCTCGAAGGCATTAAATCATTCCCTAAAGGGACGTCTTGTGGTAGGGACGGGTTGAGGGCTCAACACTTTTTGGACAGTCTCTGTGGGGATGGGTCTGCCACTGCTAATGACCTTTTGGGTGCTATGACATCAGTCGTTAACTTATGGCTGGGGGGGAGGTGCCCGGTTAGTCTGGCGGAATTTGTTGCATCGGCGCCCCTCACGCCACTTTTAAAACCTGACAATGGGATTCGGCCTATTGCGGTGGGCACTATTTGGCGCAGGTTGGTCTCCAAGCTCGCTATGAAGGGGGTTGGTAAGGAAATGACTCAATATCTTCAAGACTTTCAGTATGGGGTTGGAGTCCCCAACGCGGCTGAAGCTATATTACATAGCGTCAATCGGTTCTTAGACGGTCATCATGCTGATGGGTCTCTCGCCATGCTCACCGTGGACTTCTCTAATGCCTTTAATCTTGTTGACCGATCGTCCTTAATTCGTGAGGTTCGATTGCGGTGCCCGGCTATCTCGCCTTGGGTGGACTTCTTATATGGGCAGCCGGCTCGCTTGTACTTGGGGGACGATCATATATGGGCCACTACAGGGGTTCAGCAGGGTGACCCGTTGGGTCCACTTTTGTTTGCCCTCGTTCTTCACCCCCTTGTCCACCATATCCGGGACAGTTGCCGCCTCCTACTACACGCATGGTACCTCGATGATGGCACGATTATTGGGGATGTTGAGGAGGTAGCTACGGCGCTTGGAATCATCAAGGTGATGGGTCCACCGTTGGGGTTGGATCTTAATATAAAGAAGACCGAACTTTTCTGGTCGAGTTGTGATGGTAGGAAAACCCGTCCAGGGCTCTTCCCACTAGACATCAGTAGACCAACGCTGGGGGTGAAGCTCCTTGGTGGGGCAGTCAGCAACGATGGGGGGTTTATCCAAGGTTTGGCGCTAAGGAGGGCAAATACTGCTGCTAATCTTATGCGCCTCCTCCCAAAGCTTGGTGATCCCCAATGTGCCCTCCTCCTGCTCCGTTCGTGCATGGGCATCGCCAAACTTCTCTTTGGCCTCAGAACATGCCCCCCTGCTCATGGGGTGGGGGCAGATGTGGCTTTTGACAACGATCTGCGTGCGGCTATTGAAGATATTGTTGTGTGCGGGGGGCCTTTCTTTGGGGACCTCCAATGGCGGGTTGCCTCCTTGCCAATTAAGCACGGGGGGCTTGGGGTCTACTCGGCTGTTGAGGCTTCCTCCTATGCTTTCGTGGCCTAGAGGGCCCAATCCTGGGGCTTCAGGACCACATCCTTCGTGAGTGTGGGGGTTGCAATATGGACTCGGCGTATACAAGTGCGTTGGCTGGTCTCCGCGATTTAATTCTGGGCTTTGACTTTAGCGGTTTCACTAACAAGGACACCGCCCCACCCAAAGCCCAACATGTTTTGGCGAATGCCCTTTTTAGTAAATCCGTGCAAGAGATGGAAGCTGCTTTCGGAATGACAGCCAGACAAAAGGCGGTTTGGGAATGCCTTCGCCAACCACATGCCCAAGATTTCCTCCTTGCCCTCCCTATTGATGGGCTGGGGCAGCACATGTCCCCAGTCGAGTACCGGGCAATACTTAAATATCGGCTCATGATCCCCCTGTACCCAAGTGATGAGAAATGTCCTGTGTGTAGCAAGACATGTTTGGATGCTTATGGGGAACACGCGGTCCATTGCAAAGAGCTCCCCGGTTTCAAATACCGACACGATCTGGTCCGGGATGTTTTATTTGACATTTTCAAGAGAGCTGGGATCTCTGCGAAGAAAGAAGCACCCGCTAATTTTCTGTCGGACCCATCGGACGGGCGGTCCTCTCTTCGTCCGGCGGACGTTCTCGTTTTTGGATGGAAGAACGGGAAACATGCCTGTGTCGATCTTACAGGGGTTTCCCCTCTCGTGGGGCTCAGTGGCTCTTGTTTTCGGGCGGGCCAAGCTGCAACAAAGGCCGCAGCAGGGAAGGTGCACAAACACGAGAAATCGTGCCTTGAAAATCAACATGTGTTTGTTCCTTTTGCGTTCGATACATTCGGCTACCTTGCTTCGGAAGCTGTGGACACACTGAGTCGCGTCCAAAAAGTCATGCATGGAAATGTGGCGTCTCCCAGGGGGATGAATGTGGTTTTCACTCGACTTGGCTTTGCTATTCAGAAGGGGCTGGCGGCGCAGCTTGTTGTCCGCCTCCCTTGTACTTTGGGTTGAGTTGTAACCAGATATCATTAATAATAATATAAAAAATATATAAATTAATATTCAAAAAAAAAAAAAATTCAAGTAGTAAATATATGAAGCTTCTATGTATTTAATAATCTTTATGACTTTGTTGATATTTTTTTAACGACCAATAAAACCATTTTATTAATAAAAAGACTAGCAAGTAGCTAGACCCGAAATGAAATACTAGATAGAACATATTACAACAAAAACATGACCACTACATTAGAAAAGAACATAACACGTGCATCACGAGAAGAAACAGATGCTACACCACTTCCTCCCCAAACCTGACCATTCTATAGTCAATCTACCTTCCGATCAACCCCTTTCCTGTAATAGTCAAAAACAACTTTGTCTCCACATCCTGAAACAAAAGATGAGGTCTTACACGTTTTTTGGATCAACAACCCGAATTTGGGCTTTCGAAAGCATTATAGCCGGACCCATTACTCCTTTACACTTTCCTTTTCGCAATTCTTGAATCGCTTCATAGCGTTTCGAAGTGTATTATTGTAAAAAGTTACAGCTATGAAAATTTTGAGTTATCAGTTTAATAAAGAGTGTGTACCGAAGCAACAAGGTGCTTTAAGCTTAAATGAATTGTAGTTTTATTTCAAAATTATCTCGTGATCTTTTCTATAGTTAAAAAAAAGTGTGACATTTCATTACTTTAAACTACCCTAACCACCCTACCAACGGTGAAATATAAAATTAGTTACAGATTGATCTTTCATGAAAATTAATTGTTTTGAGAAATCTGTTGGTAAAATTTAGACATAAAGAATTCTATTTTTCATATAATCTCTTTACCGACAATTCTCCTGTGACTACAAAAGAAATCCACCATAAAACGAATCTTTGGGCGGTCAATCTAAACTTTTAGGATGCAAAATGAAATATATATATTTAATCTATGTGTGTTTCATAACTTCTTCTATTTTTTTTATTTATTAAAAGAAAAAGAACATCTACTTTTTTGTGAAGATCAAATGGATCTTGGAAGCAAAAAGCAACCCTAAATTATGGGCGTTTAAAATGGTAGAGAGATTTATGTAATTGGAGCCCCAATTATGGTAAAAAGGTAAAAATTAAAAAAAAAGTGTTCTTTTATGTCCTCTTCAAAGATTTCAACTTTTGAAAAGGTTGCCTGCCTCCCAACTTTATGATCAAAATCGAAACCCTCGTTACTTTTATAACAAACAAACAGAGTAATCTGATATAATCTCACTCCTTTTTTTTTTTTTTTTGAAGACCCGGAAATCTTTAAACTAAAACTAATAAGAAGCTAGAATACAAGACTGAGAAAACTAGAAAAGAAAAGTTACGCACATGCACTATTAAGAGTGTTATTTGTTGGATTTAAAAGGACCGTTAAAACGAATCTTATTTTTATTTTTGATGATGTTTTTTTTTGAACAGCAAATTCATTAAAAACAGAGGGAAACGGGACTAGCAAGGAGCTAGCCCGACCCCCAAAACGATTACACCATTACAAAATTTCTCCAATCGATTGTCTTTCTACTCCTATTGTCACTAGGGCTGTTCACGATCCGAACCGAACCGAACGGACCTATGCTCGTGCTTGGTTCGTTTACAAACCGAACCGAGTCGAACCGAGCATTTTTTCAACCGATCCAAAATTGAACGAGCGACTTTCGATCCGAGTATTTTTCGAGCGATCACCGAGCGAATTCCGAGCGTCGCGAAACAAAAATGAAAGTAACGATGAGTGGTAATCTGACATAACACCTTCATCCATATTTCTAATTTTAGCACATTTTCTCCAATAACTAACACACTAGTATTGTTGGTAATTTTTTTTTACAAATTACCTAAATGTTGATAGTGATCTAACATAACATCTTCGTATCACTTATTTATCTATTTACGAATCATATACATCCATAAACATAAAACTTCAAGATTCGCAAAGATGATAAAAGAACGTATTAAACTTACATCCGAAGTCAATATTAATAGAACTTAAAGCTGCAAAGAATTTTTGGAAGAACGGAAACCCTAATCCTAATTCCAATCCTAACAAAATTAAATTGATAAATTGATAAATAAATAATAAAAGTATATAATTTTACTAATTAATGTGTTTATATATATATAATATATATTTTACATAATTTGAGCAAAACGAGCGAGCATCGAGCGAGCGCACCTATGCTCATACTTGGTTCGTTTTACAAATCGAACTGAGCCGTTCGGTTCGTTTTTAAAGCGAGCGAAAATCGAACGAGCATTTTCCGAACATTTTTCGAGCGAGTTCGAACGAGTTTCGAGTTTCGAGTTTTTTGGACAGCCCTAATTGTCACACCAAAGTCTACTCAAACTTTTAACATTACAAAGAATCTTACTAAAACTAGGCACCTTGTCTTGGAACACGGCCTCGTTTCTAGCAAGCCAAATACTCCAACACGTGATGTAAACAATGGCTTGGAAGAGCACACGTTTAGAACCATCCACCAGCCTATCCTTGTGTAGAACCATCAGGTCATCAAGCGAGAACACCAAGAGGGGAGGAGTCTTGGACCAGCCCCAAACCCACTGCCAAACAAGAGAGGTGAGCGAGCACCCGGTAAAGATATGGGTCGCCGAATCAACACCTTCATTGCATAATCTACACTGGTTGGACGTTCCTGTTATCCCCCTTCGGTGCAACTCCGTAATAGTAGCAATCCTATCCTTCACTAGTCACCACATAAAAGCATTGATCTTGGCAGGAACAAGCTTATTCCAAGAGAATCTAGACGGGATCCTGTCGACCTCCTCGTTTAAAAAAATAATCCTTCTAACCTCAGCCGAGGAGAAAGGATTACCCTCCTCACTTTTCCATATCCAACCTCCATTCTCGTACACCATATACTGCTCCCACTCCACATTTTTACTACGCAACTCCTTTCGAACTGAAACAATGTTTTTCCAAATGCCTGTTATCGAAGCTTTACAAGGGAAATTCTCCGACCGATTACGAGCACCATGGACCGAATGAACCACCCGACACCAGAGGCTGCCATCCTCATCTTTCAATCTCCAAAGCCATTTAGCCAAGAGACTTAGATTGAAATCCTCGAGCTTCACCAGACCCAGCCCCCCGTAGCGTTTAGGTTTACCAACATCATTCCTATTTACCCAATGATATTTATTAAAGTCACAATTACCACCCCAAAGGAACCTGAACCTAATCTTTTCCAACTGATTGAGAACCCCTTTGGGGGCCTTGTAAACCGAGAAGAAATATGTAGGAAGGGAGTCAAGGACGCTCTTCACCAACGTTAACCGACCCCCAAAAGAGAGAACCTTGGCCTTCCACCTAGATAAACGCCTTTCAAAAGTCTCCACAACAGATTTCCAAGAGGAGATACGGTTCATGTTAGCCCCCACCACCATACCAAGTAATCAAACGGGAAAATCCCATCGGCACAATTAATAATATCCGCCATACTTTTAAGCTCAGGAGGCTCCACATTGAAACCCATAATAGCACATTTTTGGAGATTAATCTCCAGACCAGAGACAAGATAAAAGACCCGGAGCAAACGGACAATATTCCGAGCGTTAATCTCACTCCAATCGCCCATCATGATAACGTCGTCTGCGAAAAAGATATGGTATAACACGGGGCCATTAGAAGGGAGACAAATACCTTGAAAAAATCCAGAGACACAGGCCTTATGTTACATCCGGTCCAGCGCCTCCATAGCAATCACGAATAGGTACGGAGAAAGGGGGTCCCCCTGCCTCACCCCCTTCGAGCAATTGAATTCACTAGTAGGCGAACCGTTGACCAAGACCGACGCCCTGGCAGAGGAAAGAACACCGAACACCCAAGTTCTCCACTTGACCGAAAACGCCATTTGTTGAAGAACCGAATCAATGAAACCCAATCCACAGAGTCGAAAGCCTTTCTAAAATCAATCTTAAACAACAATCCCTTCTTCTTAGAGTGTTTTAACCAGGAAGCCGTTTCATTCAAAATCAAAGGCCCGTCAACAATATGTCTACCTTCCACAAAAGCAAGCTGGGACTCCGAAATAAGCCCTAGCAACACCAACTTCAGCCTACAAGCCAAGACTTTGGAGATAATCTTCGAGATGCAACCAAGGAGGCTGATCGGACGATACTCCCCCAAAGATTGAGCATCCAAGGATTTCGGAATGAGATGAAGGAAGGAAGCCCCACAACCCCGGGAGATTCTCCCTCGATCATGAAAATGATTGAGAATTTGCAGAAAATCGTCACCGATATCATCCCAGAAGAACTTAATGAAGTTGAGATTGAACCCATCAGGCCCCGGGGCTTTATCCCCATCACAGTCCCAAACAACCAATTTGATTTCATCCAAGGAGAACGGACGAACCAGCATGTCCCCTTGATCCGAAGAGAGGGTGTTAATCCCCTCACAGACCATCGAGGGTTTAAACTTCCTGTTTTCAGTGAACAGCCCCTTGAAATACCTCCATGCTTCCGCTTTAATCCTAGCCGGATCCTCCACCCATTGGTCTCTAATACGCAACCCATTGATTCTGCCATTGGCCCGATGAGAATTGATAACACCGTGGAAAAAGGCGGTGTTGTCATCCCCCTCCAAGGCCCACCGAATCCTGGATTTTTGTCTAAGATCATCAATACGATTCTTTTCAATTCCGAATAGATTTAACTTTTCATAATTCCTTGTTAAACGTGTATTTAAATCCTAGAACTATGAACCAAAATAAAGATATATAATGTTCATAAAATTATATGAATGTATAAAATTGTACATACTATCTAAATACAGAAATAATAAATATTCAAATATAAAAACAATATATATTTGAATTATAATGTCTACAAAACGTTTGGGTCAATTAAGAGTGCTTAAAAATTGAAAAAGTTTAAGAAAGGATTTTGGGTTTAATAAATGTCTTTTATTATTGTTAAGGGTGTATTGTGTCTCTTAAGTTTAATGTTATTGTGAAATATGTATTAGTCATTTTGTATTTTATGTTTTAACTCATTTCATGTTATTATTTTATTGTTTTGATGCATTATACAAATTTAATATTATTTTAATACTATGCTTTACATATTAGAAGTACACAATGATGTTATTTCATAATTATAGAAAAACACAAAAAAGAATCATGACAAGCAGAAATACATAATGACGAGTAAAAAGATATAATAACAAGCAAAAATACACAATGTGCACTAGAAAACACAAAGAGCTGAAAATTTTAGATTTTTAATTTTATATATATTAACACAGTACTCATTTTAAAGATGAAAAATAAACATTTTTATAAGGTAATTTAAAAAAAATAATATTATGTAAACAGTTTAATTTACAATAAAATTAGTTAAACAGTTTATATTAATCCACTTTTTACCTTTTAATTTTTCAACTAATTAGCCACATTTTTTATCTTAATAATCGATCTATTATCTGTTATTTTTTTACCGGTTAAAACCATCATAAATATACTTTGTAAGATTTGAATCACAATCATTATTAATCACTTTACCACCACACTATTTTCATAAGGATATTTAATTTAACTAAAACAATTACCAACGAGCTCATAGCTCAATGGTATTTGGAGAGACTTGAAATCTTTAAGGTCTTAGGTTCACCGGGTGTAGGCAAAATATTCCCCGGGTTGGAGACAGGGTATTCCCATAAATAACCA
>JBCNJP010000015.1:16004981-16021981 GCA_039602395.1 Deinandra increscens subsp. villosa | reverse complement strand
TTAAATCTTGAATATTTATTCAGGCTAAAATCTAGGTTTTTTTTCAAATAATTTTTAGATGTTAACTTTTTAAAAAAGATAAAATTCACAGACTTCTTTATTTTTATTTTTTAAACACAACGGTAAGTATGAACAAAAAAGGACTATTTTTTTAAGTATTTTTTGTCACGTGGGCGCTTTTTGATACTTTTTTATTCTCTTAAAAGATAATTAATATTTTTGACATGTTTTTGGACACTTTAGTGAAGATGAACTAGAATTAATCGATTTGTCTGACTCATTATCCGATGAAGCCGTCAACATGTTTTTTCAAATGAAAATAGTGTATACCCCCTGTATATGGTAACATGTGTGTGGTCCAGTTATCACCTACGTGACAATCAGACCACACTACATAACATAAAGTATACCTCATGCCATAATAAACCGTAATTAATTCCATCACAAATTCATGATAAGAAAAAAAAAAGATAAATTAAATTAAACCGTGACTAATTTTGTCACAAACTAATATTTAAAAAAGTAAACCAACACCAATTGTGTAACAAACGAGTAATTTGATCCGCGCGTTGCTGCGGGGTGTTAGTGCTAATCATCTTGACCTTTTGTTGTTAAAATAGTGCTCTTTCATGTTTATTCTAGATAATTAACCCCGTCAATTGAAAAATAGTAAACCCATAAGAATATGTAGTTCATCACTTTATAAATTAACTGAAAGTAATGGTACATAGCTGATTTTTTTTTGAGTTATGGACAAAGAATTTGAAAAATAAAGTTTATATCAAATTAAAACTATAGTCTTCAATAGTTGAGATCAACGGTGATATCAATTTAATAAAGGTGGTGATTTTCGTCCATTAATTTATTAATATAGATTAACCGCGCGTTGCTGCGGTGACCCGAGATATGGCATAGAAACAGGTCGTAAAAAAGATCATACCAAAGTATATGAGTAATTAAGGTTATACTATATTTTTCAATAGGTTAACGTCTAACCGAGGTATTTTAACCGGTTAATAATTGTTTCGTAACTCGGAAGCCTCTAAACGGTTTGGAACTTAAGGTTTCTACCAGTTAATAACCACTTTGTATTGTACCGGTTAAATTAAAAAACGGCTTTGTTAGGTTAAGCGGTTTTTTCTATGCACCTCTAGGCAGTGGCAATCTAGTATAAGATTAAAGAAAAAAGCTGATTAAAAAAAACGTTTGATGCTAGATTTGAATCCGAGCATGAGCTACAACTATAAAATGGCGCAATCAACTGAGCTTGAGAACTTTATTCAGATGTTATTGATATAGAAAAAGAATATTTGGAAATCATATAACTTAGTTAACGGACAAAGTTAATACATGACTCTTACACAACTAAGTTAAATGTGAAAATAATCAAAAGAATATCGTTTTAATAAGAACTAAGTAATAGAAGGAAAAAGAAAGAAAAAATGAAGAAGGAAAAAGGAAAGAAAAAGGAAGAAGAAAAAATGAGAAGAAGGAAAAAAAAAAGTTGTTGGAGCATGGTCTCGAACTCGAGACCCCCCACATGAAATACCAGAGACCAAACCAACCAGGCTAGGATTCCTCTTTGTTTCAAATTAGAACAACAATCTATATATATATAAACTGGTTTTTTTTTGTGGGCACAATTCCATAAGTGTGGTTGTCTATTGTATATATATACAGTTAATGACAACAACATGAAAATAATTAAAAAAAAAATAGTGATAATATTTGTGACGGTTAAGTAGTGTGTATTACGTTCAAAAGATTGATGGTTTAGTCCTAGGTTATTCGTACTCATGGACGGTATGGGTTTGCTTCTCCCTGCAGGCTCCCTCGGTTCCAACGGCTTGAACGGTTATTACCACCTCACCCCCTCCCCTTCCCCCTCGGCTTCCTTCCCTTCGGTTTCCAAAATCACTTTTTACGCAAAAAAAAAATTGATTCTTAATTATGGTGTTCGGTGATGTTTTAAATCTAAAAAATGATGTTTCTTATTTTACGATTTTAATATGTTTACCAAAAACATAATTGAAAGATAATACCATGCACTTTTTATGCAAAAAGTACTTCTTATTTTAACAAACTCTTACATACACACGCACATATAGGGTAAAGATCATGCAAAACCATATTTTTTTGCGAAAACCTAAAAACTAATATTAAAACACTTATAAATTTTTTCATACGTTCATATTTTTTTTTTTAAAATTTGCACCAAAAAACTTAGGAATTATGAGTTCTTTAATTCTGGAAAAAAAACTTAAAAAAAAAACTTTAACTTCTCGTCGTTTTTTTTATTGGTGCACATGTGCACTAATAATAAAACTCATACATATAGTACGCTAATATATTTTTTAGAAAAATCACACCAAATACATTATAATTTTGTTAGCTTTTCGTGGTTTTTTATTAGTGCACATGTGCACTAATAAAACAACACTTTATACGTGTCGTATACATTAATATTTTAAAAAAGAAATTGCACCATAAATCTTATAATTGTGTTATCTTTAACTATGGAAATAGATTTAACGTTTTAAACTTTTTTAAATTTTATGCTACACATGTGCATTATAACAAATAATTATAGTGCATATGTAGAGTTATTATTAGTTCTATAAATATTTTAGTGTTTTTAAATGTTTTTAACTTAAACAATATTTTTTCGCATGACAATTCTCTTTGTGTACTACTAATGTACATGTGCACTAATAAAAAAATCCGAAATATCATTTTCTTTTCGAGAATCAAAGCCAATGGAATTTTAAGATTTTTGGTGTAAGTTTTATAGAAAATATTAACGTATGTAAAAGTTATGAAGGTTTTAGTGTTAGTTTTTAGGTTTTCGAAAAAAATAGTTTTCGCAGGATCCTTACCCTATATATATATTTATATATATATATATATATGATATATATATATATATGTGTGTGTGTGTGTGTGTGTGTGTGTGTGTGTGTGTGTGAACTTATCAAAAAAGGAAATTTTATTTTTGCATATATCCCCATACTTTGAAAAAATTTGTATATTTCCCCAAAATACAAGTTTTCAATGCATAATGTACAATGGTCTTTAAGCATGATTTGGGGATATATGCAATTTCTCAAGTTTAGAGAGGGATATATGCAAATGACCCAAAAAAGTCAGTCAACAATGTTGTTCAACGGCCATTTTTTTGAAGATTCAAAGTGAGGGGCGACATGCTCGTCACGCCGTTAGCATCTTTTACACCCATAGCGCTTCTAAAGACGGTGTTGGGACGCTATAGGACACGAAAATTACGTTTTAACACTCAATACGGAACACGTAGTAATATATATATATTTATATATATTTAAAAAATATTGAGTACGTTGTTGTTAGAAGAGAGTGTCTAAAATCATCCTAATTGCTAAAATAATGTCAATTGATAATTAAAGTAATAATTAAAATAAGTTCGTACTAATTCCTTTAATTTTTTTGAACGACAACATGTAGGGGCTTAGCGGTATTGCCTTTTCATATACTCATTTCCAATTTCAAATTAAAGGAACATGGTTATTTCTCGGGAAAACCATGTCTTCAACCCGGGGAATATTTTGCCTACACCCGGTGAACCCAAGACCTTAAAGATTTCAAGTCTCTCCAAATACCATTGAGCTATGAGCTCGTTGGTAATCGTTTTAATTAAATTAAATATCCTTAAGAAGATAGTGTGATGGTAAAGTGATTAATAATGACTGTGATTCAAATCTTACAAAGTATATTTATGATGGTTTTAACCGGTAAAAACAATAACAGATAATAGATCGATTATTATGATAAAAATTGTGGCTAATTAGTTGAAAAATTAAAAGGTAAAAAGTAGATTAATATAAACTGTTTAACTAATTTTGTTGTAAATTAATAACTAAAAAGTTAAGAGTGAATTAAAAAAAGGCCGATAATTTAAATGAAAAATGAGCTAATTAGTTGTTGACTTTTTATGCAAGTCTTTCATTTTTTTATCGTTCATAACTTTTATACATAGTTAATGTATATAAAATTAAAAAACTAAAATTTTCAGCTCTTTGTGTTTTCTAGTGCACATTGTATACTTTTGCTTGTCATTATATCTTTTTCCTCGTCATTGTGTATTTCTGCTTGTCATGATTCTTTTTTGTGTTTTTCCATAATTCTGAAATAACATCATTGTGTACTTCTAATATGTAAAACATAGTATTAAAATAATATTAAATTTATATAATGCATCAAAACAATAAAATAATAACATGAAATGAGTTAGAAACATAAAATACAAAATGACTAATACATATTTCACAATGACATTAAAACTTAAGAGACACAATATACACCCTTAACAATAATAAAAGACATTTATTAAACCCAAAATCCTTTCTTAAACTTTTTTCAATTTTTAAGCACTCTTAATTGAACCAAACTTTTTGTAGACATTATAATTTAAATATATATATGTTTTTATATTTGAATATTTATTATTTCTGTATTTAGATAGTATGTACAATTTTATACATTCATATAATTTTATGAACATTATATCTTTATTTTGGTTCATAGTTCTAGGATTTAAATACGAGTTTAACTAGGAATTATGAAAAGTTAAACCTATAACATCTTCAGAAATAAATATAAGATTCGTTTTAACGGTCCTTATAAATCCTACAAATAACACTCTTAACAGTGCATGTGCGTAGCTTTTCTTTTCTAGTTTTCTCAATCTTGTATTCTAGCTTCTTATTAGTTTTAGTTTAAAGATTTCCGGGTCTTTAAAAAAAAAAAAAGAGAAGGAGTGAGATTATATCAGATTACTCTGTTTGTTTGTTATAAAAGCAACGAGGGTTTCGATTTTGATCATAAAGTTGGGAGGCAGGCAACCTTTTCCAAAGTTGAAATCTTTGAAGAGGACATAAAAGAACACTTTTTTTTAATTTTTTTTTACCTTTTTACCATAATTGGGGCTCCAATTACATAAATCTCTCTACCATTTTAAACGCCCATAATTTAGGGTTGCTTTTTGCTTCCAAGATCCATTTGATCTTCAACAAAAAAGTAGATGTTCTTTTTCTTTAAATAAATAAAAAAAAATTAGAAGAAGTTATGAAACACACATAGATTAAATATATATATTTCATTTTGCATCCTAAAAGTTTAGATTGACCGCCCAAAGATTCGTTTTATGGTGGATTTCTTTTGTAGTCACAGGAGAATTGTCGGTAAAGAGATTATATGAAAAATAGAATTCTTTATGTCTAAATTTTACCAACAGATTTCTCAAAACAATTAATTATCTATATATTATTGAGACAGTCACTAGGGACATCTGTGGCTGTGCTATCCTTTGACTTAAATAGGTTTTATAGAAATGATCCCGACTTACAACACGATTGAAGGATGCCCCGGTGGTGGGTGGTTAGTTTTATGCTGGTAGTTGCCGGTTCGAACCTGGCAACCTAATTTTCCCCACCTCGGCTGTAACCTGTAACCTAGAATATTGCTGGGCGTGTTTTTTTTTTTTAAACCCAAAATTCACCGCCTCTACGTGCATCCTCTCCTAGGCTACCTAGCCTTTACAGGTCTTTTTGCCCCCCTTCTTTGTCCCTCTCATCCTTATGAGATTTCTCCTCATCCTCCGCTCTCTTTCCAAAGAAATCTACGGTAATCGCACCCTGTATTCCTTTTCACTTTCTTTTCTTCGATTCGTTTATTTTCATGAAAGATCAATCTGTAACTAAATTAATATTTCACCGTTGGTAGGGTGGTTAGGGTAGTTTAAAGTAATGAAATGTCACACTTTTTTTTAACTATAGAAAAGATCACGAGATAATTTTGAAATAAAACTACAATTCATTTAAGCTTAAAGCACCTAGTTGCTTCGGTACACACTCTTTATTAAACTGATAACTCACTCAAAATTTTCACAGCAGTAACTTTTTATAATAATACACTTCGAAACGCTATGAAGCGATTCAAGAATTGCGAAAAAGAAAGTGAAAAGGAGTAATGGGTCCGGCTATAATGCTTTCGAAAGCCCAAATTCGGGTTGTAGATCCAAAAAACGTGTAAGACCTCATCTTTTGTTTCAGGATGTGGAGACAAAGTTGTTTTTGACTATTACAGAAAAGGGGTTGATCGGAAGGTAGATTGACTATGGAATGGTCAGGTTTGGGGAGGAAGTGGTGTAGCATCTGTCTCTTCTCGTGATTCACGTGTTGTGTTCTTTTCTAATGTAGTGGTCATGTTTTTGTTGTAATATGTTTTCTCTAGTATTCCATTTCGGGTCTAGCTACTTGCTAGTCCTCTTACTAATAAAATGATTTTATTGGTCGTTAATAAAAAATAGCAACAAAGTCATAAAAATTATTAAATACATAGAAGCTTCATATATTTACTACTTGAATTGTAACATAAAAGTTCGCAATGCTTATCAATATTATCCTGCTCCAACGCCTTCGTCCTCAGTTGAGAATTGTTGTTTGTCTTGTTGAATGATCCACTTGTTATGAATCATTGTTGGATCACTTTGTTATGAATCTCCAGGCCCATGGGCTTGGCCCTCACAGGGGAACCCAAATTAGTCTAACCATACCATACATTTTTCTCAAGGTTGCAGAAATCGTTTGGCGGTAGCTCGACGGTTGACTGGTGTTAAGCGATTAATCGGATTAATCGTGATTAGTCAGCGATTAATCGGAGACCCTAAATTATTACGAAAGTATATGTATATACATACATGTACATATTCCAACATGACAATATCCTAGTATAGTTAATAACCTTAAAAAAAATAAACTAGTACTTATATAAACGTTTAAGTCAAAAACTACAATAATAAAGTCGAATACGTTTAATAATCCCAAAAAACAAACACATTTAAGTAAAAAACTACAACTTTTTTAGTTTTTTATTTTTTAATTAAAAAAATTGACTAACCGTCAAGGCCCGCCAAGACCGCCAAGGACCGATGCTGACCTTCGTTGACCAACTGACCCTTAAACCATTAATCGTAGACGGTGTGGGACCGCTAAGCGATTAATCACTGATTAATCACCGATTAATCGCGATTTCTACAACATTGCTTTTTCTTATGTTTGGGGAGAAAAAGGAAGAAAAGAATAAATGCTCTCAAAGTGTAGTGTAAAGAGTGTGTGTTTAAAAATGCTACAAGTGAAGCAAGAAAACATAGTAATACTTTTAAGCTTTTTTTTTGCAATGAAAACAAAAGTATCACTTTCTTTATATGTTTGCATTTGTTTTCACTTTAATTTGACTTTGCTATCTATAATGTGATGTATTTTTTTTATTTTAAAACGAGAAGTGTCGGATTCGATCTATTTCGTGTTTTATGTAAATACGAATTTTCTGTCGCAACGCGCGGACAAATAAAAACCTAGTCATATTATGTAGCAGCCTTTGGAAACGATCGTAGGCATTTGAGTCGCTTTTTAATTACAATATTAATAAAATATTAAAATAAATTCTGAAGGATAATCTCGTTACGGTAAGGAAAAATGAGATAAATATCGTTATACTAAACAACTAAATATTGAGATATAAACGTTATATAGACACGCTAAAATGCTCGCATCTTCAAGTCCTGAATATGCAATCTCTTTTTTGACAAAGAGTCTTGAATCTTCAGAATCATCCTTATCCACGTGTCTTACCGTCTTGAATTTTCTAGTTCAATTTTAACTGCAATAGTTGAACAAGCTGAATTTGTTAGCGGTGGTTGAGGGTCATATAAAACACGAGGCCCTTAAAACATATTTCGGGTCTCCATGCAAGAACCTGTCTGTCTCATAAATTACAACAACCGGAACAGTTGTGTACTATCAGAGTTGGCTCTCGCACCCGAGATACCACCGGGTCTAATGGTGCATAGGAGTTGTAAGAAAAGAAGTGAAACATAAGTGATGAAGAAAGATGATTATGCGAGTTCTCCTTTCTAGTGGATTACTTTTTTTTTAAACGGCAAATATTTTTTTTATTAGGGGCTAGTAAGTGTCTAAAACCCCAAAACGCAAAGCAATAACAAACCAAACACATCCAAAAGAAAAAACAATTACATCACCATCAACCTACGTCAAAGCTATACCATTGTGGCCACGAGATCTTCCTTTTCTTTATCCTTGCATTTATCCATAGAAACGCCATCGTTTTTACCTCATCCATGATCTTCCCCACATCAGTTTGGGTGCCATTGAAAACCAAGCCATTTCTGCCCCGCCATATGCTCCAGCATACACCATCGCAACAGCTTGAGTTAGCCTCTTCCTAGTCTTCTAGTGGATTACTTATCTTTTGAAAATGAACCAAATGGCTCATTTTATACGCTCACCCAAAACTCTATATATAGTTTTGCTAATAAAACTTAATTAAGTTATTTTTAAGAATCAGAACAAAGCTCGTGGATTTATTAATCAGCTAAAACTTCTATCTGATTCATGAAAAGAAATTAACAGTCAAAGCAAACTACCATCAAATTATGAGTAAATCTCTAAATTCAGAACTCCATAAGAATAGATCGACGAGTTAAAACCAAAACCATACATAAATCACCCATATTTATTCATGACATGTTTAGTCAAAATTAATTAAGAAGATGCAATTGGAGTCCCTCAAGTTTAACTCTATACATTCCAACCACTTAACTTTGAGTATCGATTTCTCATTCATCTTAGCTTTATTTTTTTATACCGTTTGATTCTTCGTGATACTCTCACAAATTATAACTCAAATATCAAAAATAGTTATAATAATAATAATAATAATAATAATAATAATAATAATAATAATAATAATAATAACAATAATAATAATAATAATAATAATAATAATAATAATAATAATAATAATAATTTGTTCCAAGATAGTAAAAGAACCCATTTTCAACCAATTTTTCTAACAATAAATGCGACATAAAAATCATCAAAGAGAATAGATAAAGTTTTATTAGTTCATGTATAACATCTTAAATCTTTTTGAAGAAAAGTTAAGATTTTGTAAAAAAGAATCATATGATTGTATATACCGTATATAATAGGTAGTCTACACTATACGAATAACTTACAGGGTGTATAGGAACAAGTCCCCTCATGCGGTTATTGTATACCACTCCTCCCAGCCATTTGAACATTGTTCCTCGCATGTAATTTTCGACAATTTAACCGATCAATTAGCCATATATTTTTCTAAAACTAAAAAACTATCTCTGTTTATATCATTTAACTTTTATTTTTAAATTTTAGCAAAATATATGTTTTAAAGCGAGCTAAAACATGAAATTAAAGCAAGTAAATAAACAAGAAGCAATTGGGACAATTTTATCATATCCATTGTATACTATTTAATAGTAATCAAAGAAACAACTAGTAATCCTAAGAACATAGAAATTATGAAATTATGAAATTATGGAGATCATGTGCCTGAGACCAGGAGGTGGGGAGGTAACAATCGGCATGTGCTCAATTAATCCAACAACTTGATGGGTAACTTAGTGATCCGTTTGGGCCTACCAATGTGGGCCTGTTGGGCTAATGCAGTTTGGACTTCGGTTGGGTCAGACACATCACTCAACCTACAATTAGTCCGGAAACCCCTCAATGATGAACTATATAGCGGATGAAACAGATTTGGCATGTGTTTGATGTTTCGGAGGACTAAAAAAAATTATTTTATTTTATTTTATTAAGATATTGGATTTTAATAATCTCATGTTTCATCTATTGGACGAGATTAATCCACCTTTTGAAATGTTTGTCACCAATCCCAAGTTTCAAACTATTTCTCTCATTGATCCCAAACTAACGAAACCTAACGGTGTTAATTTTTTGCTGATGTCACACGTGGCATTTTAATATAATCTAACATTTATGAGGGGTTACTATGAAAACAAAAAAAATGAGGGTTAATTTGGTAAAAAAAAAAAAAAAACCCTTTCTTCTTAAAAAAATACTTCACCACAACCACCTGCAACCCATAACCCACCCTCCCCTCACCACAGCCGTCGCCGCCACCACCCACCGACGACCTCATCAGCCACCACCACCATCACCCTTCACTCTTCTTCTTCAGCACAAGCACCACCCGCCACCATCACACATCTGACGAAGTCATAGCCCACGGCCATCCCCATCTCCGGTCAATCTCCGACGACCTAATCAGCCACCACCACCACTCCGACGACCTCCGAAATCAGCCACCTCGATACTCCAAAATGGATCGTCGCCCCTGTGAATCGACTGATGGGTCGTCGATTGATGGCCGGATTCGCCATAGCCCCGTCACTATGGGTCGTCACCCTTGTGAAGCCACATTCACAGCCCCGTCACTATGGGATTGGAAGAACTGTCCCAATGCTTGGAGAGTGCAGTTTATGCATGGCAATCACAAACATCCTTCCATTATGCTCGAAGTTGTTGCCTCATACGACATGTGGATTTGGCATGAATATTTTGGTGTCGCGGGGTCAAACAACGACATCAATGTTTTGGATCAGTCATCCATTTGGGATGATATCATAGAGGGTCGTGAGTCCGACTCCTCATTTGAACTATAGGGTGTCACATACAAGTATGGACATTATCTAGAGGGGGGGGGGGTGTGAGATTTATTCAGAATATTCTACAACTGTGAAAGGATTTACAACTCCCGTAGGTGAGAGACGTAAAGTATACACAAAAGCTCATAGCGCCACTCGGAAAGACATCGTACGCGCTTTTGCTCGTTTCAAAAGTAAGCGGCATATCATTGCCGAGCCCTCACGAAGTTGGCACCAAAAAAATAAAAAACGAAATGTGATGCGTAGTTGTCTAATTTTACACAATATGGTTCTCGAGGATGGGTCGTTTATGATTTCCCAATTTAACGAGGCGGATTTGGATACGACGTATGAGGAAATTGATGAGGAGCAAAAACGGGCTAATAGTGGGAAATTACGAGATTGAGATATCCATAACCAACTAAAGGCTTATTTGATTTAGAATGTCTATGAGCGTTTTTCAAATGATGTGTAATGTAATTTTTTTATTTTTTTTATTTACTATTTTTAGTATTATAATGTTTTATTTATGTTAAATAAAATAATTATATTTGAATTTCAATTTTTAAAAAGTAAAAAAAAAAGTAGTTAAATATCCGGATCACACAGGATTATCATACATGATATACCCCCTGTATGTGATAATCCTGTGTGATCCACTCATCGCCTACGTGGCAAGAATCATAGAAGTCATCACATGGAGTGTACCACATGCCCACATGGCCACATTTATCGACGCTTCATCACCTACACCTAGTGTGTCTTCTACCCCACAACACTCGACCCATTTGCCACTAAAACGACTTCGTATTCCCCCCGAACACTATCTCTGCCAATGGCTGTTAGCATCCTACTACAACCACAAGTCCCGAACATCGAATGGGTTACTGCTTCCTCCATGTTCTCTCCACCTAAGGATATCACTAACATGTTCAATACGACTACAAATTTAGCACCGACTAGGCCACCTTTAACACCGACCAAAGGTGCAAAAAATTTACGCGAATGGCGCTCCGCCATAGAGTTACGTTCTTATCGGGTTGTATGTGGTTGTCTCGAATGGAGACCCCCTTGGAGACATCGTTTCACCCTTAAGGAAAAGAACGATTTGAAGGGTCGAGGAGTTGATACGTACCCGTTGAAGATCCAGGTCCAATGTCCCAACCCGACCGGACAACTGACCGTGGAGTCATCGTTTCGCCCTTAATTGATGAAGTATCATATAGATTTAAAGGTTTAATGAAAGTTTATATTCATAAAAAATAATATTAATTTTTATTTTTTTTAGGCAAATTGGATTTTAATAATCCAAACTATGACCTATTGGCCGATAATGATCCAAACTGATCAGTTTGGCCAACAACAGTCTCAACTTTCATTTTCGTTATGAGAAACAATCTTAGTCCTGAAACATCATACATTTACACATAATTTACACTTGTTTTTCGTTTGTTTTTGCTTTCATGCTTCCTTATTTTGTTCAGATTCATCATTACGAGCCAAAAAATCAAGTGTAAATGTATGATGATTATGCTACTGGGATTGTTCCTGACAACGAAAATGAAAGTTGGAACAGCTCCTGACCAAACTTATAGTTTGGATTATTAAAATCCAATTTGTCTTGTTTTTAAACATTATTACATTATTATGTCTCTAAATTAATTCCGTTATTAATTGCTTATTTTGGTTACTTTTTTGTATTTACTAACATAATGGACAAACAGGATTTTGCCCCTTAAACTCTTAAACTTTTTAAGTAGATGATAAATTTGTTCTTCTTAAATGTATTATAATATAGTAATAGTGTGGTGCCTGCGCGATGCATCGAAGAACACATAGCAATAACACACACATTGTTAAAACGCTTCAATAATTCATTGATGAAGTATGATATAAATTTAAATCTTTAATATAGTTTCTATTTATATACAACAAAGATAATTTTTTAACATTTATTTAAACATTCTTACGTATTTATATTTCTAAATTAATTTCGTTATTAATTACTTATATAATTACTTTTTTGTATTTAGTACATAATGGAAATTAACGATCTTACTCCCTTAACTCTAAAATTATATAAGTATTTTTATAAAAATAAAACAAATTACTAAGTTGTAATTTCAACATTCTTGACTTAATTTTACACATCAAGAGAGTATGTTTAGATTACAAATGTTGTTTGGTTTGCTTTTTCTCGCACAGAGAGACTCAAATACCCTTTTCGTCTCTCTCATCTCGATAACTACTCCTGTCGTCCCTCTTTTCTTGACAAAAATACTTTTCTTTAACCACCATATCCATCTATATTCTCATTTCTATCCATATGTCTCACTCATCTCCCCTTTTCCTCCGTCTCTTTCAACAAATTACTATGTCTGTGGGACTACATTTTTGACTCTCACCTCTTTGCCCCTCTGTTTTCTTGAAATTAGGGTTCTTCATAGCTTTCTCTTTTCATGAATCATTCCCATTTCTTGCTGTCATTGTCTCTGCATGTCTATTTTTGATCCGGGTTCATCGATCCTCACCCCCATTTCAAATTACTCATCTGGGTTTCAACAACAAAACACACTCTTTTCAAGATTATGGAAAAGTTGAAAGCTTTGAAGCTTGATGAGTTTAGAATCCCTAAATTGGGGGTGTCTAGAGAGTCTTTTAACTCATGAGTTGTTTTTGGTAATTTGTAGTTGGAAATTACTAAATTAGGGTTTGGGAGAAAAATGGGGGTGGCTCCTGAATCTATGAAAACTAGGGTTTTGAATGTGGAAAAAGTGAAGGAAAGCAAGAAGAAAGAAGATGATGGAGAGGAAACAGGGTGCTGGATCAAGTTCAGATTGTTTGGAAGGTGCATACCTTCAAGGTCTAAAGTTGAAAGCTCCATTAGTGGCAGTAGCACTCAATATGGTACTCTTAGAAACTTAAATTTAGTTGCTTATTTACCTGAATCTTTGTTAAAAACAGTTAATTTTGATCATAGTACCTTGCATATGCTTTCTGTGATATTATCTTTTGAGGGTTTCCTTTTTTAAATTTGTCATTAATTAAAATGTAATTTCAAGATTGTAAACTCTTTGCTGTCTAAATAAACAAACATAACAGTAGTGTGAGGGGAGGGTAAGATGAATTATATGGAATTATATGTATCTTCTTGGTATCTTTTCGGTACCATTTAGTTTTTTATTGTTGAATCCTTCTGTTAATGGTATCAATTGATCCCCATTTTGCAACTTATTTGGGGTTATGCGATTTCTTTAAGCTCCATAGGAAACTATTAAACAACTAAACAAGAGTTTTATAAAAATGCCATTGCTAACCCCAAAAACTGGAGAGATTGCAGGGGTTTATTAGTTAATCTAGAACATAAGTATCATATTAGGGCCCAAAGATAGTCATGCATCCCTAATTGGGGAACAAAAGTAAAGGGGAAGTTTATATTTTTTATGTGGTATGCTCAAAAAGGAAACATTGCTTCCTGCTTTAGAATTCTATTTGGTTAGTTTATATGTGTAATTCGGGCGTGTATTTTTTAGCACCGTAATAATATTAAAAAGTATCACAAACGAGTGGAGCATGTTGTTCTAGTATAAATATAAAATAACAAATAAAAAAAGTTATGTACTTTTCACTCTCTAATCCTGTAATCCACACGCCCGAAACGCCCACACGGCAATATCATAATTAGGGTTAAAAAGCATGGGTGGACCGCAGGCATATGCTGAAAAAGAAACGGTAGCAAATCTACTTGAAAAGCAACAATCTTGAATTAGAAAAGCCATAGCTGGTCTAAAGCGCTATAAGGAAACTTATATCATAACGATCATTTACATGAACACGTGTACTGATTACGTACCCTAATTCTGTGTTTATTTGTGAACCAGCTGAAAGTAAGTCAACAAATGATAGCAGTACAGACCAACCAGTTGTTCCAGTTGCTTCTTCATCAACAACTAGCAATACGGAAAGCATTACATCCACTCCAAATATAACCGAAGAACTCAAAATTGCATCTCAGCTTCGAAAATTTAACTTCGTTGAGCTTAAATCAGCAACAAGAAATTTCAGACCCGAGAGTCTGCTTGGTGAGGGTGGTTTTGGTTGTGTTTTCAAAGGATGGATCAACGAGATTGGGACCGCACCTGTGAAGCCAGGCACTGGTCTAACTGTAGCTGTCAAGACTCTAAACCATGATGGCCTCCAGGGTCACAAAGAATGGCTTGTACGCACCCTTTAATCCTTCACCTTTCTTGGTACTAGAGGTGGCTTAAATGGGTGGGTCATATAACGGGTTATGTGTCAAACGGGTCAGATCGGGTTGGACCATTAAGACTTATATGCCCATTTCTAAAACAAATTTTACAAGTAATGTAATAAAGAATTAGAAGGGTGTAAAAGCTTTTTGAGTACAAATTGGGAGACTTCCGACCATTTTGACCCGTTTCAGAGTAGGTAAGTTTTGAAGTGTTAATGATTTGACCCGTCGGAGATAAAATAGAACCCAAAATCAAGCATTTTAGGTAGTTTGATCACAATTGCCACCTCTACTTGAAACTATTAGCCTCATTGCGTTTTCTTGATCTTGGGTTTTTGGCAGGCGGAAGTTAACTTTCTTGGTGACCTCTTACATGCAAATTTGGTTAAATTAATCGGCTATTGCATTGAGGATGATCAAAGGCTGCTTGTTTACGAGTTTATGCCTCGTGGAAGCCTGGAAAACCATCTATTCAGAAGTATGTTAGATTTTTGTTCTGTTTAGTTCAATGCTTCAATTTCTATTAATATTATTAATACTAAAATATTATGTCATTAACAGGGTCACTGCCTCTACCTTGGGCTATGAGGATGAAGATTGCTCTTGGTGCTGCAAAGGGTCTCGCCTTCCTTCATGAGGAAGCCGAGAGACCTGTCATATATAGAGATTTTAAAACGTCTAATATATTACTCGATGCGGTTTGTGGCTCTTTAAAAATGTTTTTCTCGTTATCTTTAATATCATATGATGGAATTGTCTTATTGTGATAAGTGTAACATGTTGATTTTAGGACTATAATGCAAAACTTTCTGATTTTGGACTTGCAAAAGACGGCCCAGAAGGGGATAACACACACGTGTCTACTCGCGTGATGGGTACATATGGCTATGCCGCTCCCGAGTATGTGATGACGGGTATGTTTTCTACTACTAGAACTCAAGGGTTGAATGATCACTTTAGTTGTTTCTATATGTAATATGATATGATGAATTGTAGGTCATTTGACATCAAAGAGTGATGTCTACAGTTTTGGGGTGGTGTTACTTGAGATGATAACCGGGAGGAGATCAATGGACAAAAACCGGCCAAACGGTGAGCATAACCTTGTGGAATGGGCTAGACCGTATCTTGGGGAGAGAAGAAGGTTCTACAAGTTAATAGACCCCCGTCTGGAAGGTCGGTTCTCAATTAGAGGTGCACAGAAGGCGGCTCAGTTGGCTACCCTTTGTCTTAGCCGTGACCCTAAGGCTAGACCGCTCATGAGTGAGGTCCATGAAGCCCTAAAGCCCCTTCCGAGCCTTAAGGATATGGCTTGCTCGTCTCCCTATTTCCAAGCTCTGCAGCCGGAACGTACTGGAAGTAATTCAAGTAGAAATGTGTCAAAAGCACAACCGGGGAGGAGTTTATCGATTTCGAACTCACCGTATCACCAGAATCAACAAGCTTATCGGTCTCCAAAACCAGTCAGATAGCTTTCAGTGATGGCATGATTTGGTAAACCTGTTGATTGATGAATTGGTGATGTTATGTTTTATGGTATTGCTGAAAACCCTTGTTTTGTTTGCATCTTTAATGTTTCAAGTGCTTTTTGCCTGAATCAATCACTCTTTTGCAACATAATTATCTGTCACAAACAATCTGACTAAAAGAATACAAAATACAAGTCATTTCACTCATTTCTCGACGATGAACTCCTGAATCTCTATACCAGTATGCCTAGCGCCTCCCTGTAACTTTAACAACACTTGATCACCAACTTTGAGTGACGTCACTGGAATCGCTGTTGCTTCATTTCCTACACCGAGTAAAATCCAGTCATATTTACATATAAATATATAATCAACATGAACTAAACCTTAAAAAATACAAACCTTTATTTGCTGGTACAAGTCCAACAGTCTCAGCATTCTGCAGAAGAATGCTGTAACAAGTTTCCTCATCTGAATCAACCTGTGAAACCGAACCCATCAAAATCAAAATAATACTACCAAAAAGAAGAAAGAAAAAAAACAACTGATCTAAGCAGGTTTAATTTGGTTTAAACCTTGGCAGTTACAATAACTAATGGCCGGGTCTCGATCTTTACACGTCCAACTACTGCTGTTCGTTGTATGCCATTTTGATCAACTACAAGGATCTCTTTCCCTGTCTTGAGTTCTGAAAGGTAGCAGGTTTTACCTCCTGGAATCGCTACATAGGCATGAACGG
>JBCNJP010000015.1:15980317-16004481 GCA_039602395.1 Deinandra increscens subsp. villosa | reverse complement strand
TAGTTGAACTGGAAAACCTTCCGGGACCGGTTAGACCGGCTGGTTGAACCGGTTAGGGGATTTATATATATATTTTTTATAAAAATGCTAATAAACTTGTACACCCCAACAAAAGTTGTAAAAATACAATTATAATCCACTCAAAAATAATATCAAATATGTATTTCATAAGAAAATATAAGTTTTAAACTTTAAAAAATAATAAAAAATAAAAAAAAAGTTTAAAAAAATAAAAAAAAAATAAAAAATCAGAAAACCGGTTGAACCGGACCGGTACCGGTTTTTAAAACATTGGTATATATGTTACTGTGTTCCAAAATTGATTGATTCTTTGTTATTAGAAAGGAGGACGGATGGACTAACTGACTGACTACCAGTTAGTTAGTTAGTTAGTTAGTTTGCTTACAACTTAAATAATTTCTTGAATTGAATATGCATGCAGATTGGTGATCCTGCTTGCTGCTGGAACTTGTTTTTTTGTTCAATTCTCTTCTAGCTTATTTTGTACCTACTCTGTTGAACTTGATTTGCTGCTGCTGCTGCTTATGTTTTGTGTTTAACTTATTATTATTAACTGTTTGTTGAATTTGAACGGCCAGGCCAGGCCAGGTGGCATGTTTTATTATGTTTTAACTTGATTAATTTCCAAGATATCCACTTTCCTTTGGCTCTGTAGTAGTAGTAGTAGTTTTGTCATGATGAGAGTTTAAGATACACATTTTGAGTAATAATTAGTTGTTATGATGAGATATTGTTGTTTTCTTGGAAATCAAATACTACTAGATTTCACTCTTTCTTTTTGTGATGGGGTTTCTTTTATATATTCATTCTAGTAGGATTTTGTGAACCCATCAGAACAACAGGTTCTAGTTTTTATTACTCATTGACCCGTGAATCCCTGCTGGTTTGTAAACTTGGTCTATCCTCTCTTGATTTGATTCAAGAATTCGGTCCAACAACTTTTGCATCTTAATTTCCAACCCCCGCGTAAACCTCTTTAGGTACACTCCCAAGTCCCAATCCAACTGAAATTAAGTTTTTAAGTTGTTCGCTACAAAGCAGAGGTTTCCTTGATAGCAGGTTTATTTGGATCATAAATGAGGTAGGTATATGGTGGAAGGCGAAAATATGGATATTATGAACAACCACTAGTTGGCACCAACATGGAAGAATAAAGATCAATCACCAACACTCAAAAATGTTACCACCAATGATGAGCCTAAAAAAAGACATAAATGTTCATGTTTGGTGAGTATGGACACTCTGAAATCTGAAAATACATGCAGAAATTCAAGATTCTATTTAACATTAATCCTAAACAAGCAAAAGAGGACAAGGAAAATAACAATCAAGTGAAGCAACTAATTCTCGTTTATCTAAAATAAAATATAAAAATTTATGAACTTCAACAATAATCATTTTGGATGTATAATTTTGTGGTTAACACAACAATAGTCTTGAATTTATTTTCTTGAACATCTAAACACACTTTTATGTTTTCTCGTGACAAACCAATTTGTAAAATCACATTAGTTGGATTTACTTAACCTTTATAAAACTCAAGTTATGTTGGGTGAATTTGTTTCAACATGTAAAATGAAAGATGAAGATGTTAGATGAAAGAAATCTCACTTTAAGCAAAGTAAGAGGAAAAGAGGAGTTGAGACTTGATTGAAAGAATTTTTGTGAAGGATTTTCAAGTGTGTGGGGATCGGCCGAGAGTAAACAAGAGGTAGAGTGAATTTCCTTGTGTGTGCAGGGCCGGCCCAAAAGTTTTCTCAACTAAAGCAAATGCTTTGGGCTCCCAAATATTTGGGGCCCCCAATTCCTTACAGCCTTCTAGGGTTATTTTCTAGTCCCCAGTTTAGTTTTTGTGAAGGTTTGCTCTGAGAGTTTTAGGTAGATCAGATGTTAATTAACATTTAATACTTCTGAAGATCTATAATTGGTTTGTTTCGTTGTGTGTCTAACCCAATGATATAATAATGAATCATGTAGGTTTACTTGTTTATGCAATAGAAAGAGAGCTGGGAAACTTTCAAGTGTACTAAACCTGCTAGCGAGAAACATAACCAGTGGCAACATACACTAATGTTAAACTAAAAGCGAAAGTACAAAAGCGGTTGTTAAAGAGAAAAAAAGTTAAACCGAGGCCTTAAAATTTTATTTCGCTTAGGGCCCCTAAAATCGTTGAGTGGGCCATGTGTGTATTGCAATTAAGGGTGTTGTCTCCTATATAGCAAGTCTTGAGACACAATATCACAATAGAGGGTTGGGAAGAAGAGTTGACAAGTAGCAATAGTTGATCGTGATCAGTGCATGGGAAACGAGGGCTGGGAAAAAGCGTCGACAAGTAGCAAAAGTCTTGAGTTAACAATAGCCGCGTGGCTAAACCGGCCACCTCATCAAGCCACACAATGCGACTCCACCATTATAGTTACACTTATGCTCATTAGGCCCCTGAAGAAAACATCATTACAACAAATATGTGGTGTGCTGAGGTCTCAAAGCTTAAAGCCAATGCCTTCTTAGCACAAAAAATCTCTTCTGCTAATGCCATGTATGCATGTGCAAATGCAAGTGAGGTGGCTTATTGTCACGTTCCGCCTAAATCTGAATCGTAATTGTCGGGAACTAGAAGATTCTATCCAAGACTTGAATAATCAAGGCCTCAAAAATCTCTAGAACGTATTACATAAGTGGTTGCAATGGAAGGTTTCAGAATAATTTTTAAGGCCATAGAAGTTACAAGATGGTTCATGGAAGATATTTCCATAGAAAATCTAAGATCTTATGGAAGAATAATCTAGATATGGAACATTCTAGAACTAGAAGAGTAGTATAAATAGGGGTTAGATGTATCATTTGTGATCACCCAAACACTCTTACAAGTGTTGTACACAACCTTATAAACAATATTGTAATCTTCTCTTCATAGCAATACGAAGCCATCTTTGTAACGAAAGCTTGCAACTTCCACTATAGTCACTTTGAATCGTTACTAGTTTGGGTGAAAGGCTGAACTTAGATCGAATCTAAATGTCCCACGTGAGTTAAGAAAGATAACTTCGTGACATTATGTTGTAGGAAGAGATACAAGAATTAATAAAATAATCCAATCCAGATTATTTTCACTCATAGCACTACATACAAAATGCTCCTCAATCTTAAACAAGAAATGTAAGGGTTTCTGAATTTGGACAATTAAGATTAGTGGCGGCACGTTTGTGTTTTAAACATTTGGAGACATGTATTCTATCTTATGGATCTTTGGATTTTTTTTACCAAAAGGTCAAGAAGAAGACTACACGTGTAATAAGGTCAACAGTGAGAAAAAAATTATTTATAGAAGAAGAATTCTAGTAAAGTTGATTGTGAAGTTATATGCTGAAAAACTTACACGAACGTATGGGCAATCAATAGTGTTCCAAAAAGTTCTCTTAGATATTCCCTCAACATCTCAGGGCTGAAAACATAAGAAAAAAGATGTATGTGGTACTTTGCAGGAAAATTAAAAGAGTTGTGGTTGACTTGATTAAAACATCATCAGTACTCAGCAGCATAATAGTTATGTTTTCCTGAAGTTACCCCCTTTTTAAGATATAATATTCATATTACATAACTACATTCAAGTTGATAGTTATCACCTATAAGCTATAACAATTGCCACTTAAATCCCGGTATTCTAACGTCATCCTACAAAGATGTAGTCACCTTGAGCTCTTAATTAAAAACTTTATATAAAAATCGTAATGTTATAAAACCAGAATTTAAGAATAACTTACCAGTTTCAACTTTTCTCCATCACCTCCAACATACCTCCACTTTCCTACAAGGTATTAATAATTGGACAGTACCAGATCCAAAATATAAAGTAAACAGCTTTGAACTTATTTAATTTTAGAAAATGTTTTCAAAACCTTTTTTCTGCACCGGGATGTATTTTCAGCATATCTATCTATCAAATTTGAAATGGTGTGAATATTATTATAATTTTGAAAACTTGTATTATCGTTAGCGGCTATCTCTCTTATCATTTGTAATTGTCTTGACATTGTTAAGACACTAACAATCATGTAAGTTAGCACTTCAGTTTTCTTTCTAATGCAGGTTAATTTTTGTTTAATCTTGGACTTGATCCAACTATAAATCGTCATTGTTGCTACAACGGTTATGATAGCTTGTACCAACGGTTATGCAGCCAACAGAGCAACTAAATCAGAAAAATACAAAAAACTATGTATCCTAGGTAGAACAAAACCCAAAACAACTTTTTAAAGATTTTAATTCTTTTTATTTTTTTAATATCCATTTCAAATTTTAACTTTTTAAGTTCAGATATAAAAGCCATTTGGTCTTCTATATATAACTTCATATCCCAGAGCATAAACATCAAAGCTCCGGGTGACAACCCCCATGTCGTTGCAAGATGTTTTGATATATTTTTTTTAACGACAGATGTTTTGATATGATGGTCAAATTTATTGCTTTGTAACATAATAGCATGACAGTTTTCGAGATACCTAACAAGACACTCAACCAAAATGTCTTTCCTAGTAGGGAAAGATGCGCTTACTACATCATGGTCCAAAGCTGCTAATATCCCAAGGGATGTCAGAGAGACGTAATCAATATCAGTGGTGATATGATGCGTGGACCGCCCCGTCACCATGTAGGAGGTGAGATCACTGTAACACACCTCATTTGGCCGAAAGGCCGCCATCAACCAGGAAAGCCAACGGAATTCAAGAAACTTCATAAGTTGAGACAATAAGAATGTGACATATGTAAACGATGCATCCTAACTAAAAAGTCAAAACTCTTATAAAGTTTCAACCCAAATATCTCGTTACAAATAACATGAAATTCAAATTTTTGACTAAGCAATATTATCCATAGGCTAGATAATGAAACATATAATCTGATGCGTATGCTCATATATGTGATGATATCCAAAATTAAGTTGAGATTAGAAGTGAACTTTTGAGGGTTGGGAGATGGTATACAAGTTTCAATTCAAACACTTTATAAGTAAAAAACTGATTCTTGTACATGGTTCACATACCCATCAAACACCCATACCCAATATTCATTATGTGTCATATTATGAACAGTAACATAGGAAACCAATAGCTTTAGCCATGTGACAGTTTTATTGTACTCTACGTGAGATAAAAATTAGTTATCTTTTTTTTATTTTATTTTTGGTTTTGTTTCTTATCTAAAAGTCAAATGACCAAAACGCATAATCCATGAACATCCATAAACCACTGCATCCAAAATACGTAATCCATAAACATCCAAATGACCAAAACACATATAATTCAAATTCAAATTTCCAAAAGGTTAATTAACAAAACATCCATATTCCACCTTAAACTTGTTCTTGTCCATTGCAGCTCCTACTATTGTGACATTTCTTCTTACACTTTTTACATGTGTAGACTATCCCTTCTTTGATAATTTCCCACTTTTGACACCATCCTCCAATTCAATTACAGACTTTCCTAATCTTTTTAGGCCTACCCAAAGGCTTGTGATGAGTGGGTGGTGTGAGCGTAGTAGGTATTTGTGACTCGGTTTTGCGCAATTCACGAACGATTCGTGACTCGATCAAGTGTG
This sequence comes from Deinandra increscens subsp. villosa, assembly GCA_039602395.1. NCBI lineage: Eukaryota > Viridiplantae > Streptophyta > Magnoliopsida > Asterales > Asteraceae > Deinandra > Deinandra increscens. The sequence goes on along the minus strand of JBCNJP010000015.1, from coordinate 15,998,859 downwards.
TGATGACTCGTGACATGATAATTGATTATTAGACTCATAAAAATGATAATTTTGACATACCATGACAAATACGAGATTCCTGGTAACGATGAACCGCGTATCGAAATCGTGTAAAAACCCGAAATTGCTTTATTTTTAATTTGAGGCATCCAATTCAGTTCCAAATTATTTAATCAAACGTTTTATCATTTAAAGACATTATTTGGGTTATAATACCTGAAAATTGACCCGGTAATCAATAACTTGTAAAATTGGTAAAACGCGAAATCCCAAAAAGGGTCGGATTTCAAAATCGGGTAAAGTGCAAATGTTACAAAAATGATCGTCCTCTCAAAGCATGATAAAGTTCGGTTCACCGAATCTTTGGCAAAGAGGGTTTGTTTCGGAAACACGAAGTCTGGTGCTATTCATATGTCAGTTGAGCGAGATCGGAGGTCTAAACCGGTCATGGGATCTGGAAACAGCGGGTGCACTGTTCCGGGCACTAAAGGTCGCCATTAGGTTTCGAAGGCCAATATTCCGACGGGAAAATCTCTCCAACGATAAGTTTGCTGAGCGTGGAGAGTGTGTTACTGTTCACGGTGTATCTCTGGAACTGGTGGAGCGTGCAAACCGATTGAGAAAATAATTGGTTTGATGATGGTAACAGTCACGACTGGATCTGCGAAGACTAAAGTGTTGGAGCTTATGGGGGCATCAACGGGCATTTCAAGAAACTGATGAAGAGGACCACTGCACTAGGAAATGAAGATCGGTTACTTTAATGAAGTCTTGGCTTGTTCTTGGGAACTGGGGGCCTGAAAGACTTGTTTTAAAGATTTCTTGAGTTATGGGATAATGTTTTGCTCGAAGGCTTTTTTTTTTTTTGGAAGCTGCAAGCTTTCAAGTAGAAGATTGTTAGGTTTTCAAGTAGAAGATTGTTAGGTTGTGAATGCTTTAGTGGTCCATGGGCTTAGCTCACTATGTTAAGGCCCGACCCACTAGTAAGCATAATTTCTAATCTATATATACAGGCATACATTGTAACTGTAATCTTGAACACCTTGTAAAACTGAATATCCTAATGCAATCTGTGGTATTGATCGAACCACGTTAAACCCGCCACCTCATCAATGCTACGTATAAAAGTAAAGTATGGATAGTCTATTTTAATAACAAGACATGGGTGATGATGAACACAAAACAGATAATAAAGAAAAAGAAGTCTATAGTGGCATTAAAATACATTGGTATAAGTCTATTGAATGTATTATTGAGTTGCGATTTTATCAAGTGCTATTTACGCTTGTTGAAACCAACATCAAATACACGTGAAGGGGATTTTACCATTTTAACATTTTTCTATGCATCTTCCTTTAAACAAACAACCCAAAGGTTAAACAAAGACATGAATAACATGAGACTCATAAATTATTAGAGGTGAAAAAACGGGTTAAAAACCCTGAATCAAAACTGATTTGAAACCAAATTGGTTAAATGCGATTTGAAACTGAATCGAATCATATGGTTCAAATCGGTTTGTAACTCTACGATTTGAAACCGGTTAAACTCGAACCAAACCGCTTTCAACCCACTCGAATCGATTTCAATAAAAGTGGATTTTAACCACACTTTACCCGACCCGAATCAGTTTTAGCCCGGGCTGCACCTCTCCTTTAAATTATTGAAAAGAAGTGCTTAGAAGTGAAGTGATTGCTTATGTGTGTATGTGGGCCTTTAGCCCAAAAAAGCAAACTTGGTGCGCTGAAATTTAGAAACCATCACATTCTAAAAGTATAAAAGCAACACTTACAAGTCACATGGGTTGTGAAAATTATGAGTATGTCCTTTTTGCTGTATACCCCTTTTCAACATTTCATCCACCATGTTTCTCTGAAAGGATAATAATCATAAAAAGCCATAATTTTAAATTTTGTACAAAAAACTGTTTATAAAATCGAACAAAAACATTCATACAATATGTATCTTGAGTTAATTACCGTTTGCGTCCCTGTGGTTTGGCATCTGTTGCCACTTGAGTCCAATAGTTTCATTTGTTGCATGGTGAAGTCTGACGTTTGCATTTCATTGCGATTTGAGTTCTTTCCACTAACTGGGTTAAATTTTTCTGTTAAATCATGGGGTATTATAGACAATTTACTCATAAGGGACTAGTTATGTAAAATTACAAAAAAAGAGGATCAAAGTGTAAAATCGTCATCTAATATAAATATCAAGGGCTGAAACTGTAATATTACAAAAAAAAGAGGATCAAAGTGTAAAATCGTCATCTTCTTCACTGAAGACTCATTCACCGGCGACCGCCACTACCGGTGACCATCACATCTCTCCGACGGCCTCCCCTTACGTGTCCGAACACAACCTGCACATCCCTCTGGCGGCCTCCCCTTCCCTGACCGAACCCAACCTGCGACACCAACCCTTCCCCTACCCTTTCTTCCTCCGACGACACCAGGTACCGGCTCTCTTGCCGGCACAGTCACGTACTGGTGACCTATCTCCGGCGACCTGGACCCTCCTCCAATCGACGCCGGATGACCTCCTGACTTCAGCAACCTCCGACTGACCCCCCTTAACCCCCACCTGCAACCAAAACCGGCCACCTTCATCTTCATCGCAACTAACTCCGGCCCCCTTCATCTTCATCGCAAACCCAAGGCGGCATCTCCTGCTAACCTTGAGCTGAGCCGTCGCAGGTGGCACTCTTCAGACGTTGTGGTCGCCGACGGACTAGTGGTGGTGTGGGACTCGCCGACGGAGGTAATAGGGTTTGGTGGTGGTGGTGTATTCCCAGGAATACGTACGGGACATTTGAAAGAGAAGGTGGAGGTGCGGGACCCGCCATAATTGTTTTTTTTTTACATTTTATTTTAGTGTATTTTTTTTAATTAAACTTATATTAATGATTTGAAAGGGAGGGGTATAATTGTCAGTTTCAGCCCTTGATATTTATATTAGATGACGATTTTACACTTTGATCCTCTTTTTTTATAATTTTACATAACTAGTCCCTTATGAGTAAATTGTCTAAAATACCCCATGATTTAACAGAAAAATTTAACCCAGTTAGTGGAAAGGACTCACATCGCAATGAAATACAAACGTCAGACTTCACCATGCAACAAATGAAACTATTGGACTCAAGTGGCAACAGATGCCAAACCACAGGGACGCAAACGGTAATTAACTCATGTATCTTTGGATTTAACATGAAGTTGTGGATTCTAACTAATGAAATGAATGCAATTATTATAAGAAATCATTGATTTAAAAATATATATAACATAACAAACATTCGGTTACAAAATGTAGTTATGATGGAACCAATCGACCAAACACATGGAAAGCTAACGATCGGAGACCATAAACATGCACAATTTTACTATGTAAAAACAAACACTCATTATCAATTGCGATGATGTTGTAGTTGCAAGAGCCTAGAATAAGCACCTTCCGGTCGACTTATAAGTTCACCATGGCTCCCCTGCTCCACAATCCGACCATCTTGGACCACACCGATACTATCGACCCCTCGGATCGTGGATAATCGATGAGCCACCAACACCGTGGTTCGACCCCTCATTAGCCTCTCGAGTGCCTCTTGAAGCACGCACTCCGATTCCGCATCTAGCGCACTAGTCGCTTCATCAAGTAATAGAATTGTTGGGTTTTTTAACACGGCTCGTGCTATCGCGATTCTTTGTTTTTGTCCGCCCGAAAGCTGAACCCCTCGTTCACCGACCGGGGTTTGATATCCTTCGGGCAAACCGCTGACAAACGTGTGCACGTTTGCTGCGGTTGCGGCAGCGATAACTTCCGATTCGGTAGCCCCGTCTTTCCCGTATGCGATGTTTTCCATTATGGTTGTAGCGAATAGTGCGGGTTCTTGCTGGACTAGACCGATTTTTAACCGGAGAGACTTTAGATTTAACCGTCTGATGTCCTTCCCGTCGATCATAACCTTTCCCGCGGTTGGGTCGTAGAACCGCTCGATGAGTGCAATCACCGAGCTTTTCCCGGACCCACTGGCTCCAACCAAAGCCTGGCTCTGGCCGGCCCGTATTCGAAGACTAAAGTCCTTGAAAACAAGTACATCTGGTCTTGAAGGGTACGCAAAGTCAACATGACGGAGCTCGATCTCACCACGAACGGTTTCGACTTGTTCGGCATCTTCGTCATCCGGGTCGATTCGTGTTAATCTGTCGAGGATCGAGAAAACTGACCCGATGGACTCACCTCCTCTGATGATCTCCGGAGCAAGGCTAACGGTTTCGGCTACCGAGTTTGCGGTGATGACCAGGACGATGAATACTTTGATTACTTTCGAGAAGGTCGAGAGGCCTTTCGTAACAAGGTGTGCGCCGTACCATAGGATTAGTGCTTCGGATGCGTATAGAGCGAGTTGGGATATGCCAAAGATCATGCCGGAAAATTGGCTACGACGAAGGCTTTGTTTTTGCGGCACACGGAGTTCGGCCGAGAACAACGAAAGGATCTTGTCTTGGGCGTTGAAGGCTGCGACGGTTCGAATGTTGCTCACTCCTTCACCGGCAATCATGCTTGTTTTCGCATGCGCTTTTGCCGTGTCTCCGGCAAAACCTTTGAGAGAAAGTTGCTGTAATTAACCATAAAATAGTTAATGTCCGTCCCACTAACTAAGATAATCACATAAACTCAAGAGAATTAAGCATGGCGAAATGGGCTGATTAGCAATGAAAGGATCTTATCAGTTTAAACAAAAAATGGTATAAAAGTGAAAAGGACATGACTACGGTTACTGTGGAGACCAGTGGTGACAGGATAAATGTCTGGGACCATGAAGTGCTAGAGAAGTAAATGGGTAGGTGACAAAAGGACACACTATTCACTCACTCATACTGTTGAAAACCAATGACAGTATTCATTCAATTCAAAATCAATCAATTTGACTGTTGGAATGGGTCCAGAGACCAGGGTTTGAATGCTTCTGACAACCAAGGAAATTACAAATGGTGTTGGTTTGGTACGGAAGAGAGTGCAACAACCATCACGGGCAAAAGAATCTCTTCTACTAAAGTAAAAACTGCTTGTAATCTTTTTTACCCGACTCTAAAATAAGTTTTTTTATTTATTTATATTTTGCAACATTTTACAACAAGTTTTAGCCGGTGGCTCTAAAGTAAGTTTTTTATTCATAATTGGACACCCCCAGATTTCACAATATGTGAACCTCGTTCTAAGTTATTATTTTATAAAATTCCACAATCTGGGAGTAGGGTTCTTGTTAAAAGTGAAGTCTTGAAATATGGTGACTTAAGGTTACTTTTATTGAAGTAAGAGAGGAAGCACATGCAGGACACTGGATTTATGCCACTTTGAATACAAGTTCTTGTCGTTTTATATCAGGATAATATTACCCAAAATCAAGATTCGATATCATGAAAACTGATGAGTTAAAAAATTATCCAATTAAAATACTAAAAGGAACATTAAAATAAAAGATATATATTTGTATATAATTAATTACCTGAGCAAAATGGGCCAGAACAAGAAGAGGAAAAGTGGCAAGAATGAGGAGTGAAACTCTCCATTCCACATAAAATGCAACCACAAATGACGTCAGCAGAGAGGTCATGTTTTGTAATATCACAGATATCCTCTCGGCTATTGCTGATTTCACATCAGCAGCATCGGTGGCTAAACGGGCTGCAACCAGACTTGAGTTATGTTCCTCTTCATCGAACCACCCAACTTCATTCCTCATGATCGCTACAAAACCAAAATATAAAACATCATAAAAAGTTAAAAACTACAAATTTAATTCTTAGAGAACAATTAAAACAATAAAAAACTGTAGTGCAAAAATATACCTGAAAGCATCATTCTCCTGACTCTTGTAGTAAGGTTCTCTCCCATAATACTAAAGAAGTAATGCTGGATTAAGTATGCAACAACAGCATACAAACCAGCTCCAACATAAATAAAAACATATTCTTTTGTCTTCCTCTCCATTTGAGCAGGGTTATTGAAGTAGAAAACTTCAATCATATTGCTCATCACAATCGCGAAAGTTGGACCGATAAATCCAGATAAAATTGATCCTAGAGCTCCCATAATCGAGTAAGGCCATTCGGGAGAATTCATCTTCAAAAGACGGAAGAAATAGCCACTCGGAGCTGGATTTTTTCTATCGGTTTCAGCATTGGATATCATCTCTATACGCCCATCAGCACCGGTACTGTAAGAATAGCTCAAGTTTCTCAAGCTTCCTGACCTGAGGCTGAGGGATTTCGTAGACAACGAGCTGCTTAATCGCGTTGATCGTGTGCGGTGAGTTGAAGGATTCGAAAAGTCTCGGTTTCCCACCATTTCTTGAAACCGAATCAACGAAGCGTATGCACCAGCTTTGGAAATTAGTTCTTCGTGTGTTCCTGTTTCCATGATTTGTCCTTGTTGAATAACGGCTATTGAGTTGACGTTTCTTATGGTGGATAACCGATGTGCAACCACAACGGTTGTTCTTCCAACCATTAAACGGTCAAGGGCTTCTTGAACGATACTCTCGGATCCTGAATCAAGGGCACTGGTTGCCTCATCAAGGAGTAGTATTTTTGGGTTTTTTAACATTGCTCTAGCGATTGTGATTCTTTGTTTTTGACCCCCGGATAGCTGGATTCCACGCTCACCGACCTGAGTGTTGTAGCCATTTGGAAGCAAGGTGATAAAGCCATGAGCATTGGCTGCAGAGGTTGCTGCTTCGACTTCAGCTGTAGTTGCATCCGGTTTTCCGTAAAGTATGTTTTCAAGAATCGTGGTGGCAAAGAGGGCAGGTTCTTGGTTCACTAGACCAATTTGATCACGCAACCAACGTAGTTGCAACGTCTTAATATCCACATTATCTAGCAATATTTGCCCTGCATAACCAGCAAATTAGTTAAACAGAAATCAAGAAAATAACAAGTTAGTTCCTAAGAATAAGAAATATATCTAATTTACCTTGATTAGGGTCATAAAACCTTTCTATCAGGGAAACAACTGTGCTTTTACCCGACCCGCTACCACCCACAACAGCAACTGTTTTACCAGCAGGAAAGAAAATAGAGAAATTTCTGAAGATAAGAACATCTGGCCTTGAAGGGTAACTGAAAGATATTTCCTTGAACTCAATATTGCCATTGACTTCCGTTAAACACGTCCCGTGTGTAGAGTCTTGAACTATAGCCGGTTTTTGATTAATGATTTCCAATAGTTTATACCCAGCAGCTTTACCTTTGCTGAATGCTCCAAGATTTGAAAAAGACTGACCCAAACTCCTGTTATGACGACCCGTTTAGAATTTTAGATCAAACTTTACAAAAATGATAGTTAATTGTGTTTCCGAAATAAAGGAAAAGTATAAATCTTACATGCCACCAACAATAGCAGAGAAAATTGCAGTGAATGCTTTCCCACCATCTGTTTGTCCATTCCTAATAAACACACCAGCATACCAGAACACAAGTGCCCAAGACATGCATGCAATTCCATAAGTACATCCCAGTCCCAAACCCTTGGCCATTCCGGCCTTATACCCGAGCTTAAGGGTGTGCTGGATTGCATCTGAATACGAGTCCAGAGCCTTGGTCTCACCCACATACGAGTAAACCGTTCTAACTTGTGCAATAGCCTATTAAATACCGACCCATAGTTAGCTTTAGAATGTCATAACTGGAAACTAAAGTAAGAAAATGACCAGGCTAGTCAAGATTTGGTAAATAATGTATATGATTAAACTAGTAGATGATTAATACCACACTAAGGAAACAGGAGACAGAAAGTGAAGGGGTAAAAGACTAAAAGTAAAGCAACATATGAGGCAAAGTGTTGTTTCTAATCACTATAGGCATGCTGTATGGTGGCATTGAACACCTATAAAGTAAATAATTTAACTTTGATCATGATAGACAAAGTTAAGTGGAAATTGAAGGAATGTTTAACCGAATGATCACCTGTTCCGCGATGATGCCAGCATTCGCATATGATTCACGGCTCTTGGACGTTAGGCCCGTAAGAGTGTACGCATATAACCCGCCTGCAAACGCGATCCCCGGAATCACTGCCACACTCAGAAGAGCTAGCTTCCATGCGGACACAAAACCAACCACCAATCCGGCCAGAAATGTTGAGAGATAATGGATAAAGTTTCCCACCTGAAGTTAAAAGTTAAAAGTTAAAAAGTTAAAACCACAGTGAAAATGAACCCTTAAATTTCATAAAGATCAATAAACTGAAAACCAAAACTGTGTATGTTAAGTTGCTAACATAATAACTGTAAAGTGTTGTCCGGCGCAGGTTAATCCAGGTATGCTAACTTGCGCCGGCTAAATCCTGATTTTATATTGGCCCCCACCATTAATGGACCAAGGCAGAAATGATAGTTCTTCTTCCTTTCAATTTTCTCGAATTCAATTAAGAATCATAACCGTTTGGATGCAGAGAAACGAACTACTGTTGGATCACATTTAATGCCCAAAAATTAAATGCAGAAAGGACCAATTTAGTTAGTTTACCTTCTCGCTAATGGCGTCCTGAACAAGCAGCGTGTCCGTGGAGACGCTAAAAACGATATCTCCGGTTCTCGCATCCGTATCGTAAAATCCGACGTCCTGTTTCAAAACCGCTTCCAGGTACCTCTTCCTCAACGCGCTCACTTGCCTCTCTCCGGTATACATCCAGCATCCGATCTCTGGTTAATTCATTCATCCCCAATTTCAAACAAAATTAATCAACCGATAGCTATTGATAACTAACTATTGATACATAATTTCAATTTTATAATACAGTAAGTGAGGAATTTGAAAGGGATAGATGGAGATGGATCATTAATAATAAAATATTCTTCAATTTTGACCAGGTCAGTGATGAAAGGACAAAGTAAGCTAGCGAGTAACCCACGTGCACCTGATCCTTGATGAACGGGCCAAAATAAGCTATTCCAAATAACAAACATGAAACCAATAATGATACGAAACGATCCTGAACTATTATAATTACTGATTTCCGAACTTGTTAATCGAAATCATGAAATCTCACCTGCGTAAGACGATACGCACACCACCAATCCGAGATAGACGAAATACAAGGCGTACTGCAATAACAATATAACATACAGTAATTTATTATAATTTATACAGATCTGGAACAGGAAGAAGAAGAAGAAGAAGAAGAGGAGGAGGAGGAGGAGGAGGAAGAGAGTAGGTAATAATGACCTTGGAGACTTCGTGAGTCATGGTGGTCAAATCGGACTGGTTTTTACCGAATCCGTTAACCATTTGGCCGAACAGGAGGAAGAAGAAAGGCATGGAGGATCCGTGAACGATGGCGCCGATACTACCGAGGAGCATGAGAGCGTAGTCGTAGTGATCGGCGAAGGAGAAGAGCTGGTAAAACGGAAGAGTCTGGTCCTTCTTCTTCTCTGCCGGCGGCGGCATTGGCTTGGTAGGCTCCGGTGTGTCCGTCATTTTGGAAGCTCCGGTTATGGAAAGGAAGGTTATGACTTATGAGGAGCTGTTTTGAAGACTAAAGGGGAGTAGAAAGCAGGAGAAGCGGCATGAAGGAGGACTGGAGGAGGGAGATCTTCAATGGCGGAGGGGAGGTGGTTTTGTTTTTTTGGAGTGAGAAATGGTGTGACTTGTGGTCAAAGTGAAGGGGAGTGGAGTGTGGAGAATGTGAGGTGGGGTTATATACAACGTGAGAGAGGGGAGTTTAACTCTGGTTTATAAAAGGTGTGAAGGGACAAAAATGAAATTCCATTATTACTGTTTACTATTTACTATTTCATATGTTTGTCAAATACGTTTTTTTTTCTTTTTTTTTTCTTCCAAGTACGTATACTTATTTTATAAAAAGGTTCTGTTATTTACCCAATTCAAATGTCTATATTTGTCATTTGCCAGAGTGATTATATGACTCGTGTAGACATATACATCTCGTATTGTAGTGGCGAAGCTTAAAAAAAAACTCTCAGGGGCGGGATTTAAAAATTCTACCGAGTGGACGATACTCAATACATATAACTTTTTTTTATATAAAATTGTGAATCTCAGTGCTTCTGGCGGAAAAAACCGAGGGGGCGATCGCCCCCTCCGGTCCCTTCTATACTTCGCCTATGCGTATTGTGTAATAACATAAGATAAAAGTTGGTGGGTTTCGAGTGTTAAAGCTTAAGACTTTTCGAGGTAAGAGGTTATATTGTTACTTTGAGGCTTTTATTGTAGTGGTCGATTTTCTTGTTGGTGGGTTTTGAGGGTTAGAGCTTGAGACTCCTCAAGATGAGGTTATATTTCTACTTTGGGTCTTTTTTTGTACTCGTGGATTTCTTGTTGGCGGATTTTGAGGGTTAGAGCTTGAGACTCCTCAAGGTTAGAGCCTCAGAGGTTATATTCTTACTTTGGGTCTTTTTTTGTAATGATGTATTTTTAGGGTTAGAGCTTGAGACTCCTCGAGGTCAAAGGTTATATTCTTACTTTGGGTCTTTTTTGTAGTGGTGGATTTTCTTTTGGATTGGGGAAATAATAGTGGTGTGGCTGACGTACGAGTTTTCCTTAAATAGGGACATGTTAGTTAATCAACTTTAACCGTTAAAAAACATAATGTCAAATCAATTCTTATACGTGTAGTATAGCCCCTATACGGGTAGATGTGCAAAAAATGTTATTTTTAGTAACCGGTTACGGGTCCTAAAATGTCTAACCGGTTACGTTTACTAAAATAATTAAAAAACTTTTAAAAAAAAACTCTACATCACATTCTCTATCCATAAAAAACTCATATATGTGTAATAGATTGATATATTTTCCGGTTCCTTATATATATCCCTTAATGTTTAAGTATAAGATTTACGGTGCTTCTATTTAGACACCCCAAAATTCTATTTTTACACCCCAAACCGCCCCCGTTTGATCAAACCGTCCCCGTTTGAATAAAGACAAACCCAAACCGCCCCGGTTTGATCAAACCGCCCCGATTTAACCTTTATTTTTTTTTTTATCACAAAATGAAATGAAATTAAAATTAAGTGTGTACGATTATGTTAAAATATAAAAAAGTTACAGTCTTTCACCCTTTGTGTTGATATTATAATTATAATTAGTTTATAAAAAAAGTTGGGTTTGGTTGAGTTGTTTAATTAACGTGATATTTTACCGAGTTCCGTTTAAGTTATAGAATTATTTGACAAAGAAATTGTTATACTATAAAAATGAGTAAATAAATGTTGCAAAACGTTAATATTTAAAAAAATGACCCTTTTTTGTATTTAAACTTTGTATCTTTTTATAAGGGCTATTAAAAAAATACCAATTCAGAAAAGAAAAGAAAAAAAAAGGACTGACGTGAAATGACTTTTTTGTCTTTTTCGAACTGGGCCTGTTCGGCCAATCAGCCCCGGTTTGGGGTGTGAAATTTGGAGAGGGGTGTCTGTAAAGCAGGTCCCCCTAAGATTTAAATATAAAAATACTGATGTATAAGAAAAAATAAACAATTTTTATATATTTTTTTAATTTAACAATAAGATATAATATAAAAAAAAAGCTGTTGTGAATGCTCATATATGGATAAATATGAGTTTACTTGGAGCTCGAATATCCTAATAAAATTTAAACTTTTAACATGTTTAAATTTACATTCAAACAAAGGTATGAAAACATTGATGAAACATCCATGAGAGCAATTCAAGAGTTGCAGATTTTTAGGTTCTGTTTGGTATGAGATAGTGGATTAAACGAGGAAATAAAATGATCGATGAATTAAATGGATCATTACCAGTCCATTGTCATGTTTGGTTATCATGTGGGAATGAAATATATCATTGGTTCGTGTTGTTTGATAGTGACGGGCTGTTTGGTTTACCTCTTAATGAGGACTGAATGGTAAATTGTCTGAATCGTGCAGATAAAAATGAAATCAATTACATTTCTTTTGCAATGGTTATTCAATTCCAATATACTACCAAATATATTATTTTTCGTTTTAACGTAATAACTCATTCCATTTCGTCATCCATTTATGCATAGCAAACACTACATTACTTCTTCAATAAAGAAAACATGTTACACAAAGCCTAAACATAAAACAAACATAAAACAAGCATAATTTAAACATAAGTTGAGTTATGAGTAAATCACAAAGCCTACAAGTGTTGGAAAAGAAAAGGCATTTACGAGCCGGATTATAGGGTCGTCGAAATCCTATAGTAAGCTGCTGAAATCCTACAATAAGTTGTGTTACTAAATTCTTTTTAAAGAAAGAAGTGAAATGAAGTGGAAAGAAACTGAAAATATTATATTCCTGTTTTTTTAATGGAAAAAGTGAAAGGATTTTTTTTAATAAGAGAAATTATATTTTATGAATCTCAAGTTTCATGTATTGGACGAGATTGATCCACCTTTCGAAATGTTTTCTCATCGAGCCCAAGTTTCAAACTATTTTCTCTCATTAATCCCAATATAACGAAAAACTAGCAGTGTTAAATTTTTGCTGATGTGGCAGTCCACTTGGCATTTTTAATTTCTTTCTCTTTATGTAAATTTTTAAAAACCTGAGGGGCCATTTATATAACTTTAAAAAAATATTTAATACCCAACCCTACCCACCCAAAGCCCCTGACCGGCGACCATCATTTCCGGCGACATGCGCGACCACCACCCACCTACCGCCGTTAACCCCTCAAATCCCACGAGACCATAACCCCTCTTCCCGGCGACGATGATGACTGTGACTTTCTGTCGGCGACGTCCAACGAGAGAAATTTGGGGGGGGGGTTTGCTACTACGCACCAAATCTCCGCCACCACCAACTCCAAACCCTCATCGGCCAACAAACCGGCTCACCAAAAATCTCCGACCAAATCGGCCCACCAAACCGACTACGTTATTTGTCAAAATTACAGCTTTCAAATTCGTTACTTGTCCAAATTTGATTAAATTTGATGTTCACAGTTCATCATCGTCATCAAAGCTACGTCAATGGCGGTGACGTATTTTTAAAATATCAACGATACACATCAAGGAGATGATGATTGTAGTTTGTGGTTGATTGGAAGGAGATGACGACGGTGGTGGTGTTAGCGGTGCAACAAACAACCAGCGTCGTGTAGGGGTTTTTTATCCAGATCCAGGGTTTTGAGTGGTGGTGGAGTGCTGGAAAATGAAGGAGGATTTGAGTGGTGGTGGGGAAAACGACGGGTGGTGATGTTGGTAGCGGAGGTCGAAGTTGACGGTGGTGTTTCTGGTAAAAATAAAAAAGGAGATAGGATTCCTGATTATTCAGAACTTAATCGAATGACATGTACTGGTCGTTGTAATCTCAGATATCCGGGCATTCTCGACGGGAATTCTGATTTATTGGCAAAGAGGCGAAGAAATAGAGCCGTCATCCCACTCGACTTGATTCAAGAAGGCGAGAACCAACTAATACATTCTTCAGGTATCTCAATTAAAATCCCTAGAAATGGTATTCTCCGTAGAAATAGTATTCTTGCTTATTTCGATGATCCTCGATATATAAGAAAGAGCTCGGGACTTACTAAATATGAGACTAGAGAACTGAATTCAATCATCAACGAGGAGGATTTGATTGAATATCGAGGAGTCAAGGTATTTTGGCCAAAATACCAAAAGGAAGTAAATCCATTTTTTTTATTCCCGTGGAAGTCCACATTTTGGCCGAATCTTCTTCCATAATGGTACGACAATATAGTATTATAAGGGTAGATACACAAATCCATGCCAAATGTGTCCGAAGAAGAAGAGCAAAGCAAATGAAGCATGTCCAAAAGTAAACCAACCCCTTGGACTGCTACGAAAAACACCATCAGATTTCAAAGTAGCACGATCTAATTCAAAAATTTCCCCCAATTGATACGTCTTGTTTATCTCGATGAAATGGGCAGAGTAGCTATCCCCGTGCCAAAAATATTTACGATGTTCAGTAGCTTTTCGATGGCTTCCCTTGCATTACCGGGTATGAGTGATTTTGTTGCCGAAGTGATAGTATTTTTAGGAATACTTACCAGCCAAAAATATATTTTAATGCCCAAAATAGCCATCACTTTTATAATGGCAATTGGAATTATATTAAATCCTATTTATTTATTATCTATGTTACGTCAGATGTTCTATATATACAAGTTATTTAATACTCCAAATTCTTATATTTTTGATTCTGGATCGCGCGATTTTTCTACCTGTAATAGGTAGTGGTATGTACGCAGGGGCGGACCCTTATTAGGCCCAGGGGGTCCCCGTGGACCCCCTCAACCTCATACGCAAAGTGAAAAATTATGTGAACGGTTTTTTATAAAAAAAATTTGTGAAGAGGAGTTAATAAATACTTAGTTTGTGAAGATGAAACAAAGCAGACAACTAGCCTAGTGGTAAGAACCCTTGTTTGAGTTTTAAGGGGTGCAAGTTCAAATCTTGTCCTTAACATTCTTTTTCCCAGCATTCTTTATTAATTTCAGTGCTATAAATGAGGAGAGTAAATGATGATACTTCATTTTCCACATCTTTTTTATTTACTTTCACTATATACCAATTCTTTTTAAATACATTAATTCTAGACCCCTTTTATAATGAAATATTACAATATATAAAACTATAGACTTTTTTTAATAGACAAACATTTTGTTATATTATTTTTCTTCACACGTTATTTTTTCTATTATCTTCATTTCTAGCCATTAACTATTATTTTTTTACTATTATATCGTTGTCAATGTTACGGTATAAATTTTTTTATCAAATCATGTAGAGTTTTTTTTTTCATTTATTTTTTTACTCGCAATATCGTGTTGCAACGTGCGCCTGCATTAAAAAATATTTAGTAAGTAATAGACCAAATTTCTATATGTACGTTTATATGAAACTGAAATATCTAAAACTAGTGACTCTGTAAAAAAAATTTGTGGACCCCCTCAAAAACTTTTCTAGTTCCGCCCCTGTATGTACGCCGTTTTGTTCTTTCACTATCAGTTGACAAGGTTGAAGGTATTCTATCTAATTATTTTTATAGATAGTTTTCTTTAAGAAAAAAATTCCTATGATTTTTAAGAATTGGTTGGCTAATGAAAAAAAAAAGAAGGATTTTGATTCTATTAAATTTTAAATAAAGTAAAAACAAAATATGAATTTAAATTTTTACCCAATATACTTGGTCTTTGCGAGAACCATGTGAATCACTATACTACTTGATTCACATGGTTCTCGCCGGTTGATACAAGATGTTTTATATACACCGTATTGCATTCTGTTTGTATTCTTAATAGCTTTTATTGAATTTAACTAGAGGTTAACGTAAATGAACCATAACTATGTAACCATATTCCTAATAGATTGACTGCAAAATAGCATATCCATATTATAAGAAAGCCTAGAGTCGCCACAATTGCGGAATTTGCTCCCTGCAAATTTTTCTTTGTTCGAATATGCAAATAAACT
Organism: Deinandra increscens subsp. villosa; assembly: GCA_039602395.1. Classification (NCBI taxonomy): domain Eukaryota; kingdom Viridiplantae; phylum Streptophyta; class Magnoliopsida; order Asterales; family Asteraceae; genus Deinandra; species Deinandra increscens. The sequence goes on along the minus strand of JBCNJP010000015.1, from coordinate 15,983,404 downwards.
GCGAATACGATCCAAGTAATAACGGCCCGAGTTTCCTTTGGATCCCAACTCCAATATGATCCACATGCTTCATTAGCCCATATTGCTCCTGAAAGAATACATATTGTTAAAAAGATAAATACTAGGCTAATCACACGATAACTCCTATAATCCAATTGTTGAATAAATTGTGTCTTGTAATCGCGAAGAAAGATGACGCCGTAGAAGAAAGGATTATACGTCAATGGTGGTGGCTTGGGTGGGTGTCGGGTGGGGTTGGGTTTTTTGAAGTTTTTTTTAAAGATTTTTTTAAAGTTACATAAATGACCCCTTAGGTTTTTAAAAAGTTACATAAAGAGAAAAATAATTAAAAAATGTCATGTGGACTGCCATATCAGCAAAATTTAACACCGTTAGTCTTTCATTAGTTTGGGATTAACGGGAGAAAATAATTTGAAACTTGGGCTCAGTGAGAAACATTTGGAAAGGTGGGTTTAATCTCGTCCAATACATGAAATTTGGGATTAATAAAATCCAATTTTCCTTTTAATAATCCTATTAACTTTCCTCCTAAAAATAGATGGAAGTGAAACGAACTCAAATATAAAGTTTTAGCATTTACAATTTTACCCATAGATTTCACACGTCCTTAGATTGTTGTCACTTAAGAACGCTAAACTGTAGAATTCTCCTCTCAACTCCAACATATGCGCCTAAAACACGTCGATGATATTTGAGGCCATACATTCCTTATGAACTAAGGATCTCTCATGTTCATGGTCGATGTGGGATTTGCCTACGTGTTTGGCCAGGGAAAACAACTCGTCAGGTGAAACAAAATCGTGAGTTCCTAAATAAGATACCCATCAAGAGCAAAACAAAGAATTATCTGCTATAATTTTCTTAGGACTTTATTAACGGTATCACAACACCACGTAGGGAACACCAAGCCCTAGCATAGCCCATGCTGGCTAGCAACTCTCTACGCTGACAAATACACTAAGTTTGGGTTTTTGGCGAGTTTTGATATTTTGATATTCTAGGTCATTTGGACATCTTATAACCACTACTAATGTTTATTTGTGGGTTGTTTTGATGTAAGTGATGCTCATCCATGATGGTGTTTCAAGTCTCAAATGAAGGGATCTCCTCCAAGTTTTTGTGGAAAACGTTTAATCTAAAAGTATATATTTTTTTAAATAGTTGTTTTATCGTTACTTTTGTATCTATAACACTATTAAACATGAATATTTAAACTCCAAATGACACGTTTTAAAGTATGTCACATAAGATTTTGCTTAGTTGTTATTTTCTTAGAGTTTCAAATTAAAAAATTATACTCATTTTACAAAAGTCACGGATCTTAGACTTTTAAATAAAAAAATTAAATTTTTTTTCACACAAAAATTATCCATATCTTTTTACAATATATACCACAACTTTGATTCATCATATCCCCTTCATTTTTCAACAAAAATTCGATCCTTTAATTTCTTTGGATTCGTGACTGAAAACCTAGCAAAAGTAGATACATATTGCTTAGGTTTTAATCAACGAATGATGGTGAACAAATCAAAAAACAAAGTTGCGACTTTCTTAACCCACCGTTGATGAACTTGAACTCCAATTCGATCATTCGTTGAAGAATACTCAAAATTTTTTGTAGCAATGGATTCATATGCTCAATACTAGTTTGTAGCAACAATAATTAATCAAAACCATTAAGATTTGAGAAATTCGCCATTAAAGGACCTCCATGAAGAACATAAGTTGTGAAATTCAAATTCTGCTAAAATCTCCATGAACTTTGATTTCGAAACTTCTTGTAGCTTTGTATTGACATGTAAAATCATCAGGAATCAATCAAACACATAAAAACTTGAATTCATGGCCAATGTAGACGCAAGGGTTGTTAAAATAATATTTAAGAAGATTCTACTGTCCAATTTTACGGTTTCGATGGAGCTCTTCGGGTAAGTACATGGTCTGCTCATCTATTAAACAAGCGTTGATGATAACGAACAATCATTTGAAAAAACATATTCGCGGCATCATCGGACGAAAATTCGGATGAATCGTTGGAAGAAAGAAAATCTATGATTTTTTTTAAAGGAAAATTAGATTTTAATAATACGAGTTTTAACTTATTGGCCGATAATAATACGAATTTTGATGTTGGCGTACAATAATACCAATTCACCGTTCCGGTCTCTAGAATGATACACCGTTAGTTTTTCACTAACGGTGTTAGTCTCAAGGTTGTTTTTGTCATTTCTAAAAATGGAGGGGCTGTTTTGAAATACTTATAAATATAAAAACAAAAAAGAAAGAAAGAAAGAAAAGTGGACATCGTCCTGGTTTCCGGCGACCTTCTTCTTTTGTGTCAAAAGGCCAAATCGTTAGCCGAAGACTGCCAAACGCCTTCTCCGGTCAGAATCGTCGACATCGTCTCCGAGACCGCCAAACGCTCCAAAGACATTGCCGTTGAGGCTCCTATCACTCGCCGATCAAATCCCCTCCCTCTCCGTCACATCCTCTTCAGCTTCTTCCGATTCGTCGTCGACGACGAAGCTTGAGAAGTTTGGCATCACGGAGGATCTTCGAGACTTCGTCAAAGGCCTCATGTTACAGGTTCAATCGACGGCGGCTAGGGTTGCGAGGAAGTGGAGAATGGGGTCCGACAGTGTATTTGGCCTGAGAAGTGGAGAACGACGGCGGCTCCCATGTCCCATCCGGTTTCACTTGTACGAATCTGAGTGGGTTTCACCGGCGACTCCTCTTCCGTCGTCGTAGATCAGCTAGATATAGGTCGCCAGAAACCAGGTCGTCGGCAACCACGTCGCCGGAAACAAGGCCGTCGGGCTGAACCACTTTTTTTTTTTTTTATATATTTATAGGTACTTCAAAAATAGCCCCTCCATATTAGAAATGACAAAAACAGCCATGGGACTAACACCGTTAGTGAAAAACTAACGGTGTATCATTCTGAAGATCAGAATGATTAATTTATATTATTGTACGCCAACATCACAATTCGTATTATTATTGGCCAATGAGTTAAAACTCGTATTATTAAAATCCAATTTTCCTTTTTTAAAAGATTTGAAA
>JBCNJP010000015.1:15944399-15979817 GCA_039602395.1 Deinandra increscens subsp. villosa | reverse complement strand
AAATTAAATAAAAATTATATAAACAAAAAGGTTTGTTAAGTCTTGCGAGCCAGCTCTAGCTCGATATATAAAACTCGGGTTCGAGCTCGTTTAGTAAACGGGCTCTATATCAAAGCTTGAGCTCAGCTCGAGCTCGTTGAGGCTCGGATCATTTCGAGCTTTTTATCGATCGATGAGTGGCTCGGCTCGTTTACATCCTCTAATCAAAACAATGCATTGTGTAAAAGATGATTAGCATATCTACAGACAAAAGTTTCGTGACGCATTGGATTGGGGATCTGAAAAACGATCTCATCGAACACCATCGAACATGATTATAAGAATTTAAAACTATGAATTGAAGAAATAATCGTGTTGCATTACCTGCTACCCGATTTCTTCTTTGTTGTATCGGCATTTTGGTCCGCAGGTGGTGAACCTTTCATATTTTAGATCTATGTTGAATCGGCTTAGGTTTTCGAGAAATGGGAAGAATGTTGGGAGATAATTTAGAAGATGAGAAGAATTTCGTACCTCTGGCATATCGATTGGGAGTTTAAGGACAAGATTGGGTGGCAAAACTTCGGTCGCGTGTGAGTGGCTGAAGGGGAGATCGTTTAAGGCGGATGGCACACGGCGGCGTGTGCCGGGCATCCGCCGGTAGTTAGCACGTCACGTGGTGAATACGAAATTACAAAGATCGTCCTGCTACTTTATCAAAATTACGGGTTTTGTGCCTGAAGTTATTATATTATCAGTTAAGTCCTTGAAAGAATGAAAGGTTTTCATTACACAATAAAGCACAAAGTTTGCATTAGGCGAAGTTTGTAATTTTCTACATGGTTCTCTAGGATATTTAAATAATTAGTAGCTAGAAACTCGAATTAACTCGTATAATTTTCGAGTTGAGTTGAGTTGAGTTGAGTTGAGTCGAGCCAATTTTGGGGTTGTTTCGGAGATGAGTCTAGTCAGTGTCAGGTCATGTTTGAAAATAAACAAGCAGGCTCGACTCAACTTGAAATACTCAATCTGAGATACTTGATCTCATCGATCTGCATACTTGAGTTTGAACTTGACCTGGATGCAATTATAGACGGTTCGGTTTCTGCAAACATCAACATGGTTGGATATAAGTGATTATACAAGTTTAATTGTAATCTTGACATATATGTTAGTCATTATAAAGGTCGGCTTGTTGTTAATGGCTTTAATTAGACATAGATTGTTGATTACATTTAGATGTTTAGCCTCTAGTTAAACCCACTGTTATACTTCTAGTATTTTTAGTTATTTTTTTCTCACAAATAGAAAATTTGACAGGATGATGATGTTAAAAATGTTTTTTTTTATGGTGACTTATCAAAGGTTGTGTATATGACGGAGTCTTGAGGCTTTGTTAGACTCGGCCTGTCACATCATGTGTATTTATAGCAGAAGGCTCTTTATGGTCTCAAATATACGTTTCGAGATTGGTTTTCTAGGTTGTCTCCTATTACTTGTGTTTTTTCTCAATGTTTTCAAGATACATCACTATATGTTTACAACATAGATCTATTACTTTTATGTATTGGTTTATGTTGATGGCATTATGTCAATCCACCTTTCACCTCGTCTTCGTACAATTCAATTTTGTATTCCAATTCGACTTAAAGTGGTGATACGTTTTGAATCATTTACTCGACATCCAAATAGTCTTTAAGCATATCAACATCTCCACCAAAGCCGCAGTCAGTATTGTTCTCCTAAGTGATATAACCCCGCCACTAAAAAAAACAGATTCTGAATCTACCATGGAATCTTGGACCGTTAGTAAATCTCGGGCCATAGCGGATAGGACCGATAACCTATCTTCTTTTCCTTTCCACCAAGCCAACAAGTCAAACTTTTTAAAACCTTCAACCCCAATCCCCGATAGAAAATTCGTCCCTCATACCTTCCGAGTTCACTACTCGGAGTGTTAACCCTTTGTCTTTTAACATTTGTGGTTGTAAACATGTTGTACAAGTCTACATATGGATTCGAGCTTCTACTTGCACCCGCATCCGAATGTCGTGTTTGTTGTCTCGTAGATTCGTGAATTTTTTATGGTTGACCTTATTTAGCAACATACACATCAAACATGCTTGCAAAATCTTGGTTAAATTTATTTTTTAAAATTTGTATCAATGTTTGGATCACTAGTTTACAAATCCAAAGCGTAACTTATATTGTCAAGTAACGTTCCTCCACTCCCCCCCCCCCCCCCCCCCGATATTTATGCAAGGGTTTATAACGGCAACACAAACAATGACCGCTGATATTTCTTGAAAATATTTTATAAATTTATCTTTCTTTGGCTTGACCATGTAGGGGAAATGGTGTGACATATATGAAAACTCGTTTAATTCATTACACATCATATATAATTGGTTTAGACTAAAGGATTCGTTGGGTAATAAACTCCCGATATAAAAGTTGTTGACATTTTGAAAACATGTAGCAACTTTGTTAAATTTTCAGTAAGAGCCCAACTCGAAAGAGGAAATGTTACAAGTTTAGAATGTCTAGAACAAATATCATTGTGATATGTAATTAAACTATCTTTTTGTTGAACTACCTTTTCGAATATGTAATGTTACATGTCGAATCCATCTAGTAGGCATGTCTCAAATTGGACCTATGTAGTAGGAACTCAATTCTCTACAATATTCTATAGGCAAAGTTATTAAAAAAAAAATTAGACCATCTTGCACACATAAGTTGATTATGTGTGCAACACGACCATGAGAAAAACGACCATCACAAATCGGTTTATATTTTAGTTCTAGTTGTTGTATCGCATGGGTGTTATTCTACGCGTTATCATATGAGATTTAAAAACAAACTTTTCTTGTAAATCATAATTTTGAATAACTTTGTCAAGACTATAAAATATATTGTGAACCGTGTGAGAAAAACAAGTTGTTCAAAAGCTATTGTGTGTTTCATCATTTGCCAATCACACGGTTATATCCAAATGAGCGATCACACAAATGAAAGATTCGGGTGAACCGTGGGAAGTCGACCAACAATCAGTAGTTTGTAAATTTGAAAATTGTTCAATTAAATATTTTTAGCCATTTTCCATAATTTCAAACAATCATGTCAACGGGTAGTGCGACTTACATGGTTATAGCGATGTTGGAGATTATTTTGAATGCGATGAGACATGCGTTCGTTGTCGAAGTGGTTGGATGACAAACTTTATTAAATCACGAAATTCGCCACTGCTTTCTGAGTCCTTTCAAGACCATAAGCGAAGATTCCTTCTTCATTTGTCATCAGTGGCGGACCTAGGCACAAGCCTAGGGGTTCGCCCGACATCCATGAAATTTTTTGGCGCTGTAGTATTTTTAGTATTTTTTCGATTTTTATGAACCAAACACCAAGATACTGGTGACCGAACCCCATAAAAAAAAATCCTGGATTCGCCACTGTTTGTCATCGTTGCTTGCCCTTGAGCTAGTTGCGCTTTGATCACTTGACAATGAAGATGCTCAATGTGTTGCCTCAAAGTTGAGTTTGCATCTTTTGCCAATAACTTACCACACTACTTGCACCGAGCCTTGTTTGGAACCCTAATCATCACACGCACATCAAAATGTTGTCAAATTTCCTAGTTTCGATTCGTTGCAATGACTTCAGAACTTGTTTATCTGAAATTCACCACAATTAACCGAATCGCTAGCACTTGAATAAGCCTTTCAAGTGTTTTTTGAGCGGTTTAGAAATTAGAGAGAGTATAGAGATTGATGTGATTCAACCATAACACCAACCATGTATTTATACTAGTTTAAGAGGTTAAAAATACACAAAAGGTTTAAAAAACGGCTAGAAATCAACCTCTAACGACTATATAACCGTTGCAAACGTTCACCTCCGTCTAACCGGTGTTTTATCCTTTTCTTAACCAGTTTTTGCATGTGAGGAGTCGAACCCAAGGGTAACCAACAGACCGATTCGCAATCATAACCGGTTTTATTTCGTAACCGATTAGGAACCGATTTGTTTTTTTTTTTGTCTTAATACCTATAGTCTAAACTTTAATAAATACATTATCTTCCCAGATTGGGTCAGTATTTACCACTCACTTTATACAAGTATGCTACTAATCCATAAGATATATTCGAAACAATAACGATAAGAGTATCGTTACGTATTACCGTCACTACAAGCCTCTGTGCTCACATATCCCCCAAAATTTAGGGTTTTATCGGAGAAAATGGGGACGGTAATGGCTTGGAACGGCTATATGCTTCCTCCTCAAACGGAAGGCATATTTATTGCTCCTGCAAGGCGATTTGTCGGTCGCCGGAAACTCTGTTTCGACGGAATTTCGTCGGTTTGTACTTCCTCAGGCTCACATCACGACGATGCCTCCGTTTCACCTCCTCGTCGCATTTTCACCAACACGTAATTACTATATACGTACTCCTTAATTACCTGCACTGTATGTTTCAAAATCGTTTCTTACTATGAACTGATCTTTTGTTTATGGAGCTTTGTTGCGATTGTGATTTTGAGTTACGTAATTGGCTAATTGGAGGTTGTTTTTGAGTGTTTGGAAACCCTAACTATGAATATGCATGATGGTGTACTCGCCTCACTAGATTCGATTATTGAGCACTTGATTATTTGATTATGATTTATGCGATTTCAAATGGTAATTAACTAATTATGGCTATAAACACGCATCCAAAATGTGAATTTCATTTGCACTAAATTCCAAGTAGAAAGCTTCTGCTGCTACTTGTTTCTTTTTTTAAGCTGGAGTTTTCATTATTTATTATTTATTTTTATCTTTCTCAAGTGATTTGGTTTCCTTCCATGCTTGTAGAGATGGTGAAAAACCATTTAAAGATTTGGGGGAGGTTACGAAGGGGTTCCACACGACACGCAGAATGCTCTTAGCAAGTTTATTAATGCCACTGTATTGCCCTCCTACAAGATACTCATCAGGTTCATACAATCTATACTTTTTTCCTTAAAACAAATTTGTTTTTATTTGTGTTCATTGTTTTATTTCTTTATATAAATGTCGGTTGTGTAGCTAATGCTTTAGGAGATCCATCTGTGACAATTGAACAAGTAACACCTGTTGTAATTCCTTCGGGGCCACTTTTTCCGCCTGAGGTTTGTATAAGCTGTTTGCACTTCATGTCTTTTGTGTTTTAAACTCTTTTTAAAATCACTCTCTTGTATGTTTTACCCTTTATAATGTATGTTTATGGCAGGTAAATTGATATGTGTATGCTTGGCAGGAAAGAATTGTCAACCTATTTGAGAACAACACTTACTCTGTTGTCAATATATTTGATGTAACTTTACGGCCCCAGCTTAATGTTACGGGGGCGGTTGAGGTAATTATGAATGACCTTATTTCATTTATGTATCCATTTACACAATTAGTAGTAGAGTAGTTTTATCTGATATGTAGATTATTGGCAGATTCCTGAAGGAAATGGTTCTGGAGTCGTTTGGGATGAAGACGGGCACATTGTTACAAATTACCATGGTGAGGAAAATGGAAATATGGTCATCAATTTTTTTTTATAAAAGCAATAAGTGAGGTTGTAAAAACTTGAGTATACTTTTGGTGACTTTTGACTCATTTGACACACTGTCAATAAAATGTAACTCCTTTTCATGTTGACAGTTTGTATTGCCACCTCTAAATTTGATTTTTAGGCAGTTACAGAAAGCATATATTTTTTATTTTCCTTTAAATTTATATTTTGAGATACTTTTTCTTATAAAAGACCTAACTACTCGTATGGTTGTCCAGTTATTGGCAATTCTCTATCAAGAAATCCAAAACCTGGAGAAGTTGTTGCACGTGTTAATATTCTTGCTTCAGAAGGGTAAGATTAATATGATTAACTTCACATTATTATTTTTCGTAATATATATAAAGTACTGCCTCACCTCGTTCCTTGCGTGTAACATATTGAAAGGATACAAAAGAATTTCGAAGCCAAGTTAGTTGGTGCAGATCGCTCCAAGGACCTTGCTGTCTTAAAGGTACTTTTTAAAAAACAAATTCTTTTGTAACATCCTTTCTTTAGTTTTCCTTTTTTCAGATTTTACCTGTCTTTGTTATTGTTGATGTAGGTGGATGCACCTGCGGATCTGCTTAGGCCAATGAGGGTGGGTCAATCTTCCTTCTTAAAAGTGGGCCAGCAATGCCTAGCGATTGGAAACCCATTTGGGTTTGATCATACACTCACAGTAGGGGTTATTAGTGGGCTTAACAGAGACATATTTAGTCAAACTGGAGTTACAATTGGCGGAGGTATTCAAACAGATGCTGCCATCAACCCTGGAAACAGGTCTCTTCTTTATTTCTCTATGTCATACTTTTACTGTTTTTGGAAACTATACTTTCACTTTTTACTTAAGTGTCATGTCATCACGGTTTCATGGAGGACTTCTGAATGATCAAGAAATTATCAATGTATTTTTATAATTCATGTACAACCAAAGGTGTAATTTTCTCTTCCTTCTTTTCCTCTTTAAAATGTGCAGTGGAGGACCTTTGTTAGACTCGAAAGGAAATCTAATTGGGATCAACACTGCAATATTCACTCAAACAGGTATTTCTTTAACCCATGGATATTATAATCTGCAAATAGACGGGAAATTTAACACTACCGACAGATGGAACATTATTCACGGTGTATTTTTGACTTGACAGGGACTTCAGCAGGTGTGGGATTTGCCATCCCTTCCTCAACGGTGTTTAAGATAGTACCTCAATTGATTCAGTTCGGCAAAGTAAGTTATTCCTCTGTTACATTCAAATTCATCCGAGCATGTTATAAAGAAATTAGTCTTCTAATATCATTATTTTTTAATTTTTCTTGTTTTTTTATAAAATGTAGCCAAAACTGGCCCATTTATACATTAAGATGAATCGCCCATGCTAATCTTTGATTTTAGTGTTTGCGAGATTTTTTGCTGGATTAATTTTATTTGTCACCGAGTTATTCAAAGTTGCAAGGTCCAAAAAAGCGCATGCCCTAGACAAAAATAAGCTCAATTAATAGAAAATAAAAAATATATATAATAGACACACAAAATAAAAATAAAAATTTACACCGTTCCACAAGTATAATGAAACACCTAATAGAATTAGCAAATCAGAATAATCAAATTAATACCAAAGTTCAAATCTAATAGCAATTTACAAAAATAAGCAAGATTCATGTTCATCATAACCATCCAAATGTTTAAAACCTAAATATTAAAAAAAGCACTTGAATCTGGCTTGCATCTGGTCACACGCATGTGCCTTGGTTAACCTTTTGAAAGTTCCTTGCCTCGCTGTCTATCTTCATTTGTGTGCTTCGTCCGCTTTTGACTACTATGTTTGTCATGAATTATTTTTAATTAAACTGGTATCTAGTACATTCACATTTGGGTTAAATCCTGGCAAGTAATATCACATATCATGGATGTCAGGTTGTTAGAGCTGGTTTAAATGTCGAGGTTGCTCCTGATTTTGTTGCAAATCAACTTAATGTTCGAAACGGAGCTCTTATTCTTCAGGTAATATGATCATGATCATTGCCTCTAGTAATGCTGTTTTGTCACTTTAGTACATGTTAATTGGTGTTTAACTGTTTATGAACATGGGCATGTTTGGGTAATGAGTAAAATCGGGTTTTCAGATGGTTCAAAATGTGTTGGTCAAACCGACCTGCAAACACTCGTTTGTCCACTCTTAAATATAATATATTAAATGTGCTTTCACAAACTATATTGAATTATATGTTGTCAATATTTAGGTTATTTGGGTGGCTTTTATATCGTTTTTTACTCATTTGACTTGTTAAAAAAAATAGACCAAAATTGACCAATTTTTGCGTAAATTTTGCTGTATCTAGGTTCTTGCAAATAGTCCAGCAGCAAAAATTGGTCTCCTTCCCACCACCAGGGGATTTGCTGGTAATATTGTTCTTGGTGACATCATTGTAGCCGTCGACAACAAGCCTGTGAGTTTTCTTCTGTATTTTCTCGACCCGTTTCTTAAAAAATATCTTGTTTAAACGGGCCGTTAATTATCGTATTGATGGATTCAGGTGAAGAATAAAGCAGAGTTTTTAAAAGCATTGGATGAATATAATGTGGGAGATAAGGTCCTTTTAAAGATACAAAGAGGTAATGAGACCTTAGAGATGCCTATTGCTTTAGAGGAGAGTTCATGAGAACATATGTTCTTTTTATGTTTTTTTTTTAATATTATATTTTCAATTTCAATTTTGTTGCATCTCTTCACATCCTTTGGTTTCTTAAATTTACTATAATTACTATATTAAATAACGATTACATCACATGATGGATGCTATAAATTTGTCAATTACATAAAAGAAATATTAGGAAGATGCGAGGAAACATGGCGAAGGCAGACAAAAACCATGTCGTTTTCTGTGGCTCGTGCTTGTATTTTAACCTTAGCCCCCATTAAATAATTATATGCATTATACAACGTTTGTTAGAGATGAAAATAAAAAGGGCAGTAAACTTTGTTGGGATGTGTTAATCGGGTCAGGTTTGCGGGCAATGGAGTAAACGAAAATGATAGTTGATAGTTGATATATTTATGACAATGCTTCACGGCCCTATAAAAAAGTGTTATGGGATTTTATTAATTGATCAATAATAAATTACAAGAGTCCTATAATTTTGTTTAAAGGTTAATATACGCATTCACTAATCTACCTCTTAAATTACACCAGAAACTTTATTGTCAGGGATTGAATTTATGATCACCATTCTAAAAGGTTTACACTTCTACCAATTGAGCTATTCTCACATTGACAAAAGAGTCATATAAATACTAAGTAGAGATATACTTTGACACCCTTTTTAATTACAAATATGTCAGATAAATGTATATCCTAGTCTAATATGCCCCTTTAGTTCAAATGGTAGATGGTCGCACGTTTAAATTGGATTAAAAACTTTGGAAAAAGTATCAGACGTTTAAACTGGATGAGAAACTTTGGAAAAGGTGTCAACTTCAGTCTTCAAGGAAGGCTCTTTGTGAAATTGTTTGCATAGCGGAACTCAGACATGATATGAATAACTAATATGTTGTCCATGTGGACCTATTTCACAAACAAAATGTTTAATTATTTGATGTTGTACTGAGTTGTCAAACAAGTATACGACTGATATGTTATTGCATTAAACCATTGTTGTTGTACGGAGTTGAACATGAAGTTCAAGTAACAAGTTTCGAAGCGGACAAACCTCAGCAATAGTGTTAGATATAACGTGTGACGACCATGTCGAAAGATTATTTCCCAAATAAACATACTATCCCAATGTTGATCACTTGGAGACGAGATATCCCCCAATCACTGTCCAAATACGTATTAAGAGAGTGGGATGGGTTCGCCGTGATATGTAAATCCTGATCAATGGTACCTTGAAGGTTATGCAAAATGGGTTTCATAAACCGAACGTGGTGTTCACATTGAGTGTGCATAAATAAACATACTTGTTACACGACATATGAAATATTATGGCGAGTGAATGTGGGATACTTAGAGAGCTCAAGAAACGCCGCGATATAAGGTGTCATCCAAAAGAGAGCCATCATTAGCGCTTTAGCTTCGATAGGGTGCAAGGTCAACCAAACCAACCCCCGGTTATTTTTTTTCTTCATATTTACATGTAATGTATATCAAAGTTTTTCGATCGACCCGATGATTTTAAACTTATTAAAGACAATTTATACATGTTGTATTTCAAAAACAAAGTGAAAAAAAAAGAGTATCGAATTTGAATAAGTACTTCTGTTATTCTTTTTAAAAAGTTACTGAAATGAGTATAATTTTTTTTTATGATCGTGATTACATAAGAAAAACTCATTGTAGCTCTTAGTATTACTCGTTGCAAAGGTTAGTTGTCATTATTTATGTGATCCGACCTGACCCGATCCTAAAATTTGAACATCTTGTTAAGATACATCTCACCACTAAGAAAACCGAGCCGGTAATTTTTCTTTTTCATGAGTCCACCACTGGTGAGTGGGGCGAAACATTGTGCTCTTCACTTGCAAAGGTGTGAGACGGGGCCTGCAAATGGGGGTACACTTTTTGTTATTGTTTTTTTTTTTATTTTCAGATTAATCTACCAATGAAAACAATACACGCCATCATATTTTCTTAGTTAAATCTTATATTCACATTCACTAACCACTACACACCTATTTCATCGTACTCACTACCACGTGACGCCCACGTAATATCACTTTTTAGCTCACACTTAGTAAACCAATATACATAGCTTTTATAGTTCTATTCAACTAGTAGTGTATGTATTACTTGTCACAACCTTTGCTTCTTTTCTCAATTCGCAATACAGAAATAAACATCACAATTCATAATTTTGTTTTCCAAAATAGATTATTTGAAATATGAGCATTTTTAGAAATTTCTAGATGTTACATCTTATTATCTTCAAAATTCCATTTCCCTTGTATTGACATGTATAGGTGGAAATAATGTAGAAAATATATCATCTAAAAGCAGGAAATCTTCAAAGGTCTAGACTTTAGAAAGAAACTTTGATCAATTACAGTTGAATGATGATGATGTATTACTAAAACAGTCAAAACTTTGATCAATTACAGTATAATGATGATGATATATTACTAAAGCAGTCAATGTTGTTGTTCAACTGCTCCTTCATTTACAGTTGGGTGAACAATACCAACCTAGTCATCTCTCACCCTTCCTACTAAAATAATATAAAGAATATCCTTATTTAGTCTGTATCAAACTGAGGAACAAGAATCTCCCTTCTATATAATTTATTACTTATTCGATCATAGAGTTTTCATAAAAGTTCATAAAAATATACCAAATTAAAATGATACATTATACCTATAATACATTTATCAACTTCTAGTGTCTATAATTGCAGACTCGCGATGGTAAGCAATACTCAAATTCAACTTGATCCCCATCGCTTGTTAAAGCTTTGCAAGAAGTATATGTTGAAAATTGTTTCAATCAAAACAATTAAACACGATTTGATTATTTATTATTTACCGAGTTGTTGGTCAAATCAGTTGTGGTCCTACGCGATCAAACTGATGTAAGAAAGGTAGAATGAAAGTGTTCCGTTATCGAATGAATTTAAATAACAATACTGAAATTGTAAAACCAACCTGAAAAGCGTCGTTGAATGAAAAGAGAATTGCTGCACGGATAACTCCTGTCCTTAAGGATTTTACGTCCTTTATTACTGTAAGGCTTCACGTAAATCCTAGGATTTAATGTAGAAATCAATCTGGGTTTCAACAGCAATGAAACCAGATTTGTAACCCAAAGCTGTGATCAGAAACATAATTTCGATTCGATGGAGGAAGACAGAGCTGCGAATTTAGAGTGGTTAATCTGGTTGCAGAGGCCTCCTTATATAGATTCGATTGGCACCCGAATGTGAGAAGAATCTGCGAGTAACCAACCCGCATATATTAGAACGTGGGTTATCTCCTCTTCCCCAAGTTTCGGTTTTTATGTTTTCTGTTAGGTAAAAAAACGAACCTGCTGGACCCTTTTAGCCAAAAATAAAAGCTCCTCAACAAAGTGCAAAGTGCGCCTCAATAGCCATTTCCTTAAACCCACCACAACTTTTGAAAGTTGATGGAAAACTAAGCCTTATAAACCCACTCAAAGTTCTTCCTTCCACCAATGTGGGATAACCTAAAACATGCCAACTTGCATATTATAAGGTTATCACACTTATAATTTCCAACAGTATAAGTTATCATGATTAGACACGATGGACATGCAATGACACTTCATGCCTTGTCACAAGTTTATCGGCATATAACTTTGTCAATGTCTCTAAATTGAACGACTCCTTGATTGCAAGGACATGTTTCCAAAAACCCTGTAAAAACACCAGTGAAAGTTTAAGTCACCTAAACTAAATAAAATATCAGAAGTGAAAGGGATATTTTTGGATAAATCAAGGGTCTTCTAACACCGATCGTAGTGGGCGCCGTCCGGCGCCACTACCACCTAAAACGCCCCCTCATAAACCCTGCCGGCACCATCTGCCCCCTCCTTCCCCTATGATGCTACCATCGCGGCATTTTCCTCCTCCAACCCCTCAAAATCCGGCGCTATGACGCCATCTGGCACCACCACTACACCCAGTCACCCAGTCTAAGATATGTACATAGAAGACTTCAATAATAAACTTGTCCTTATCATCTTGTGGTGATTGGGTCAAGGTATCGGTCAACCCATTATCTACATCTAACTACATTATAAGAAATTAGACCATTCCCGACTACATTTTCAATACCTTTCTCGACAACATGTTGTCGGTAAAGTTATTCCCGACTACATGTCGTCGGGACAAAGTTTTCGGGAAAAACTCGTCGCTGAAAGCCAAAATAAATAAAAAAAATATTTTTTTACTTTTCCCGACGACATGTAGTCGGGAATAGTCAATTTTATTTTTTTAAAAAGCTGCTGTTTTTTTAAAAACCTGTCGTTACGCACCTGTATTTGTTATAAAACCTGCTATAATAATAACTTGAATTTGATACCATAAAATTAAACATTCTATAATTGTCGGAAGATGTCTAAAACATAAATAATACATCTTTAGGTTTGAAACAACGTGGGTCAACATACAAAAACCAAAAACAACCTACTCCTACTCGTCTCCATCATCGTCTTCGTCATTGTTCTGGTTACTTTGAGATGGCATTGTTGGGAAAGTCATACCCGGTTCATAGCACGCATTTGTTCAAAAAATTGTCTCATTCGTGCATCGACTTGGGCATTGACATCTTGATGATAAAAATTTGCTTCTTGTGAAGCAAATGATGACAAAGAAGGCAATTCGGGTGCCGCGTACCCAACCGTTGCACCAATCCCCGGTTGATACCCACGTTGCACACCTAAGACACGTCTCATACACTCCACCTAAATTGAAAACAATACTTTTCATCAAATTATTCCCAAAAACTAGGTCAAACATAGAATAAGACTATCGATTGTATGTCGTATCGTGGTTTTAAACTCTTATGATATGTTAAAATGCTTATTGTTCGTTTCTTTCATGTTGTTAGCTGGAAAAGTAAGCAAAATATGTTATTCAGTTAAATGCGGTTGAATTCCGGTATTATCCAAAACCGATCCGAATTAAATACGGTTGGGTTTGGAACTTTTCAAATACGGCTGAGTTCGGTTTACGGTTGTGCTAAAAAAAATACAAACCGAATAAACCGTAAAGCGAATCGTTGAACAACCCTTACCTCAACCACTTACGCCAGAGATCATTAGCTATTTTAAGTCTGAGTTAAGAACTTAAAATCTATTTGCATCCCCGATGTTTGCTGGTTTTAACTGGTTCAGTCGAAAGATTCAGAAATTAAATATATGGGTCTGGAGTTTGTATTTTGTGTCCATTTGAGTTCTTTGGGCTAAATGAGCTAAACTTTTACCGTTAACTCTAAGGGCATTTCAGTTAATTAACACAAACGGACTATTTATGCAATAATTTATAGATATAAACAACTCTAGTTAAAATTTTAAGGGACTACTTTTGTAATTTATTTAAGATGATTATTTTAAGCGACTATTTTGGTAATTTATTTAAAATGATTAAAGATAATCATTTTATATATGAAGGAACAAACTACAATAAAGCGTCAGGTAAACGGGAAATAAATTGCGCCGCAACCCTCTTTTGGTTAGCAAAACCGATTCTACCAAAAACAGAACTATGATTTTAAGGGTTCGAGTAATTGCTATGCACGACCAGCTGAACTCTATTAAGAAAACCTACTGCCTCGAGGGCTAGGGATCCAAATGTATCAAAAGCAAATGGGATAAACGCATGTTGATTCTTTGAATGCGTTTTCTCGTGTTTAGCGACTTTGCCCGATTCCGTCTTTAACACAACCTGGCCAACAACAAACCTATTGTCCCTAAGCCCAACACACGTGTCCCCCCCCCCCCCCCCGCCGCCCATCCGAACACAAGGATGTTAGTTGGTCGTAGAGTAGACATTCCTTCAAGCGGATAAGTCAGGAAGTTAATAAGAGCTTTCTTTTTAGCTCGTTGGATCACCGACGATCTCCGGCGAACCTTTGGCCGTCTTTGACCATAGCGGGGGATGGGTTTTTCGTGAAATGTGGGCTCAAATCTTCCATTTTTCTTTCTAATTAGGCCCTAGCCGCAGCTCCTACCGCGGTTGGACCTTCACCACGCGACAAATAGGATTTTGTAGCCGTAAATCCGACGACTCTAGTTGCCATGTCTGACGATTCTAACCTTAAATCAGTAGGTTGCTTCCAAACTTGAGTATCCATTTGTGTAGCTAGACGATGTTTGTTGGTTGTAAATGACTGAAATGGAGTTGGATGATGTTTTGTGATGTTTGGTTGGTTATTAAGCATAGATCTGGTGTTGGAGGGGTGTTTGGCGATGGGGATAATGGTTGTGGTCGGAATCACACTCCTGCCGCCCTTGCTCATTTGGTATTTCAGTCAATTTCTTAGACTTTGGGTTCCTTAATTTTGCTTCATCGACAGTAATTTGGTGGACCTACAAATTTACAAAAGTAGTCCCTAATGTGTAAAATAACTGAAATACCCTTTGAATTAACAAAAAAATTTAACTTCGTTAGCCAAAGGACTCAAATGGTTACAATATGCTAACATCAAAGCCGGATATTTAACTCTCTAAACTATTGGACTCACCTAGTTAACACGAGTATACTGAAGTCTTAACATATTTTAAGGCTATTTCTTTATGAAATGTTTCATGAACTTTCATAATTATGATACTTCATAAGCAATTTAAACCATACAAATTCAGTTTAGTTTATATTTTTATCTTAAAAAATTAAATATGGAAAAATAATAATAGTTATTATATAAATAATTAACAAAATTACAAATTTTGTCTTTTATCTTTACTAGTTTTGCAACTTTTGTCCTTTAACTTTACTACTAACATCCAGCATCCTTTAACTTAAAAAAAATTCACCTGTTGTCCTTTACCCTAACTTCCGTTTAAAGTAACTGTTAACTCCCCCCACGTGCAAATCACATGAGAGCAAAAATGTCTTTTTCTTTAATGTTTTAGACAAATTACAAATTTTGTCATTTATCTTCACCAGTTTTGCAACTTTTAACCTTTAACTTCACTAATAACATCCAATATCCGTTAACTTAATTTTTTTTTCACATGTTGTCATTTACCCTAACTTCGAAAAGATTATTACCTGGTCTGGGCAACCATAAATCTTCTGTGGGGGTTTCGGGGTCTCCTGTAGGTTTGAATGTGAGATTCTTTGCCACAGTAGCTAAAAACCATTGTTGAGCACTCGTCAATGAAGAAAATTAATGGGAAAAGTCGCTGCAGGAATCGTAGCCAGATTGATGTTCTTGATGTGGGTTTCGATAAAGATGAAGTGGTTGGGTTTTAATCCAACCGTTGTTGGATTCTTATAAATGGTAGTTTTGTTAAATGAGAGTGTTAAATTAAATGGGGAAATTAAATTGGTTTGAAAAATGACATTTTTGCCCTCACGTGAGGGGAGTTAACAGTGACTTTAAACGGAAGTTAGGGTAAAGGAAAACAGGTAAAATTTTGTTTAAGTTAAAGGATATTGGGTGTTATTAGTGAAGTTAAAGGACAATAGTTGCAAAATTGGTAAAGATAAATGACAAAATTTGTAATTTTGTCATAAAAGAAAATGGCATTTTTGCGCTCGCGTGATTTGCACGTGAGGAGACTTAACAGTGACTTTAAACAGAAGTTAGGGTAAACGAGAACAAGTGAATTTTTTTTAAGTTAAAGGATATTGGATGTTATTAGTAAAGTTAAAAGATAAAAGTTGTAAAACTGGTAAAAGATAAAGGACAATATTTATAATTTTGTCTAAATAATATGTAACATTAATTATATATAGGTAATTATATATTAAACCCACATGGGTGTCTAGCCTCGGACCCAAATTTATAAGGGTTCAAATCTAATACTAAACAAACGTGTAAATGTATAAAAATAATACTAGAGAGGTGCATGTGAAATCTAAAAAAGAACCCAACACATAGAACACATACATTGATAAATCGCTTGAATAATTTTTTTTAAGAAAACAATCGCTTGAATAATTAATTGATAAATTATCATATGAATTTAAAGGTTTTATACAAGTTTATAAAATAAAATAAACTTGATTTTGTGAATTAGCTAATTAAAAATTCATTGTTTATATAACTAAATTTCTATACGAATTTCGTTATTAATGATAAAAACTACTTCATGAATTGAAGGTGTAATCTATGTAATTTATGGTAATTACAATCGATATTATTCAATTACTTTTTTTTATTTAAAGATAATTAAGATAGTTAAAATTTTAACCTTTAAACTCTTAAGAGTTAAGATTTATAATTTAGTGAAAAAAGACAATTCTCTAATCTAAAACCGTCCCTCAAGTATGGAAATGAAAGGGCCATTTTAGGATAAATCAGGAGTCTTCTAAGATATGTACACAAAAGACTTCAATAATAAACTTGTCCTTGTCATTTTGTGTTCATTGGGTCAATAAAAAAATAACACATGATTTAAATATTACAAGCATATATACATGCGCTCGTTCCTAATTTACGAGTCTCCTACTCGAGATTGAAACTTTGCTTATTTACACGTCCAAGATCTTGACTTCTGTTCTTCAACCACACTGCAAAACCCTAGTAATCTTCTTATTTCTACCTTCTTTTCTGCATAGAAAACAAACCCCATAAAGATAGGATCGAAATAAACCCCTTTTCAGGAACCATTTTGGTTACACAAAAGCCTTCAAATCTCCACTATATTATGTCCTCGTTAACTTTCATGGATGATCAAAGGAGGAGTTCCGAAGAATTCGATAACATGGATGATGAACTCATGTTACCAGGCTTTCGATTTCATCCAACAGACGAAGAACTTGTCGGATTCTACTTGAAGAAAAAGATTCAGCATCATGTTCTTCCGAATGAGATTATTAAACAAGTTGATATATACAAGTACGATCCATGGGATCTTCCAAGTAAGAAAATCGTTAATAATTTGTTGCCTTCAAAATTTATATTTTAATAACTTAAATTATGACTAATAACGCTTCTGACCTTCACTTTTGTTACCAAGACCGATCCATATGACGTAGTCATCATATATTTACGCTTGTTATGATAATTGTGAATCAAACGGGGAAATATGCAAGCAAAAATGGGTGTAAATCATATATCTAATATTTAATGATTCTGATACTCGGTAAAGATCAGTAGAAAATATCTTTTATTTTGGAAAACTGGAAAATCATTAGAAGTCCAACCACGTTGCATGTACGCAACATATGTAACACATCATGTTGCATATATGTAATATAGTCAGATTTTCAATGATTTTTCTAGTTTTCCAAATAAAAGTAGTTTTTCATGAAACCTACCCTTATGATACTGGTCAACTAACAATATGACGTATCACTAGTGATCAACTGGTCGTAACTAATTTGAATTATTAAAATTCAATTTGTCTGAATATAGTTTAGTTTCAAATTATTTAACATGGTGAATGAATAATTGTACTCATGTTGTGTGATTGATATAGGTTTGGCTCCATTGGGTGAAAAAGAGTGGTATTTTTACTGTCTGAGGGATCGTAAATACAAGAATAGCGCACGCCCGAATCGTGTCACCGGAGCTGGTTTTTGGAAAGCTACGGGCACAGACCGACCGATTTACTCGTCCAGTGGTGCCAAATGCATTGGCTTGAAGAAGTCGTTAGTGTTTTATCGTGGTCGAGCTGCAAAAGCCATCAAAACAGATTGGATGATGCACGAATTTCGCCTTCCGTCTCAGCTGTTGAACCCGAAGAGAACAAAAAGATTCAACATAAAAACTTCCATCCAAATGTAAGCCAATCCCAATAAATATCCTCAAATTTTCAAAATCTTGACACATTTGGTTTTGTTGGAAACTTTTCAGTTTTTTAGTAGTGCATATAAAGGAGGAAAAAGACCTCTGAATACATACAAACACTCATGTTCTCAAATTTCACTTGCAGGATGCATGGGCAATATGCAGGATATTCAAGAAGACGAATCCGATAGCGCAACGATCGGTTCCCCATTCTTGGGTATCGTCGAATACTCAAGAAACGACACCCGAGTTTTTCACCAACTCGAGCCAGTTTAGCCCGGAGAACATTTCTTGCATGACTAACAACCATCTTTGCTACACCATAAAATCAACTTCCACTAATATCTATTCAGGCCTTCAAACTCCATCATACCGACCCGTAAACCAACCCGCTTGTAAACCATCTCATTTCCCACTTCCACACATGGATTTTGGTACCCATAACGAGTTTCTGTTTTCACCCACCCTTACAGTAGTACCAGAGCCACATGTCTTGAATCTTGACGACCAGTTTGGAGGGGAATTGCAGCAACCTTTACACAACTTCCCGACTGAGCCATTGCCCTGAAAACGAGCTGGGAAGTGTTGGGACGGGTGGATTTTCGTTCGGTTTGCCAGCCATAGTTGCTGCGGCTGCTGCGGATGAATGGAGGGTGAACATGGCATGGGAGGATTCACCACCTCCATCTCATAGTGCATCAACTACCTATTCTAGCCTAGCTAGCTAGCTATAGCCTTAATTGTGTCCATTCTTTGCACTTAATATATATGAGTTACATATCTTTTGGGACTCGTTTGGCTGTGGGACTAATTAGTGAGGAAAATGAAACAAGATTTGGTGCAGCCGTACGTAAGATTGTAATGTTTTTACTGTTGAATAGAACTAACTGTGTAAATATTCATTTGTATATGTATGGGCGATGTTAATTAGAGCATAATATTGACATATTGTTTAAGATTAGTATAATCGTTATATATTATGTTATTGAGTTTATTAGTAGTGATCCCGTTAACATTATATAGGATTCCTATTCATTGGATGCGTTTCCTTGTAATCATTTGAGCATTTGAGCAAGCAATACGATATTTTTATGCATGTTAATTACCATTTGGGCTCCTTTATGTTAAGGGAGGCCTATATTTGCCTCATTAAGTTTTCGCAAGCTCCTTATTTACAGGTATTTATACTAGTTTTGTTTGAACAATAATTCCTAGATTTTCTACTTATGATAATTTACATCACGTCGATCTACACTTTTGCAGAATTTGTAGCCTAACAATTTGGTTATGAGGCATACACTTTAACGATCATTGAAAACATGCAATTTATACTCATGATTTCAATATGCTTACACATACTTTAAATCTACTATATAATAAAGAAAAATTCTCAATATCATATATCATCTCCATATTCATTCTCTTCAAAATTTTATTGTATCTCTCTGTTATTAAATTCCGACTCTCTCTTCTATTAGATAGTAATAATTTTAAGTAATTAAATTTTATGATTAAATATTAAAAAATATCAATCTTCTTATTCTAATAGTTTTTTAAAGTTAACAAATTATAACGAGATTTCAATTATATCTTATGTTGAAATACAATTTTATAACTCTTATCATCGATGGATGCGGTCCAATGGTGATTCACATGGTTATTCCACCTCTGATCATCGATGGATTAGCATTTAGCGATGACTCCATATGATAACAAGTTTTTTTGGGCCGTTTCATGTTTTAGTGGTAACACATGCTACACATAGGGCATAACAAATTAACAAGTCATTTTGTATTAATGGGCCTTGTGATATGTGTGTACTAATGGACCTGAGTGGTCCTTGTAAATAATCCTAGTGATACTACCGGGCCTTAATATGTTTTGTCACCCGTTAATGGGTTATTTGTGGTTACACAAAATCATCATACTAGGGCATAAAAAGTAGTTTTTAATATTGGAGACATGATTGCGATGAGTTTTAATCATAAGTGAACTAATTATGGTTACGTACAAACTAGATGATACGTACGTGCCCTGTTGTGCAATTGACCGGTTAGTTTTCCAGTTAGATATATTTTTCGTTTGTATTTCTTGGTATAACACGGGTACATAAAGTAGTTGTATTGTTATAATGCTACATAGAAAAAACGGGAAAAAATGCATAATGATCAAAACGATTAAAGCACGATTTGATAGAAACAAAACAAACAAAAATATTACGTTTTACCATCAAACCTATGACCTAAAGATCATGTTACACGACCATACATATTAGACCATCTGTAACGAACCAAACGATTAAATTATTGAGCCCTAAACTTAAAAGTCATGTTACACAACTATATTTGGATATGGAGAGAAAAAAACAAAGCAAAATACAAAGTAAGTAAATCATGGAGTGCCAGTGTGCCATGTGACAGCACCACATCTAGCCACATAGTTGTTACTCGTTCATAACATATTGCTATTGTTATATATAGTAATAGTAATATATATGAAGTGCCACGTGGCAACACCACAACTAGCCACATAGTTTTTACTGTTCATAACATATTGCTATTGTTATATATGGTAATAGTAATAGCCACACTAATTAGGTAATGAAAAGTGGTATTGGAGTTAAAGAAACACATATGATGAATATTACACTAATATGTCTTTGATGTGCTAATGAGTCGGTTTTGGTTACACATATATACATTAGGCCCGAACAAGTCATTTCAATGTTAGAAACATGCTTAAGTTGATAAGTACACCAAGTCACCAATGAGCTTAATAGATCTTTTAATGTGTTAGTGATTTGCTTCAGGTTACAAGGTGTCACATCAGACCATAACAAGTCGTTTTCTTGTTGAGGACATGCTTATGATCATCATTACGCTGATTAGCCGTGAAACGTGTTAATTGGTTGGTTTTGATGATTTGATCACATAGAGCCACATTAGGCTATCACAAGCCATTTTAAAATCAGAGATGACTGCTAACTAAATGGAACTTGATAAGCCTTTTTGTGTGTTAGTTTGTTGTTTTGGTGTAAAAGACATACTTAAAATGACATTTTAGTGCATTAGTGAGTTGGTTTGGATTGCGTAGAGTCGCAGTAGACTATAACAAGTCGTTTCGGTGTTACATACATGCTTATGATGACTTACTAATGAGTCTTGTAATGTGTTAGTAATTCGATTATAGTTACATATAGTCACATTAGGTCACAACAAGTCACTTGCTTATAGTTACTAGTATATAGTCATCGTAATGTATTTGTGAATTAATTAGTTTTAGTGTTTTTTTAAGGTTAAATTTGGGTCGAAATCCTATCTAGAGGTGGTTCCATATCATCGTGCATTTTTCTTATGAGGACTTAAACGCACACCAACACCATTAGAGGAAACCCCAAACAACTGGGTAAAATCTCCTTCAGCGCGAACGTCGGGCCTCAGACCGATGATCTCCCATTGCTGGCGGTCTCTAGATATGTGAGAGTTTTGGTGAGGTGTGACAAATAGTTGTTATATGACGTGAATAGTAGATTGGTAGATATACAAATTCACTATACACATCCTAAAGTTAGTTCTTAAATTTTAAAGATAATGAAAGAATTTAAAGAATGGCATGAATAAGTTATTTAGATAGTTTTATAGTTTAACCTTAAAATATAAAGACAAGGTAAGTTATACCCACCCTTTCTGTAGCCGTTTTTTGTGGTGGTATGTCGTTAGATGCGGAAAACCGGAATATAGCCTTAACTTCAAAGAAAATTAATTTTAAAATGTATTTTTCAAATATTTTTGACATATATATACAAAGATATGTTTCAACAATATTTGTACACCAAGCAATGGTCAAATTATCAAGTAATACCTGAAACACGAGCATGACTTTTTACAACACTATTAGTAGTGAAAATAGTAAACTGGCTCGAGGGATAGTCTTGATATACCACCCTCGGAGTGGGATAGTTTTGATTGGTGAAAAGAAAGGGAATCACAGTTTTTCATTTTAGCCGTCATGGCCCGTGATTTACTGAGCTTCAAAGCTTCTACGGTAGCTTCGCAATTCGTTTATTCTCTTAGTGGCATGGTTTTACCGATTCGGGGGATAAAGCTCACTGCTGGCATTGGATTGAAGGACCACTTGAACACAATAGAAAGAGTTCATGACAGGAGTAATTTCGAGGGCGAACTCGATGTTGATGGTGTTATACACGAGCCTGAATGTTGTAAAAGTGGTTCACTTCCAAGTGATTAATAAACTTAGACCGGATCACATGAGATGTCGCAGACGACTCATTCTAGTTTCAATATTTGTTTAATAATATATCTTTACATGTAAGTTTTTTTTTTGTTTTTTTTTAAAATGCAATTCTGTACACTACTAGAAAATGAGCCTAATGCAAATTTTTAGAAACAACTTTTTAGAAATGAGTTGTATTTAACACTAATCCAACTTGTTATACATATAGGTTGCATTAGAACACCTAATATAACATTTTTTATTAAAAGTTCCATCATTCTATTAAATTTGCATCTTTTTATGTCTAAAGGTCTTTCAAGAAAATGTAGCTTTGTAGCTTGTTTTTTTACTAGATTTGCTACCCGCGCATTGCCGCAACGATAACGTTGGCACAATATCTATCACATTATTTAACGGTACGTAAAGGAAACAAAAATAAAAAATACGTGTACGGACCAAGACGTTTCAAAAAAATCTATGTTACAACCTAAGAACATACCTATGTGTACCTATTACACCACAAAAAAAGCACCCACTTTTTTACGAAGCTCAAATTTATGTTACATGACTTTTATTACATCACAAACTTATGTGCTACAATCATCGCATTTGGTTTAAAAAAAACAAAAAGTCTAACAATTGATAATTTAGCAAAATAAGAAGAAAAAAAAACTTAATTTACGGTAGCTACTATAGCATAAGGAAAAACAAAAAAGAAAACAAATGGCCAAATGATAAAACAGCCGAATAGCAAGATGGTAAATAGCTATAACTTTACCAATGACAAAATCGTAAATAACTAGTAATGACAAAATCGTAAATAACTAGTAATGGCAAAATCGTAAATAACTCTAACTTTGTCTTTCGTTATATGGGTTGAATTATTTTAACTAAATAAAAGAATTCATTTTAGTGAGTTATTTATTTTTTAAATACAAAAAAAATTTGATAATAATAATTAGGAAAATTAGATTCTAATAATCTTAATTATTGCCTATTGCCCGATAACAATATATACTTTGTTTTTTTTCCTACAATGAACCTGTTTTTAATAATGTTGGAAATAAATAGACCACCGTTAAAATGATATTAACTTTGGTAAAAAAAAACTCACTTTTTAATGATTAGACATCACAATTATGTCTTATGTGACATGTTTTTAATGTTTGTAAAGAACTTTTTTATAGAAAACAACCATCCAAATATAAAATTTCTCAACAACTGGATAATAACATTTCTTCTAGCATCAAAACATACAAAAATCATAAAAAATACTTGGTGTTTAAACCTAGTTATAAAAAACAAGTCACATAAGATGCTACCGTGATTCCGATCGTCAAAAAAGTGAAAATTTTTAACAAAGTTAGTGTCATTTTAACGGTGATCTGTTTATTTTCAACATGATTAAAAATCGGTTCTTTATAGGGAAAAAACAAAGTACGGATTTTTTTTAAACGGCAAAGAGGAATATATTAAAACATGCCGGTTAGAAAAACCTAACCGAACAACAACAAGAGCGGATTACAAAATCGAACGATGATTTTGAATCCAACAACTACTAGACATACTACATTTCTTATCAAGGAATATAGTTGAGTTTACTTCCAAACCCGTTTTTTTAACCGGTTTTCCAGTTAACCAGTTCGGTTACGAACCTAAACTGGTTTCATAAGTTATGGTTTTTATGTTCATCAAACCGGTTAGTAACCGAACCGGTTTGGTCAAAACCGTTTTTTTGCGTTGACTAATTAAGCGGCGGTTTTTTTTCCTAACCGGTTAATCAGTTTTTACACCTGTAAGTGTCGGAACATAAGTTAAGTTTAGAAGTGTTTCAAGTTGATATATTTTGATTACGCCCCTTATAAGTTCAACAAAACCTATATATTATTAGCTCTTTGACACGGTCCACTTCATCTTTATTCATCACGTTTCATCTTATTTCATCATGATCACCTTCTTCAATAAACACGACATTACTTTTATATAGTTAGTGGTTATTTGGTTCACACGATACCAAAATCCTAACTTGCTAGAACTGTTGCTTGAACACAAATACGACATTATATAAATTTGTTGGCTTGCCACTAAAATTATAGTCTACAATGCTTACATGTTTTCGATCACTTATTATTAGATGTTATATTATTTTGTTGGCATAATGCTTCAATCAAAGTCTTCAATGCTAATACTTATTGCCTTATTATTTGGTACTATAATTTTGTTGGCGGGTTGCTGAAACTAAAATCTTGAGTATATCTATTTAGCTGACACGTTCATGATCAAAGGAAGCTTATAAATTAGCCACATTACTATTTTTTTTTTTTGAACGACTAAATCTTGAGTAAGATATATATAATATATATCTTTTTGATAATTTTCATACGGGCGTATATTCTAACTTGTTATTGGATTTGGGATATTTAACGTGCTTACAAGTCAAGTGTGAAGCGTGTGTGCATGACATGCATAGTCGTGTCATGTTAAGGGATACGAAATATATCCGGAAGAGTGAGCGGCTCACATGCCACATTCTCTCTATTGTATTATCATGCATCAACTGGAGAGGTGTGATGGCACCATCACGAATATAGGAAATATATATTATGAATAGCTCAGAATTTAAGAATATGTGAGAATAGTTTTGATTAGATATAAACAGAATAAATAAAGAAAGTTATTATTATCATTTATAAAATTCGACCATTCGATGAATTTTTCAACCTTCACTCACTCGACTTCACCATCACGAATTGAAGCCTATTGTGCTCTTAGTAAAGAGGACGGGACGGTGTTCGCTTGGATAACGCATGGATGCCTCCGACGGTGTCATGTCGTCCCATACCACATTCCGTCCTCCCTAGTCGACAATGGCAATTGTTGGCAATACGAATTGTCATCCACCATACAAGATGTTGTCATGGACACATTGAACCGTGTTATATATATATTTTTTGTTTTTTTTTACTTATTACAAACTATTCACTTAATGTTTGGTTTGTTACATGCCTAATGAGGGGCATGACTGCATGAGGAGGGTGTTCTTGGTAGTGAAAGATGAAAACGCCATAGAGAGTTTGCCCGGATGGGATGAAGGGTGTTGTAAGTATATTGTTGCAATCTTATATGTGAAGGATATACAAACTTTGACTTAAAGCACTTACCCACCAAGTTATCGACAAAATTCAAGTTACAAGTTAACATGTTATCTTACAAATGTAATCTACAATCTCATGAGTAACAAAATGAAAATAAAAACCGAAGAGATATGATTATACAGCTCGGGTTATATATACCCGACCAACACTGATATCTCGGGCGAGCATAATACCTCGGCATGTGCCACACATGTGCTTGTAAATTTTGTTAGGATATTGCATCAGAGGGGACCATGGAATGTTCCCTACCGTCCACTAAGACGGGTGAATGAAAGGAACCAATGAGAGATGAGGGGTCGCTATTGTAAAAGTTATCTCACGTCCTAGTGACGTCTTCATCCGAAAGTAGTATAAAAGCTTCATTATAAAATGGCCCCAAAGGAGTATCGTTCAAAACCTATAAACAATTAAACCAACTTCAGTGGAGATTTAGTAATATGAATACTTTTACTAATATTCAAAATTCAATATCTAACTTGTTACGAGCAAAGATGATAACAATGATAAAAGTAATAATAAAAGAAATGAAATAATAATAATAATAATAATAATAATAATAATATATAATATAATATAATATAATATAATATAATATAATATAATATAATATAATATAATATAATATAATATAATATAATATAATATAATATAATATAATATAATATAATATAATATAATATAATATAATATAATATAATATAATATAATATAATATAATATAATATAATATAATATAATATAATATAAATTAAAATAAAATAATAGTGATAATGATAATAATAAAAGTCTGAAAAAGCGATTTGATTCTTAATAATAACGTGACTTTTGTAATGAAAGAACAACCATCAACCTAATATATTGTTGTCGTATAAAATGGTTCGTTAATTTAATTTAATTATTCAAAATTACACGTTACATGAATGAATGGTGCAAATAATTTTTAATTTTATTAATTAATTAATTAATATATAATATAATAACTAAACGTTTTAGTTCTAGTATCCGAATGACCGAATCTTAATTTCAATTATGAATCGTATTATTTTATTTATATTATACTCCAAAAAGATCAAATAACCGGATTCGTGTATAAGTAGTCATCAATCAAATATTGAGTACCCTTTGTTTTACCTTCTTTTGGGGAAAGAAAGGAATGCACATTATACCCCACATTTTCAACCAATATTTTTGAAAGCATGCCCATTTTAGGTTATATCATAATACTACACTTTGAATTGGTGTTATTTAATTATATCTTTAAAAAGGAAATAGATCAGTTTATATATGTATATACGTTTTAGATAATTTAAAAGCCTTATCAAGTTAAAAGATGGTATAATTTTAAGCGTATTATTTTCCTTTATGGGAGATCTCGAGTTTGAATTTTCATGTTACTCCGAACACAAGCTACAATTTATCCATTTAGTAGAGTATTGGTATCCCTCACTTGTGGACTAGTGGTTGAGGATTTGTGCTTTCCACAAGAGACTCAAGTTCAATCATCACTTGCATATTTTTTGAGGGAATTTGATAATGAAAGATTTGAGCTAGGCCTTGTGTAAGGTTGTTAGTTTGATTCTCGAGTCCACCCGGGTTTTCGTCCCACCTTGTGTTACGCCAGAGAGTTTCGTTATTGTGGTGGCATAACGGATGTCAAGTGACAGTCGACGGTATGGTTGCCCGGGAGAACACCCACGCCCTAGCTAAGACTCATTTTTTCACTCTAATCTTATTGGATAAAAATAATTCTACTTAAAACAGAATAATATTTTCAGAAAAAACTAATGTTAACTTTTCTAATAAAATAAAAATTTTTTATAAGATATTTTTATTTTATAAAACCTTTTAATTGTTTTATAAATGACTCAGTTACTTTTTATGAAAATGTTTTTTTTTTTATTTTACAAACTTACTATGAAAGAAATATTTTATTAATTCACGAAACCTCAAAGAAAAGTTTTTAATTCTTTTACAAATATATATTCCATGGTTTGGGGTAAAATACATCCAGCAAAAACGCTACATCCATTGCGGATTCATCTGGGGCGTCCATCAAGATCATCCAACCGCCAGGATCTATGGTGTTTCCGCCTATGATGTTTTTTTCCGCCACCGAAAACACCATAGACGGAAACACCATAGATCCTGGCTGTTGGATGATCTTGATGGACGTCCCATATGAATCCGCAATGGATGTAGCGTTTTTGCTGGATGTAGGCTAACTCGACTCTATATTCCATAACTTTTTTTTTTAAATTCTTGAAAATGTTTTCGATTATGTAAGAAAATTTTAATACATCATTTTTTTACTCCTAGAAAACGTTTTTTTAATAAAAAATATTAAAAAAAACATCTAAAAGAGAATGAAACATATTTAAAAATCTTTTCATAGCCTAACAAAATAATTTCAACAAATTTACTATTAAATCCCAAGAAAATTTTCAAGATTTAATTATTTTGTGAATCTTGATAATCATTAAACTTTATTATTGATGTTAGGCCATCCGGTATACCCGGCACCGTGGGGATTTTCACGGCATGAAGTGGCTTGAACACCACCCTCCATCCGTGTGATGGGTTGGCGCGGTGAGTCCGCGTGAAGATGTTGGCGCCGGTGTAGAGGAGGGGGAATAAGGTTGCTCCAATCAAATTCTTACATGTAATATTTTTTCTTCTGTTTAAACTAACACAACACCACATAACGCAACCACACCACCATACCCCTCCTACTAAAACCACACACGGTGGTCCAGTCATCGCTTACGTGACAGAAACCACACATCACACTACACATGGTATACCTCATGCCCTTAGTAACATGTCAATCGGTTCTTTTTTTGTTGATGCCCAACTATTTTAAGTTTAAAAAATCGGTTTATTTAAATTTCAGTTTATTTTAGCTGTCTGCAGAATATAAATTAACAAGCAGTCATCTTCTTACAGACTGCAAAGGTTTAATCGACATCTTCTTCCTTAATAGATGTTTGCGGAAGTAATCTACAAACTAAAGAAATTTTACCTCTTAAAATATAAACTTCACCTAATACTATTATGCCATCACCGATTCTAAATTTATTTGATAATATGGCATGATGGCATGCCTGCTAAAAGGTTGTATGTGCATTTAATCAGCTCAGTTTCCACGTGAGATCCGAGTCTTATCTCATGAATAACATGGTCTTTTCTTCCCTAAATTAAACATTTAAACTCTTATATTTCCGAACAATTGCATATATCATCCCTACACTTGTGTTTTTATAGGGGTTGAATTCAATGAGAAATTGATTTTATTTAAAGGGTCATGTTAGGTACACCATGGTGTACCCAAGGTTAGGTACACCATGATATAATTAAGGTATAATAATAATAAGTGTAGTATCTTATGTACTTTGAGAATTGTATTGTATAATTTGTCAAATCATTTGACTTTATTCCCATACTAGTTTATTCATAAATTTTTATAAAAAGAAAATTGTAATTTTATTAAAAATCTATTTTAGAAAAAAAATATTTTTTTAAATAACTCTTTTAAACAGTTTATAAAAACGTTTTCTAAGTTTTTTTTAATGTTTTTTTTAAACGTTTTAATTGTTAAATATTTTTGAATTATTTGAATCGATTTCTTTAACATATGTTTATATTTGTAAATTTGTTTTTAATTCTTTGTAAAAGACAAAAAAAGGTTTATATATGAAAGAAAAGTTGAAGAAATGTATATAAAAACTTTTTTTTATTTAAAAAGGAACATGACTAAAACTTTTATGCTCTAGCATTTTTAAAGAATTAAGATTTTTTTTTTTAAAATTGAAATTGTTCTATAAAGATGTTCCGTTTACCATAAAAGTTCTATAAACATGTTATGTTTAAAAAAATGTTTTTATAATCACTTCTTCAACTTTTCTTTTATATATAAACCTTTTTTTTTGTCTTTTACGAAGAATAAAAAACACATTTTCCAAAATAAACGCATGTTAAAGAAAACGATTTAAATAATTCAAAAATATTAAACAATTAAAACATTAAAAATACGACGCAATCCAATATGAACGTAGAGGCTCCAACCCTACCTCCCCGGTTGATTTAGACCCGATGGGATTAACATAAATCTTGTTGTTGTTCCACATTAACGTAAATTATTTAAAATTTATTATTATTATTATTATTATTATTATTATTGTTATTATTATTATTATCATTTTTATATTATTATTATTTAGAAACCATACAAAAAGATACGACATATGTTACGTAGTACGATACGGTCGTCGTTTCAAATTATAATAAAATAAATATAAAATTTATGGTTATAATAACAATAATAATAACAATAATAATAATAATAATAATAATAATGGTTAGGTAATTATAATAATATAACAATTAAATATTATGTATGTAGTAATCATTGTTAGACACACCACTCCATGCTAATCATTATTAGGTACACTATTAAATGCTAATCATTATTAGGTACACCATGGTGTACCCAAGTTAGGTACACCATGGTGTCCCTAAGATTTCCCTATTTAAAAGGAATAGAAACGTTAAAACTTTGACATCTGCCATAACTAAAAATAAGAGTAAAGATAATTTAGTCTTAAAATAAAACAGCAGTATAAATCATATAATTTTTATCATAAAATAATACAATTAATAAAACCAATAAATTTTTTAATATAAAACAGCAATGTTGTGTACAAATTTTTGAAAATACAGTTAATATGATGAAATATGTATATTTTAACAAAAGATTTTACTCTGCTTACACTCTCAAGTTATATAATTTCTAATCTACTTCATGTCAGAATGAAAACGGTCACGATCTTTTCTTTAGAAGGTTAAATCCCTGCCACTCAGTTGTAACTGAATCGGAGATTATGGGTCGTGGAATATATTCGTCATCTAGGAATATACATCGTCGTCTTCGGGACCCTCGAAACCTCCTGGTTTGGAGGAATATATTTGTTTTCTCGCTCGGTCCTCGAATCTAGATATTGATGGTGTCGAACGTTTGGATAGTGCTAAATTCGGTTCTTCTTCTGGTTCTCAAACTAAAGGAGGTTCGTTAATTCATGATTTTTCTAAGTTCATTCAAATAGATAAGATTATGTATGGCACTATCAGGAATTTTGAGACTTTTGTTAATAAGATGAGTGATAAAATTTTGGATTAATGAATATGATGTCTACTAATATTTGTGGAAGCGGGTTGGAATCGATAGTGTGTAACTAGTCATTAGAACTTAAGTCATGAAAATCTGTTTTAAGACTTTTCAGTGTGTATGATAAATTATTAGGGACACGTAAACGTAAAATAAACAAAAGTAACATGGGAACCCTTCTAAAACATTTATACTAAAGTGGAACGACACATGCCACTTATGTGCACATGGGATGAGGCGAGTGGGGTGTAACTTTGCCAATCAAATTTTTAAAGCTTTGAATGAGAGACGTTTTACGTTTATAGAAAATATTATAAAATTTCCCATCTATAATTAACGTATACAACTTCCTTCTATTTTTTCAACTATCGAACGTTTTTATGTATAAAGAACGGAACTATTGATATTAGCTACATGTTTTTTTTTAATCATCCAATTTCGTCATTTAAGACCCCGTTCCTTGTAAGGCTATGTGTACTTATAAAACACCTTTATGAGGCATTATATGACATGTGGATGTTGACTCAGCAAAGGGGCTTTATAATGCAAAATAGTGTAGTCATAACCCCCATAACCCCCTTTCTAATTTATTGCCCAATTAATATTGAGCCAATCAGAAAAATATAAAAATAATGGAACCAATGAAGGAGAACATGGTGGGCGTTATGCTCCTCACGCCCGTGGATCAACTTTTCTAACATAACGCCCAGGGGGTGAGAAGGGGCGTTATAAGGGGCTTTATGTTAGCAATTTGGTGGCATAACGCCCCATTACACATAGCCTAATGATAGACCCTTTTGTTTGTTATTTCTTTTCTTTTAAATGGCCAAATAACACACTAAACAAAACTCGCAAAACGTAGCTCGAATAATTGATTTCAAAGGAAGAGACGAGTTATTGTGACGAATTTCTTTATGGTAAGAAGGGTAAAAATGAATCACAACTATTAGATTTTCAATTAAATATGGCCAAGTTTTTTCTGTGTATAATCAAAGAGAAAAACAAAATATGGAAGAACATTTTTACCTTTTTATTAAGTTCCCTCGTTTTTTAAACCTTCATAACTTTTAGATACGACATTATATTTTTTTTTTAAAGTACACCATAAAAACGAGCATTTTTTATCTTTAAAACGCGTATAGTATTGTTATATATAAAATAAAAAAGTTTTACTATTTCAATTTGACACAATGATCTAAACATGTTCAGATCATCGTGTCGAAATGTTCAAATCATTGTATCATATTGTGTCAAGAATGTTCAGATCATTGTGTCAAGTACTCGTCATTGTGTCATGTTCAGATCATTGTGTCAAAATGTTCAGATCATTGTGTTATATTTTGTTAAAAATATTCAGATCATTGCGTCAAAAATTCAGATCATTGTATCAAATCGAAAGAGTAATTTTATTTTATTTTATGTATAGCAACACTATACGTGTTTTAAAAATAAAAAACGCTCGTTTTTATTAGATTAAAGATCCAATGGCTAGGATGACTTCTTATCCTTCTTACATAGATCATATTTTTTACTTGAACCTTACTCTTCAACGAAAACATCACTGCTTTATATTCCTTTTTAATAACCTTATTCATACTTTTGATTTCGACTTAATAAGAAGTACAATCAATTTAGCACCAAATCTAATTAGGAAATAGCATATATACTTAGCAAATCTTTGGATTTCTAGTAAGACCATGCTAAATATTGAGTTACACCGGTTTCGTGTCTATGACTTGTTTTATGATCGTTTGAGTTTCTTAAACATTTGAAAGGGTTTATGAGGCTGTTTTGATAAGGTTTGAAGTTTTAAATTGCCAAGTTTGTCAATGGGAACCAAACTTGTCAAAATTGGTGTTTTCGCGTCACCGAAAGTCACAGTTTTTGTCTGGTTTCTTTCTAAAATATTATTTTCCATTTTTGAACTTCATGAAACATTTTTATAACTAAAAATGAAAAATGATCCCATTTTAGGTTCTGGACCAGAACCTTAATGTTTCAAAATTCATATTATTTTTAGTTAGAAATCTTGAATTTCGGGTCCTGAATTTCCCGTTTTTGAACATATAACGTTTTGGGTTTAAATATGACTTTTGAAAACTTGTTGGTAATTTTTAAACACACATTATTCTCCTCAAACCCATCATAAGACTAGTCATTAATGTTTTTACTTAATATTCACATTATATGATTTTAAATCACAAAATCACCATTTAAAGTATTTCTTTAAGTTTAGCATCTCTTTTAACAAAATAACATTTCATTTTCATAAAATGGCCATTATTAATTATTTATATTTTGTTCAAAATACTAAACATGATAACAAGTTATGAATTTTTAGATGGACTTTTTAAAATATATTTTATGACACGCTTTATATATGTCATATTTAAAATAACATACTTATATCACGAAACTCTAACATCCATTTTAGTCACGTGTCAAAATATATATGCATACCATCTATGACATGTTACATCAAAGAAAAACATACATAATCTAATATTTAGGGTTTTTAAATCCAAAGATGTTTTTAACACGATTTTATTACAAGATGTCACTTATCTCATAGCAACATTAAATCATCAATTTAATTTTAAAAACAATATGATAATCTCTAAAATAATTTCATCAAAGTAAGCACATAATTACTAACAACATGGTTTGTTAGTAAATCATCAAACAACAACAACAAGACTTGAATGAACATGGGTTGTGACATGATTATGAACTAAAATCAAAGAAAGAAACATAAGAAAGGAAGGAGGCTCACTTAAGCTTTCACGGGATTGGTTAATGACGTAAGTGGGTGATGAAAAACAATGAGATTAAAACAAGACTTGAATGAACATGGGTTGTGACATGATTATGAACTAAAATCAAAAAAAGAAACATAAGAAAGGAAGGAGTCTCACTTAAGCTTTCACGGGATTGGTTAATGACGTAAGTGGGTGATGAAAAACAATGAGATTAAAGGGAGGGGGACATAACAAAAAGTCAACAAAAATGGCTAAAGCTAAGTTGACCCTCCTTCATTTTTTATTAGATTAAAGATCCAATGGCTAGGATGACTTCTTATCCTTCTTACATAGATCATATTTTTTACTTGAACCTTACTCTTCAACGAAAACATCACTGCTTTATATTCCTTTTTAATAACCTTATTCATACTTTTGATTTCGACTTAATAAGAAGTAAAATCAATTTAGCACCAAATCTAATTAGGAAATAGCATATATACTTAGCAAATCTTTGGATTTCTAGTAAGACCATGCTAAATATTGAGTTACACCGGTTTCGTGTCTATGACTTGTTTTATGATCGTTTGAGTTTCTTAAACATTTGAAAGGGTTTATGAGGCTGTTTTGATAAGGTTTGAAGTTTTAAATTGCCAAGTTTGTCAATGGGAACCAAACTTGTCAAAATTGGTGTTTTCGCGTCACCGAAAGTCACAGTTTTTGTCTGGTTTCTTTCTAAAATATTATTTTCCATTTTTGAACTTCATGAAACATTTTTATAACTAAAAATGAAAAATGATCCCATTTTAGGTTCTGGACCAGAACCTTAATGTTTCAAAATTCATATTATTTTTAGTTAGAAATCTTGAATTTCGGGTCCTGAATTTCCCGTTTTTGAACATATAACGTTTTGGGTTTAAATATGACTTTTGAAAACTTGTTGGTAATTTTTAAACACACATTATTCTCCTCAAACCCATCATAAGACTAGTCATTAATTTTTTTACTTAATATTCACATTATATGATTTTAAATCACAAAATCACCATTTAAAATATTTCTTTAAGTTTAGCATCTCTTTTAACAAAATAACATTTCATTTTCATAAAATGGCCATTATTAATTATTTATATTTTGTTCAAAATACTAAACATGATAACAAGTTATGAATTTTTAGATGGACTTTTTAAAATATATTTTATGACACGCTTTATATATGTCATATTTAAAATAACATACTTATATCACGAAACTCTAACATCCATTTTAGTCACGTGTCAAAATATATATGCATACCATCTATGACATGTTACATCAAAGAAAAACATACATAATCTAATATTTAGGGTTTTTAAATCCAAAGATGTTTTTAACACGATTTTATTACAAGATGTCACTTATCTCATAGCAACATTAAATCATCAATTTAATTTTAAAAACAATATGATAATCTCTAAAATAATTTCATCAAAGTAAGCACATAATTACTAACAACATGGTTTGTTAGTAAATCATCAAACAACAACAACAAGACTTGAATGAACATGGGTTGTGACATGATTATGAACTAAAATCAAAGAAAGAAACATAAGAAAGGAAGGAGGCTCACTTAAGCTTTCACGGGATTGGTTAATGACGTAAGTGGGTGATGAAAAACAATGAGATTAGAATGATTGAAATGGATGATCTTATAGAAAAGGGATGAGAAATAATGATGAATTAGAGATTACCTTGAATATAGATGGATATTAGAAGCTTGTTAGTGTTTGAAGATGAAGAACTAATTTATGGTGGTGGTGGACGGTTTGTGAGTAAACCTAAAGGGAAGAGAAATAGAGTAGAGAGAGAGTTCTTGATGTTTGAAGGTTTGAGTGAAATGGTTAAGTGCTTGGGAATGTTAATGTATTTTAAAAGGTAATTATGTGAGGCTTGGTTCACGGTTCTAGTGAGGTCCGTGGGGGTCGGTTCGAACCAAGATAAGGAGAAGAAAAGAGAGGGGTGTGCTTGGGTGTCTCAAAACCAGTGAACAAGAGAGAGAAAGGGGGGAGGGAAAACTTGGCTCATTGGTTATTAACCAATGGTTCCTATGGTGGCTTCTACAACCCTAACATTGTTGTCCCATATCAACATGACATGGATGGAGGATCTAGGGACAAAATCACTAGAGGAGGACCAAAG
>JBCNJP010000015.1:15838994-15943899 GCA_039602395.1 Deinandra increscens subsp. villosa | reverse complement strand
TATAAGATTGAATAATGAAATATCCGAGCTCTAGCCGAAACGATAAAATCATTTATTTATTTTCTTTACGCGATGTCGTGAATAAATAAAGTAATTAAATAAGTAAAGTTTTCTAAATAATTAAATTCACAACGAATTATAATTACACAACGATGTCGTGATCTCTTAAATAATTTAGGAGTTCGTCGCGGTCAAAACGGTTCAACGGTTGGTTAAATCATCCGTTTACAAAATGGGGACCGACACGAGCCACACCGACCCTTCAACTATTAATTTAGCCCAATCTAAAACCGGTTGGTTTAATAATTGTTATTTCTCGAATGCTCGACCGATCAAGTTAAATTCTTCTATAGAATCATAACAAAAAAAATTTAACTTGAATCCTTTTCTTATAAAAACTATGACGATGTATTAGATTTTTTATAAAAGATTTAAAATAAGTTAATCTAAGCTAAATATCTCCTTTTACCTAAGGTTAAAAAGAATTAACTTTAGTTTACTAACTCTAGTTAAGAAATCTTGTCAGAGATTTTATACCCACTTGAAAAACCTGCACTTCCTATTTATCCTCATCCACATCAAAATTCTTATACAAACCCACCACCACTTCACGACCACCACCCCCTGCCGACCCTCCTCCGCCGGCGACCTTTCCCCCGGCCGACCTCCCTCGCCGACGCCGACCACCACCGCGACCACCTCACCCCACCGCACCTCCTCTCTCCCTCCCGTCTTCTCTCCCCGTCGCGAGCCACCACCCCACATCACCCACCATCCACTCCACCGCCACCGCCTTCACCACCACCGATCATCATCCTCAC
This sequence comes from Deinandra increscens subsp. villosa, assembly GCA_039602395.1. Classification (NCBI taxonomy): domain Eukaryota; kingdom Viridiplantae; phylum Streptophyta; class Magnoliopsida; order Asterales; family Asteraceae; genus Deinandra; species Deinandra increscens. Next base: position 15,943,078 of record JBCNJP010000015.1, on the reverse strand, counting down.
CGTCGCTGCTGCCACTGTTCCGATCGCCACCGCTGCTGCTACCGTCCGTCACTACTGCTGCTGCTGTTCCGACGCTGCCACTGTTCCGACGCCACCGCTGCTGCTGTTCCGACGCTGCCGCTGTTCCGACGCCACCGCTGCTGCTGTTCCGACGCCACTGCTACTGCCGCCGTCACCCGCTGCTGCGCCGATCACCGCTACCCCGATCGTCACCGAACACGACCCCGCTACCACCTTTGTAAGCCTCGTAAACTTTACTTTGCATGCTAACGTAACCGGTTAACCCATAATGAACCCCGAGTCTTGATCTTTAGTTCGGTTCCGTTCGGGTTAAAAACCCACATAAAATGATAACATTTCGGTTTGGGTAAACACCCGTTGTTACTACAAAGGTGACGCCTTCGGGATTACGATCGACTCTCGGGACATATTTAGTGTAACATAATGGTAATTCGAATACTAGTAGAACACTTTGATTAGTATGAACAATTAAAACGATCAAAATATATAAAGTTATAATTGTTTTATAACTAACATCGCTCGTATGTAAAACAAATAATTATGATGAATATTAAAACATCTCGTTACTTATTTTGACGTGTCTAGTGATTGATTTTGAAACGATGGACATATTAAGTATAGAGACAACAACCGTTCGGATATATATATCCTAACGACCTCGGACTAATAACCGAAAGTGTTATAATAATCCATGGACTTAAAAAGACAATTAGAAGACGGATCTAACTCGATATATATATATATATATATATACATTAATATAATAGTAATATTAATGATATATATACTTTGTTAACCGTCTTGCGAACTATTGTTTTATTTTTTTCATATAAAATGAAATTGGACTAAGAACATTATTTTGTTTACGTTCTCGATATCATTTCAATTATCTATTAAATATCAAGTTAAGATCAAACATTCGATGTTATCACTTTCAACAAATTGTCTTTTAAACAAACGAAACCTTTTTGGTGTCCACACATCAATATTTAGGGAAAGTCTGCAATTAAAAGGCATACCTTACCAACGCGTTTCGCTCACGATTTGATTAATCAAAACGAGACTCAAAATCATTATAAAATGAAAGAGGATTACTAATTATATTTTCTTTATATTATTTCTTCAAAGATAATAATAACTCGAAAATATATATGTTTAAGTGTATATTAAAAATGTATATATATAACTAAAGTATATATATGTTTAAACATTTACTTTACTTATAAACCTTATTCGTGATATTAATTGAACAAACCTTCGGCGTTTTACTCAAAATATATCTTTTAAACGAATAACTACAACATACAAACGGAAACGAATTGTCAAGACTCGACCCAACTTATTGGTTAACCAGGACGTTAACCAATCGAATCCAAAACCTGAGACTTGTTATACTACTATTTATAGGACAGCAATCGTCACAGCTTGTATCTGTTCTTTTCATCATTCACCTAAAAGAGGTGAGTTTCACGGCCCCTTTCCTTTATAAACTGCTTTATACTTTTGGGGGAGAAATCATGATCAAACAAATCTTTTTACTTGATATTATGGTATTACTGTTACGCTATTGATTATATGTTCTTTCATACCCCTTCATAGTAATTTGCTAATAACATATTGCTACAAATCCCATCATCAATTGATTTCAATTAGTTCCTGTAACGAAACGATGACTAGTGAATAGATCTATTTGGGTTGACAACCCTACCCTATCTGGTAGCTCCAGTTCTGACTCACCGGAAATTAGTCTGGGGGTACATGTCAGTTATTTTATGCCATTGGTATTTCTTAGGGGAAGTTACCATCGATGGGTAAATCTGTTAAGTGTTTGAAATCAAGGAACAGGTAGATCAAAGCATCAAACGAGTAACCTTTATAATATCTTGTATATCTTCAACATTTTACAAATACATTTTGTAGAGTCTTAAACCTGTGAACTCACCAACGTTATGTTGACCTTTTCAAACTCATGTATTTCTCAGGTAAATGAAAACCGCTCTCGGCATGCAAATGGGAAGTCTATCAACTAATAGGACCTGCTTTAGGAATGGTGTCATGGTCGTTCCTTTTTATTAAATAAAATCATGAACAATCGTAATAATTATCGTATTTCATCTTTCAGTATTGTAATATATTATTGGCTTTTATGAATTCCGCTGCAACTTTAATAAATATTTCGATCTTTAAAATCTGTTAGAGGTCGTTCCTCGTAACCACGACTATGACCCCATGACGTCACATGCCCACGTAATCGGAAACATCGGGGTGTGACAGATTGGTATCAGAGCCGTGGTTATAGCGAACTAGGTAACAAAACCAAGAAAACCTAGACTATAGCCCGCTCTACGAGACTTCCATTTGCATACGAGACTTACTACAAACATCCTGAGGTACACTTATGAATATATGTGTAATAACTCTTGTGTAGCTTTATTACTACTTGCATATATTTACATGTTTACACCTTACATCGATATGCACATGATTATTACTAACATTGTTTTGTCTTGGAATATTTTATCGCAGAGATGGCTTCAGATCAAGTCATCTGCATATCTTCCGAGGCAGAGCATTGTGATTCTACGCCAGATTTCCCTCCATTGGCACCTTTAGGCATAACACCCACTACTGCAGGTTTCCTACCCACAGGATCCGCCACTAGTGCCACCCCACGCCACACATCAGATGACACGACCCAAGGGCCTGCTGAGATAGCTCCCGATGTTGCTATTGCCCCTCCACCTCCCATACTTCCTACCACCATTGAGCCTCTCCCCACACCCGAGGACCCGGATATCTCTCCCGGCCGTACTAGGGCAATCGGGACCTATCGCCGTGTTCCTAACGGCGGTAGGCGGGGGTTTACGCCGCGGAAGACCGCGGGACTCCCCAAGAAGCGTTCCGCTTCCTCCCAGCACCCTGACCAGCCCGCTCCAAAGCGGAAGCGACGGACCGAGGCCCGAAACCTAGGATTCCTGTTAGATGCCCTTCGGGAGTGGCGCATCAGCGAGGGACTCCCCAGCTCACACGAGGTTGGAGAGTCATCCGCGACTGCCGCTGCTCGTTCGAGCATTCCACCACTTACCAGGGAGCCTGTTACTGAGACAGTCCCGCTCCTAGTGGCCCGGTTATGCCGCCACGAGCACCGATTAGACACGATGGAGATAGATGTGGCCGAGATACCATCAGCTGAGGATCTTATGGAGGTAGAGATGCGATTGACAGGAGTAGAGGAGCTGCTAGACACTACCATGAGTGACTTAGACACAGTAGTAGGACATGTGACTGCTGTTGGTACTTTTGCTATCAACAATTTCCTTTTGTACCGTCAGCTAGAGCAGCGAGTCACCACACTACAGGATTATGTAGCAGCTAACCAGACTTACCTCTCTTCTATCTTTCAGACCCTAGCCTTCCTATCACTCCCAGCACCACCAGGACCCCCAGGACCCCCAGGCCACCAGGACCCCCAGGACCCCCAGCACCCCCAGGACCCCCAGCACCCCCAGGACCCCCAGCACCCCCAGGACCCCCAGGGTACCCCTTTTAGATAACTCCTCACCAGTAGACGTAGTCTACAAATTTTGGGCTTACTAATTATTCGGTTATGTAACTTTTGGTGGGCTTGTATACCCAAACACTTTCTATATTATCTATGAATGTTATATCGGCTGGTCTAGAACGTATGTAACCAGTGTAGCTAATCTAAACTTATGTAACCGATGTTTATTAGTAATACGATGTTTATATTATGACTATTGTTTGATTGTGACATTAGTTCTTAAACATGATGTTGCTATACATATATGTAATTATATATATATGCACTAATATTAAAAACTATATCATGTGAATCTCTATAGTAATATAGGCCGTCCAGGCATAATACCAGATCCAACAACAATGAACGCTGCTGAAATTGAGGCCCTTATTACGCAACGAGTCGCCGATGCAGTCGCCGCTATTGGAGAACAACGCGAGCGTGATAGACAGAACAACCCGCCCCGCGGTAAGTCCATTACCCGAAACGTTAAGCCAGAATATAAACCACCTTACGGAAATTATATTCAGCACTCCCTAACTAACGTTTCAGGTCCACGCGAGTGTTCTTACAAGGATTTCATGAACTGCAAACCCGCTACCTTCAAGGGCACTGAAGGAGCCGTGGGTTTAATTCGATGGTTCGAAAAGGCTGAATCCGTTTTTCGCATAAGCAATTGCCCTGACGAATACAAAGTGAAATATGCGACCTGCACGTTCATCGATGGCGCGTTAACCTGGTGGAACTCCCACGCTGACGCCATGGGAACAGACCTAGCCTATGAGTTAACGTGGGATGAACTCAAGCAACTTCTAAGGGACGAGTACTGCCCGCGCGAAGAACTGCAGAAGCTGGAAGCAGAATTTTGGGGACTAACCATGAACGGGTCAGATGTCGCCGGATACACTAAACGATTCCGCGAACTAGCTCATCTTTGCTCAAACATGGTCACGCCCCTGTACAAGAAGATTGAAAGATACGTCTGGGGACTTGCGCCGCACATCCAAGGAAATGTCCTTGCATCCAAGCCAGCCTCGTTCCAGGAAGCAGTGCGTCTAGCACACAGCTTGATCTATCAAGCCACCCGCCAGGGTACAACCTTTCCCAAGAAGAATCCCGAAGTTAAAACCCCAGAAATCGGCTCAAGCAGCCCAACGGGAAGACAACCTGACAACAAGAGGAAAAGAGGATTCTGGAAGGACAGGAACAATAAGAACACTGAAAAAGCACCGGAAAGGAACCCGGAACCAGTAAAAGTTTATGCTGCAACTGCACCTCCACAGGAACCGAGGAAGTCAAACTACACTGGCACCGCACCTCTGTGTAACAAGTGCAACCTTCATCATACTCTCGACTGCGGAAATGTCTACTGTACCCGCTGCAAGGCCAAGGGCCACATCACCCGTGACTGCCCAAATCGCTCCTGCTTTAATTGTGGTACTGCTGATCACTGGAAGAAAGACTGCCCGAAACTAAAGAACCAGAATGCCAATCAGGCTAGGGGCAGGGCATTTGTGATCAACGCAGGAGAAGCCCGCCGTGACCCCAACACTGTGACGGGTACGTTTCTACTCAATCATCACTTTGCCTCCGTATTATTTGATACCGGAGCTGATAGGAGTTTCGTGTCTACCGATTTTAGTCAACTGTTTGAAGATACCCCTATTGCCTTAGACACTAAGATTACTATAGAGTTAGCAAATGGTGATTTAATAGAAACCTGTAAAATCTACAAAAATTGCTCACTCGAGCTCTTGGGCCACGCTTTCAACATCGACCTAATGCCGGTTGATTTAGGAAGTTTTGACGTAGTCATCGGAATGGATTGGCTATCCAGAAATCTAGCAGAAATTGTTTGTCACGAGAAGATAGTACAAGTGCCGTTAGCAGACGGTAGTACCCTTCGTATCCAAGGAGAAAGAAGTGGGACTCCACTGAACCTCATATCCAGCATGAAGGCACGAAAATTCCTTCGTAAAGGATGTGACGCCATCCTAGCCCACATCACGGAGAAGAAGCCTAAGGAAAAACGCATTGACGATGTACCAACAGTCCGCGAATTTCCAGAAGTTTTCCCGGAAGATCTGCCCGGTTTGCCGCCCCTTCGACAAGTGGAATTTCGTATCGATATGACGCCCGGAGCCGCCCCAGTCGCCAAATCTCCATACCGCCTCGCACCATCTGAAATGCAGGAATTAGCAAACCAACTCCAAGAGCTACTTGATAAGGGATTTATCCGACCAAGCCACTCTCCTTGGGGCGCACCTGTTTTATTTGTGAAGAAAAAGGACGGAACCTTTCGAATGTGTATCGATTACAGGGAGTTGAACAAACTGACGGTGAAGAATCGTTATCCATTGCCTAGGATTGACGATTTGTTCGACCAACTCCAAGGATCCAGCTACTACTCCAAGATCGACTTAAGGTCCGGTTATCATCAACTCCGCGTACGAGATGAAGATATACCAAAGACAGCTTTCAGGACGCGCTACGGTCATTACGAATTCCTAGTGATGCCATTTGGATTGACCAATGCGCCAGCTGTATTTATGGACTTGATGAACCGTGTATGCAAACCTTACTTGGACAAATTTGTTATCGTGTTCATCGATGACATCCTGATCTACTCACGTAGTATGGAAGAACATGAACAACATCTACGACTTGTGCTGGAGTTACTCAAGAAGGAGAAACTGTATGCCAAGTTTTCCAAATGCGATTTTTGGATACGAGAAGTACACTTTCTGGGTCACGTAATCAACAACAAAGGAATTCATGTGGATCCAGCCAAAGTAGAGGCTATCAAGGACTGGAGTGCTCCAACGACCCCATCAGAAATTCGACAATTTTTGGGTCTTGCGGGTTACTACCGCAGATTCATTGAAAATTTTTCCAAGATAGCTCAACCCCTAACCGCGTTAACTCAAAAGGACAAGAAGTTCGTCTGGTGTACGAAGGCCGAAGAAGCATTCCAACTGCTGAAACAAAGACTATGTGATGCACCAATCCTATCACTACCCGATGGGATCAAGGACTTCGTAGTTTACTGCGATGCCTCACATCAAGGACTGGGATGCGTTCTAATGCAAAGAGACAAGGTCATCGCTTACGCTTCTCGACAGCTCAAGATTCACGAAAAGAACTACACTACGCATGATTTGGAGCTGGGAGCCGTTGTCTTCGCACTGAAAATCTGGAGACACTACCTGTATGGAACAAAGTGCACTATATTCACTGATCACAAAAGTCTCCAGCACATTTTTGATCAGAGAGAATTGAATATGAGACAACGACGTTGGGTTGAATTGCTTAATGACTACGAGTGTGAGATCCGCTACCACCCAGGCAAGGCAAACGTTGTGGCAGACGCCTTAAGCCGGAAAGAACGAGTAAAACCGCTTCGAGTACGAGCCCTGAACATGATCATTCGCTCCAACCTCACGTCACAAGTTCGTGATGCTCAAGTTGAAGCTCTCAAGGAAGAAAACCTGAAAGAAGAAGGACTACGTGGCATGGAGAAGCAACTGATGGAAAAACCCGACGGTACTAAGTACTTCATGGAGAGACTATGGGTACCAAACTTTGGCGGGTTGCGAAAACTAGTATTCGACGAAGCACACAAATCCAGATACTCGATTCATCCAGGAGCAGATAAAATGTACCACGGACTGAAAGATCAGTTCTGGTGGCCCAACATGAAGGCCGAAGTTGCCACCTACGTAGGAAAATGCTTAACGTGCTCAAAGGTTAAGGCAGAATACCAAAAACCCTCTGGATTACTAACTCAACCAAAGATTCCCCAATGGAAGTGGGAGGAGATATCTATGGACTTCATCACTAAATTACCAAAGGCAAGATCTGGATGCAATGCTATTTGGGTAATAGTAGATCGCCTAACGAAGTCAGCTCACTTCTTACCAATCAAGGAGACAGATAGCATGGAAAGACGAACCAGGATCTACATGAAGGAAGTAGTGTCGCGACATGGTGTACCTATTTCTATCATCTCTGATCGTGACAGTCGTTTCACGGCAAACTTTTGGAAATCTCTCCAGAAAGCTCTAGGTACTCGCCTCGACATGAGTACAGCCTACCACCCCCAGACAGACGGTCAAAGCGAAAGGACCATTCAGACCCTCGAGGACATGCTACGTGCCTGTGTGATAGACTTCGGTCCTAACTGGGATGAACACCTGCCACTCGCAGAGTTCTCCTATAACAACAGCTATCACACGAGCATTCAAGCTGCTCCGTTCGAGGCACTGTATGGGAGGAAATGTCGATCGCCCCTTTGTTGGACTGAGGTTGGCGACAGCCAGCTAACCGGCCCGGAGCTAATTTTCGAAACAACCGAAAAGGTGGTTCAAGTACAAAATCGCCTCAAAGCCGCTAGGGACCGCCAGAAGAGTTATGCTGACAATCGCAGGAAACCATTGGAATTCAAAAAGGGTGACCGAGTCATGCTTAAGGTATCGCCTTGGAAAGGCGTCATCAGATTCGGGAAACGAGGAAAGCTAAACCCTCGATACATCGGACCCTTCAAGATCATTAAGAAGATTGGCCCAGTTGCTTACAGACTACGCCTGCCTGCCGAACTCAGTAACGTTCATAACGTCTTTCACGTCAGCAATCTGAAGAAGTGCCTATCGGACGAAACGCTCATCGTTCCTCTTGATGAAATTCAAGTCGACGAGACTCTCCACTTCGTCGAGGAACCAGTAGAAGTCTTAGATCGTGAAGTCAAAAGACTAAAGCGTAGCCGCATACCCATTGTCAAGATACGCTGGAACTCTCGGCGAGGCCCAGAGTACACCTGGGAACGCGAGGACCAGATGCGCCAGAAATATCCTCACCTCTTCAACAATGCCGCATCCACCAGTACTCAGAATTAAATTTCGGGACGAAATTCTCTCAACTGGGGGAGAATGTGACAACCCGTCAGAAAACCAGGTCAAACCGTACCCTTTGACTATATTTATATATATATATATATACATGTTTGACCAAATAGGTAATAATAGTTGTGAAAGCTATACACCGAAACGTCCACACTTGACAAAGTTTCCACGTTTGTACTGATAAAACATCATAACAAATAGAAAGTTCTATCCTAAGATCGATGGAACTTCAATAACAAGAAAAATAAATATAAAAACTAACTTTTATATTTTCCAAACCAGCGTAGTGAGAAATCACGCTAACGCTCGACAACGCTTAATCGAATATTGCTAAATTTTAATCTATTATAAGATTGAATAATGAAATATCCGAGCTCTAGCCGAAACGATAAAATCATTTATTTATTTTCTTTACGCGATGTCGTGAATAAATAAAGTAATTAAATAAGTAAAGTTTTCTAAATAATTAAATTCACAACGAATTATAATTACACAACGATGTCGTGATCTCTTAAATAATTTAGGAGTTCGTCGCGGTCAAAACGGTTCAACGGTTGGTTAAATCATCCGTTTACAAAATGGGGACCGACACGAGCCACACCGACCCTTCAACTATTAATTTAGCCCAATCTAAAACCGGTTGGTTTAATAATTGTTATTTCTCGAATGCTCGACCGATCAAGTTAAATTCTTCTATAGAATCATAACAAAAAAAATTTAACTTGAATCCTTTTCTTATAAAAACTATGACGATGTATTAGATTTTTTATAAAAGATTTAAAATAAGTTAATCTAAGCTAAATATCTCCTTTTACCTAAGGTTAAAAAGAATTAACTTTAGTTTACTAACTCTAGTTAAGAAATCTTGTCAGAGATTTTATACCCACTTGAAAAACCTGCACTTCCTATTTATCCTCATCCACATCAAAATTCTTATACAAACCCACCACCACTTCACGACCACCACCCCCTGCCGACCCTCCTCCGCCGGCGACCTTTCCCCCGGCCGACCTCCCTCGCCGACGCCGACCACCACCGCGACCACCTCACCCCACCGCACCTCCTCTCTCCCTCCCGTCTTCTCTCCCCGTCGCGAGCCACCACCCCACATCACCCACCATCCACTCCACCGCCACCGCCTTCACCACCACCGATCATCATCCTCACCGTCGCTGCTGCCACTGTTCCGATCGCCACCGCTGCTGCTACCGTCCGTCACTACTGCTGCTGCTGTTCCGACGCTGCCACTGTTCCGACGCCACCGCTGCTGCTGTTCCGACGCTGCCGCTGTTCCGACGCCACCGCTGCTGCTGTTCCGACGCCACTGCTACTGCCGCCGTCACCCGCTGCTGCGCCGATCACCGCTACCCCGATCGTCACCGAACACGACCCCGCTACCACCTTTGTAAGCCTCGTAAACTTTACTTTGCATGCTAACGTAACCGGTTAACCCATAATGAACCCCGAGTCTTGATCTTTAGTTCGGTTCCGTTCGGGTTAAAAACCCACATAAAATGATAACATTTCGGTTTGGGTAAACACCCGTTGTTACTACAAAGGTGACGCCTTCGGGATTACGATCGACCCTCGGGACATATTTAGTTAACATAATGGTAATTCGAATACTAGTAGAACACTTTGATTAGTATGAACAATTAAAACGATCAAAATATATAAATTATAATTGTTTTATAACTAACATCGCTCTATGTAAAACAAATAATTATGATGAATATTAAAACATCTCGTTACTTATTTTGACGTGTCTGTGATTGATTTTGAAACGATGGACATATTAAGTATAGAGACAACAACCGTTCGGATATATATATCCTAACGACCTCGGACAAATAACCGAAAGTGTTATAATAATCCATGGACTTAAAAAGACAATTAGAAGACGGATCTAACTCGATATATATATATATATATATATACATTAATATAATAGTAATATTAATGATATATATACTTTGTTAACCGTCTTGCGAACTATTGTTTTATTTTTTATATCAAATGAAATTGGACTAAGAACATTATTTTGTTTACGTTCTCGATATCATTTCAATTATCTATTAAATATCAAGTTAAGATCAAACATTCGATGTTATCACTTTCAACAAATTGTCTTTTAAACAAATGAAACCTTTTTGGTGTCCACACATCAATATTTAGGGAAAGTCTGCAATTAAAAGGCATACCTTACCAACGCGTTTCGCTCACGATTTGATTAATCAAAACGAGACTCAAAATCATTATAAAATGAAAGAGGATTACTAATTATATTTTCTTTATATTATTTCTTCAAAGATAATAATAACTCGAAAATATATATGTTTAAGTGTATATTAAAAATGTATATATATAACTAAAGTATATATATGTTTAAACATTTACTTTACTTATAAACCTTATTCGTGATATTAATTGAACAAACCTTCGGCGTTTTACTCAAAATATATCTTTTAAACGAATAACTACAACATACAAACGGAAACGAATTGTCAAGACTCGACCCAACTTATTGGTTAACCAGGACGTTAACCAATCGAATCCAAAACCTGAGACTTGTTATACTACTATTTATAGGACAGCAATCGTCACAGCTTGTATCTGTTCTTTTCATCATTCACCTAAAAGAGGTGAGTTTCACGGCCCCTTTCCTTTATAAACTGCTTTATACTTTTGGGGGAGAAATCATGATCAAACAAATCTTTTTACTTGATATTATGGTATTACTGTTACGCTATTGATTATATGTTCTTTCATACCCCTTCATAGTAATTTGCTAATAACATATTGCTACAAATCCCATCATCAATTGATTTCAATTAGTTCTGTAACGAAACGATGACTAGTGAATAGATCTATTTGGGTTGACAACCCTACCCTATCTGGTAGCTCCAGTTCTGACTCACCGGAAATTAGTCTGGGGGTACATGTCAGTTATTTTATGCCATTGGTATTTCTTAGGGGAAGTTACCATCGATGGGTAAATCTGTTAAGTGTTTGAAATCAAGGAACAGGTAGATCAAAGCATCAAACGAGTAACCTTTATAATATCTTGTATATCTTCAACATTTTACAAATACATTTTGTAGAGTCTTAAACCTGTGAACTCACCAACGTTATGTTGACCTTTTCAAACTCATGTATTTCTCAGGTAAATGAAAACCGCTCTCGGCATGCAAATGGGAAGTCTATCAACTAATAGGACCTGCTTTAGGAATGGTGTCATGGTCGTTCCTTTTTATTAAATAAAATCATGAACAATCGTAATAATTATCGTATTTCATCTTTCAGTATTGTAATATATTATTGACTTTTATGAATTCCGCTGCAACTTTAATAAATATTTCGATCTTTAAAATCTGTTAGAGGTCGTTCCTCGTAACCACGACTATGACCCCATGACGTCACATGCCCACGTAATCGGAAACATCGGGGTGTGACAGTAATTTAGGGATGTGTTGATTTTTAAAAAACTCTTGTGTGATGTGTGTGTATTCGGCCTAACCGATTGAGGAGAAGAAAAAGAAAGAAAAAGCAATGGAGTTGGGGGGGGGGGGGGGTCGAACTTGGGATTAAACCGGCCCAAAAGAAGGAAAAGAAAAGAGGAAACGGGCTGGCAGGTCATGAATTTGGGCCAAAAGAAAAGATAACGGGTCTGGAAATCAGTTGGGACGAGAAGAAAAGAAAATAAAAGGATTGGGCCGAAAGAAATATATGGGCCGAACAGGCCTTTGGACTGATTTTGAGCTGCTAGGCCGAGCCAGGCCTCGGGTCGGGACATAAATGAATCAGTTTTGGTTACTGGGTCGAGTTGGATGGGTCCAGGCCTTAGATTGGATCAAAATGGCAGTTGGGTCGGTTTGGGCTAGATTAGGCCGCAAACCACTCTTCAGGCCTAAACCCCTATTGGGCTAAATGGGTTTGGGCCTAGGTGATCCGGATGAGGTAAATGGTTGAAAAGAGAAATAGTGGAATGATAAATTGAACGGAAGTGAATGACACAAATCTTGATGTGTTGATTACATTCTAACTGTGAATTTCTTTGATTGATTAGAATTAAAGACGGCGTTCGTCGAACGTTTGGTTTATTATTCACGTGTATATATATATATATATACTAGTTTTTGATACCCGTGCGACGCACGGGCGGTTTTAAAAAACGAATACAAAATTTAACATGTTATAAAAATGTAATCCGATAATTAGAATTAAAGAAAAAAATTAACATTCGACAATATAAAAAGTTACAAATTTAAAAAAAAAAGTATTCATATCCTCATTTATTATGAATCAATTTCATTTAATTTCAGTTTTTAAATTAGGATATGAGATATGCATTTATTGTCAATTACTTTGTTAAAAAATTAGTTAATGACTTTGTCAATTATTCAAACCAATTAGAAAAATATAAATAAGGCAAACCATTTGAGCGGGAAAATGAAAAAAAAGGATTGTTGTGGTGATGCCATGTGGCATTCAATCTTTTCATATATATATAATAATGAAAAGTAGAAAGTAAAATGTACATAATGAAATTAAAATTCAATCATTTCAACTAAAAGTCAGTAGAAACATATAATAAGTTATAAAAGGAAATTACAAATTGGAAAATACAGATTTATAAACAACGTTCTTTGTCTGATTAGTCACGTTGTCCTCTTCATCCAGTATCAAAAGTTTAAGTCCATCTCTGCTCTTCACTCTTGACAATGCTATGTAAAGTTGTCCGTGACTGAAGCATGGATTTTTTTAGATACAATCCAATTTTGATAGTGACTGCCCCTGACTCTTATTAACGGTCATTTCCAAGCATACCGCAATTGGATACTGCAACCTTTTAAATTTAAAGGGAATTTTTTTATCCGAAGGAGACATGGTAATCCGTGGAATAAACGTACGATGACCGACATTATTTCCAGAAATGACTTCGGCTTCTATTACACGTTTTCCAAGATATGTTATCTGAAGTCGCGTGCCATTACAAAGACCGTTTTTCTGATCAATATTTCTTAGCAGCATGACAGGGGCACCGACCTTTAAAACCAATCTATGGCTGGGAAGACCAGAAAACTGTAAACCATTCAGAAAATCTGGTGAGTAAATATTCTGATCTACGCTTTCTTGAACATCCTCGCTTTGGCATAAGCAATCAGAACTCAAATATTCTCTTTCTTCACCTGGTATGAGTGATAACAACCTGTTATTGATGTCGTAAACAATTTCATTTGTAGGTGCCAAAATCGCTCTTTCCTTCCAATAAGCTGGATCTTTGTAATTCTGAATGATAGAAGATAAACGAAATCAATAAGTTGTTGGAAAGGATCAGCCGAATCTTTTATAAGCAGATCTTCTGGAATATCAATAATGGCGTGACCATCATTTTCACCACCAAGTTTACCTTCACCCAATTGTAAAAGCCATTCAGCAAATGTTTTAATACTTTCTCCATTTTTAACAACTAAAAAGAAATTGTTTAATTATTAGTAAGAAAGTTACGTGAATAAAAATTTTAACATTTGACCCCTATAATATTATGAATATAACTGAACAATTCTTAAATTGAGTTTAATGATGATATTATAATATGAAATTATAAACAATTGTCGCTCAAATGATATAAATTTTGAACAATTCTTAAATACGAGTTTAATGATGAAATTAAAATATGAAACTATATTCGTTGTCGCTAAAATGATATTATTTGTTTGTGAAATATGAGTTTAATAATGGAAAGTAAAAGATGACTTTGTATAATATAGTCAACGACTTAATACCATATTTAAGTAATATCATTTTTTATTAACATTGGTTTTGTAGATTTTATTTAAGAATGTGGAGTGAAAGACAAATCAAAACGTGCATCATCATTGGCAACTTATGTGATATGACTATTAGTATGCTCTCATTGTTTTAAACCGGTTTTAAAAAATATACATCCTTCTTAATTAGTAGTATGACAATTATTAATATTTGCTGTAACAAAATATATATATATATATATATATAAGACATGTAGGATGTTAAATAAAATGATAGAATAATATTACAAAACTAAAAGTATCAATTTAAAACGATGAACTTTAACATAAGTTAAAACGAAACCATGAGCCTTGACTCTGCCTTGAATTGTGTTGTCTGTTGATGATGTTGGAATGTTACCTGGAAGCAGAGAGGAAACTATAAGTATACGATACAGTATTAGAGTATAGCGGTGTTGAAACATATATGCGTTATTAACATAATTAAAAAATATGTAGCAACTTACCATTTGAAATATCAGAAAGAGGAATCCTGTTTACAGTAGTTGATGTCGACGTAAACCGATTGTCATTCGATTGTGAAACAGATCGAAGAGGAGTTCGATTTGTAATATCCGATGTTGTACAAATGAAATTGTCATTGGATTGTTGAAGAAATCGATGAGTGGCTGGAAAAAACGATTTGAAAATAAGATTATGTATATAACAAAAAATAATATTATCCATAAAAATGAAAGTATGAAGAGCAGATTGTATACGATATGAAAGATGGTTGTGGTTGTGATCTTGAATTGACAATGGACGTTGATGACATGCTTTGTTGGCTCGTTTACGTTTTTTCTCGTCCAAGATGGCTTTTCTATGCAGACGATTTTGTTTTCCGCTTTCCTTGTTGTTCATATTGTTGTAGAAGAACCTTCAATCATGAAAAGTGGGGTAGGGAAGATAATGAAATGAGATGAAGAACCATCAATATATGAAATGAGAATTATAATTCAAATGTCTGGTGATAATTGATTCCCCAAAAAATGGGATTTGATTTAGTTTCCCTCAATATCATGGTCAACAAAATCACCTAACAAATCTCGAAATATTTATCTATAAATGTTGAAAATTTAAAACCGGTCAACAAAAAAAAGATATATTTAGAAAAAAATTTCGTTTAAATTTGAATTTGTTTTTAACGGTGATCTCCTAACTTGAAGGCATACTGAACATTCTTTTAATTATAATTAATGTAAATAGTTTATTAGTCAAAAAAATTCGTTTAAATTTGAATTTGTTTTTAACGGTGATCTCCTAACTTGAAGGCATACTGAACATTCTTTTAATTATAATTAATGTAAATAGTTTATTATGTAACGGTGATCTCCTAACTTGAAGGCATACTGAACATTCTTTTAATTATAATTAATGTAAATAGTTTATTATGTAAATATTTTATTAGTCAAACATTGTGAGCTTGACTATTATTTTGATTAAAATTGGGCATTTTGAAAGTGGTATTTTGAAGGGAAACGTGGCATACTTGACCCAAGTGGTGGCCACAAACTTTTCTTTTATATATATATATAGATATAGATATAGAATAGATATATTGTGAATATACTAAAAGAATTTTAAATAAAATATATACATAAACAATAATTTTGTTTGAATTGTTAAACATGAATCTGTCGTTTAACGAATTGAATAGATTGAACGTGCTAGATGTAACACGATTGCTTTGAAAAAATTTAAAATGAGTTTTTAATATTTTCTTATTGTTAAAATTCCACAAATAATTTTATGAAACTTTCTTGTTATTGAAGTTCCAGTTTGAATAAACGTAGAACTCTACTGTTGAAATGTTTGATTTCCGATACGGGCATGGGTTGTCAAGTTTTGAATGTAAACACATTTGCACATAAGATTATCTAATTAATCAGATTAAGTCTAAAACAAATAGTTTATCAGTTAATTGCACGTATATATAGTATTAATGTTGACCTGAAATTTTGAATTAATTGTCACATTACAAAAATCATTAAAAGCATTGGTATCACATGATTTACACAAAATCAATTACCGTCTTATGTTTAACCTCACACCTTTCACTATTTGGTGATAAAAATGGACTAGGAAGTACATAACTCCTTTCTAAGGATTTAGGGTAGTCCCTCATAGTGACCTCATTAGTTAATACAATTAGGTTGTCTTATTGAACCTAGAGAATGGTCCTATTTCATAGGTTAGGTTTTCCTTCGCATCAACTTTTCCCAGTGGGCTTTAGTCCCATTCCTCTTAACGACTTCAAAACTAACTCTTTGCTTAAACCTTTTGTAAGCAGATCTGCAACATTATCTTTTGACTTCACATATTCAATCGAGATAACCCTGAAAGAGCGTGAGCGACGGATCGTCTACTCGATCATGATGATAAACGTGTAATTCAAGTATGAAATCAAGACACAAGATGTAAATACAATAAAAATTGTATTGATAAACTTCTGAGATTACACACACAAAAACACACAGTAGATTTGACCAGAAGTTACAATTCTATACAAGGCAACTCTATTTATACCAGACTTCACTGTCACGAACTGGAGCTCACGCGAAGTGAAACAAACAGAACGAAGTGTGACTTCGTGTCCACTTCATGGTGTCACGAACTGTCACTTCGTGTCACTTCTTGAGCAGCCTTCCAAGCCTCTTTGTCTTGTTTCTGATACTTCACACGACGAACCAGTTAATGGTTTAACAAACCCTCGATGAGAGTAGTTGTCATACCATATTATGTCTAGGTCTTATGTTCCTTAATTTACCATTGTATATCGCGGATTGGACGCGCCCAATTGCCGATTGACTGTCATAATATATGCAATTAGCCATCATTGGCTTAGGCCACCAAGGAATATATATCTTCCATAAATTGACGTAGCCATTCCGTCTCTTCACCAGATTTATCTAAGGCGATAAACTTAGATTCCATTATGGACTGCGCTATCATGGTTTTCTAGATGACTTCCAAGCAATAGTCATGCCACCAAGCATGAACAAATTTGCACTTGTTGATTTGGAATCCTTTATATCCGAAATCCAATTCGCATCGCAGTATCCCTCGATAACTGCCGGATCTTGGGTATAATGCAGTCCATAGTCATGCGTGTATCTCAAGTACCGTAGTAGACGAGTCATACATTTCCAATGCTCCGCACCTGGATTACTGGTGTACCTGCTCAGTCTGCTCACAACATAAGCCAAATCAGGTTTGGTACATGTCATAAGATACATTAGACTGCCAATAAACATTGAGTCCTTTAACTGAGCAACCTTTTTGCCTTTATTCTTTGCTAGATAGCAGGTAGTATCAACCGGAGTTTGAGACACACTCTTATCTTCCGTGTTGAACTTCTCAAGGATCTTGTCCACATAGTGCGATTGACTCAAGACAATACCATTTTGAGGTTCTTATGATCTTAAAACCAAGAACCACATTCGCGAGCCCCATGTCTTCCATGTTAAATCTCGCTTTCAACATATCTTTGGTAGCTTTGACCATCTTATCATCACTCCTAATGATAAGCATGTCATCTACATAAAGACATAGAATCGCATAACATCCAGGCATGTCTTTCGCATAGGCACACTTGTCACACTCATTTATATTGAATCCATTATCAAGCATGACACGATCAAACTTCTAGTGCCATTGCTTTGGAGTTTGCTTCAAGCAATACAAAGACTTGATGAGTCTACACACCTTGCTCTCTTGGCCAGGAGCGGGGAAAAACCCTCAGGTTGTTCCATGTAGATCTCTTCATCTAAACCATCATTTAGAAACGCAGTCTTAACATCCATTTGGTGAACTTCAAAATTTCGTAAAGCCGCCATTGCAATAGGTGAGTAAGTATCATAGTAATTCAGACCCTCCTTTTGCCCGTATCCTTTGACCACTAGCCTCGCCTTATACTTATCAATGGTGACATCATCTTTCACATTCTTCTTAAATATCCATTGATATCCAGGTGGTTTACAACCATCAGAAAGATCGACAAGCTCCCATTTATAATTCTGTAAGATAGAATCAATTTCTGTCTTGATGGTTTCTTTCCATTAAGGCGCATCAGAAGAGGTTACCGCCTCGTGGTAGGTATTGGGCTCACCCTCTACCATGTATGCCATGAAGTCTGGACCAAATTTTTTTTCAACCCATTGTCGCTTGCTCCATCTAAGTTCTCCCTCTTCAGGTGCTGGTCTTTCATGAATGTCATCATGAACTTCCTCACCAACAAATGGTTGTTCATGAGTGTCTTCATGCACTTCTTCACCAACCAATGGTGTCGATGAATTCGTGTGTCCTTGTGATAAACATGGGAACACATTTTCAAAGAATGGGGAAGTTCATGAACACCATTAAAGCGCCACATTGCGCCCATCGTTCTCGCCAAGCCTGCACGTGTGCGAGTGCGAGTTGGGGGTATTGCGCATCCTTTGGGGTCCATGGGGTGTCTCATACTTAAGAAAACAATCATGGGTAAAGTCCCCTCCTTATAAACCACTTTAAGTTTCATCCCTCAACCAATATGGGATGAGTTCCACACTATACTTAACCATTTTCTCTCAGTTTTCACAGCTTTTCACAGTCTGGAAACCTCAACTTTAAGCATCGATATCTCATTCATCCGAGCTTAGTTTTGGATGCGGTTTAGTGCGGTGGAAAGCCCTCACAACGTACTATGCAAAACCCGAAAATACAGTTGTATTAATCTCTATTAAGAACAATTTATTTCTGTCCAAAGTTTGTGAAAAACATATTTTCACACTTAGTGGAAAAACTCATTTTTCACTACTTCTTCTCCGAAAATTCCACCATTATTTTCATTTCCCTTTACTTTCAGGACGTCTCTTATACATTTTTATGTATTTTGTTAGTAGTTTAGCATTTCTTTTGTATTTCTAGTTTACCACTAAGGATCAAGAAGCATATTACGACAATTAAACTTTGGATTGTAGTTCATCCATGCATGTTTACTATTTCAAGAGAATGAATTTCTTTTTTATGTTGATGATTTCAAGTTAGTATCATTCTCCATTGAATGTGAGCTTTCTATCTTTTAAATTAAAGTATTTGACATTGTGCATGTTTTCAAAGTATCATGTTGATTCCGTCTTTTGAAAATTTGATGAGAGGCTAAAATGACTATGTACTAAATTTCTTAATTGTATGTTATTAACTATTTAACTATGTTGAATATAGTTACTTTGTGAATATGTTGAATTTCAGGTGTTCGGAGCTTTACGCATGCTATTTGGATGGAATTTGGTAGCAAAAAGAACTTATGAACGAGTATCTGGGACTGCTTTTGGAGTGTCGATTTGCAACTGATTTTCAGTCCCAGGTATCCTTTACTTTTCGAGAGTGCGGCAAGCAAGGCCGTACATCAGTGGCCAAATTAGAATTTCGCTAGATGAGGTCGTAATATACGGTCCTAGTTGGCTAAATTCTGTTTTTTTGGATTTTCACACCCCTATTTAACTCCAAGGTAGGTTTATGAAAAGTCACATTCTTCAAGTTGTTTTTTGAGGCGATTTTAGAGCACAGAAACATCTTGGACACCATTTTTTCATGTTGGAATTGTTTAACTCAAACGATTGCGATCGTTCCATGAAGAGCATGAGTAGCTAAAAAACCCGTGATCTTCTCTAGGTGTAGGGTTTGTTTTATTTTTCAGTTGTTTTCCTTCTTAACTTGACATTATGGGAATATTGGATTATTAACTAATTCAAGTTGGGTTTTTTTGTTTAAGTTAAAAGATTCTCACATCATTACTCTTAAAATTTAAATGAATTGTTAGGTGTGCGTGTTCAAACCAGTTATGTGAGAAACCATGACTATCACTCGATAATCTTCTCATTTATTGTTTTGAAAACCTTAATTCAATTTGCTAGTTCATTGTTTTAGTAAAAAAAAAATCTTTAATTATTTTTAAGTTAAGTAATTGGATAATTTTGAACACTTTTCACATACTCCGTTTTTTTTATTTCCTATTTTACTCTAGCTATCTAGGTTGAATAGGTTTTTTAGCGGACCACGCCATCCGCTTCAAACTTGCATTCATGTTTTTATATGTCTATGTATAAAATGAGTGCTACATTAGAAATGGTTGGTAAATGTTTTTACTTTAGGTAATTAAGTTGTAGTAGTTATTTCTTTACATGATTGAGAGTTTTGACACAACTTTAGGGATGCAACCCAATAGAATAATTGGTCTAAAGTCACCTAAGCCTTGAGGAGCCGAGACCCTAGGGATGATACAAATAAAAGAGGATCCACAACTTTTGGAGAGAGCCCCATAATGGAACATATCCATCACCTCAACAAAATCATGTTAAAGAATTGAACCTCCCAATTCTTTTTAATAAAATCAAAGTTAAAACCATTCGGGCCCAGGGCTTTATCCCCGCCGCACAACCACACCGACTGTTTAATTTCATCTTTAGAGAATGGACCAGGGACTCCGCTTCCGAGTTCGAAATTCTGTTAATACCCCTACAAACCATCGTAGGCCTCCAGAATTTATCTTTCGCAAACTTGGCTTGAAAGAACTTATTAACTTCCAATTTTATCATTGCTCGATCCGACACCCACCTGTGGCCAAATTGCAACCCGTTGATTCTACCCACCGCACACTTAGATTGCATCACCCCATGAAAGAAAAACTAGTATTTTCATCTCCCTCTCCACCGTCCAGAATTTATCTTTCGCAAACTTGACTTGAGAGAACTTACTAACTTCCAACTTTATCATTGCTTGATCCGACACCCACCTGTGGCCAATTTGCAACCCGTTGATTCGATCTACCCACCGCACACTTAGATCGCATCACCCCATGAAAAAGCCTAGTATTTTCATCTCCCTCCACCGTCCACCAAACCCGCACACTAATTAGATCGCATCACCCCTATTCTTATTCAAAAAATTTGTTCCTGCCATTACTAGAACACATTCAACTATACTTCAAAAAGTTCCATCTTTGAACACACAACCAAATTAGATACATCTTAGCAAACCAAACAAAACCAAAATAATCGAGTCGTTCAAAAAAGCCAGACTTCTAGAACCTGGTCAAAACGTGTTAATCTTGTTATTATGGTTAATAGAAAGTCGTAAAAAGTCAAAAAAACATTTATTAGGGTTTTATTGCAGAGTCCCCAAAAAAACAAACCCACATTCAATGCACACAACGCGGTTTGAGAGAGATGGTGATGATGACCATAATGGCACAACACACAGTAAGGCTATCCGTAATGGTTAAAGCCCCATAAAGCCCCACAAGGGGCATTATGCGCCATGTGGACGCTGACTGGGCAAGGGGCTTTATGGGGCTTTATGGTGTAGTGGATAAAGCCCCATAACGCCCCACAATCATTTGATTTATCCCCTCTCTCGGCGTTACCTGGCTAACGCCCGAGAATTTTTTTTCGTCCATAACGCCCCATAACGCCTAAGCGTAGTGGGGCGGGGCGCTATAAGGGGCGTTATGGGGCGTTATAGAGCCCAAAAACGCCCCATTACGAATAGCCTAAATGGGGTGGGGGTAGTGGGCTGACTTTAGTTTTAAGCTTCTGTTACCTCCTGTGTTTGCTGCCCTAGCTGTACCAGCATGCATGAGCTTTGAGTAAATGCACTTCTTGGGTCTTCGCTGTCACCCCCCCCCCCTCCCCCACCCCACCCCCTACCCCCCCCCCCCCTACTACCCCTTTGACTCTTTAAGTCAGCTTCTCACTCCACCATTGTCTCTTGCTTTCTTTGTATAGATAACCTTACCCAATTCTTGAATCTTGAGTCTCACCCTTTTCTGTTCCCAACAAAACACCATACATACATTCACCTTAAATCCTTCAAGATCTTCAATATTCCATCAAGCAGTCATCTTTTTTAAATCAAGATTATAGATCAAGAAAATGGGAAGACCACCATGTTGTGATAAACTTGGTGTGAAGAAAGGTCCTTGGACCCCTGAGGAAGATATCATGCTTGTTTCTTATGTTCAGCAACATGGCCCTGGTAACTGGCGCCAAGTTCCAACTAACACAGGTAAAAATATATGTGTATATATCACTTGATCTGTAGATCAACATGTATATATAAATGGTGGTACTAATTACTTGAAATTAATCTGTGTTAATTTGTGTTGATTAAAGGACTGAGCAGATGCAGTAAGAGTTGTAGGTTAAGATGGACGAATTATTTGAGGCCTGGAATCAGAAGGGGAGATTTCACTGATGATGAGGAGAAAATGATTATTCAGCTTCAAGCACTTCTTGGCAACAAGTAAGTTTTTTAAATAAGATCGGCCGTTTAACTCTAGGCCGGGTTGTTTGAAAAACCCTATAAACGGCCGTTTTAGTTTTTGTCAAATCTTCATGGCTTTTAAATTGAGGTAGTATCACGTTATACCCTTATATAAACATATGAAAGTTGGGGGAAAGTTGAAAAAAGGATTTTATTTTGGAGAATTGAAATTTAAATGTGTCGTTTTTTCAAGAGTTAGAAACCCTAATCGGTTTATTAGAAAAGTTTTTGAGTTTTTGGTCCAAGAATGATGAGGAAGTTGTGTTTTTGTGGATGCAGATGGGCAGCTATTGCTTCATATCTGCCCGAAAGAACAGATAATGACATCAAGAACTACTGGAATACGCATTTGCGAAAGAAGCTCACAAAGCTCCAAATGGGATCTGAGGAACATGATCTACTTCACAAGAAGAAAGATCGATTCATGTCTTCAACAACTTCTTCGTCTTCTTCACACGGCATCTCGAGGGGCCAGTGGGAGAAGCGGCTTCAAACCGATATCCATCTGGCAAAACAAGCTCTGAATGATGCTTTATCTCTAGATCATAAGCCAATTGTTGTCCCTCAAATCATAAAACCCTCCACACAAACACCTGTTTACCCTTCCAGCACCGATAACATTGCGAAACTGCTCAAAGGGTTCATGAAAAACACATCCAACAATCACAAAACATGTTCGAATGCAAGCACTCGTGAGTCCAGTGATGAAGGGAATGGTTTGAGCAGTGAAAGCAAGCCTTGTTCTGGAATTGATTTGTCAGAAGCACTCGAATCCCTTTTCGGGTTCGATAGATCATTCGGATCTCCGAATGATTCTGATTTTTCGCAGTCGAACACATCACCGGAGGGAAGTATGTTCCAAGGGGAGAGGAAGGAGGAGCTGCAGTTTATGATGTTTGAGAATTGGTTGCTTAATGAAAGTGATGGGGGTGTGGTTAATCAAGGAAAAGAAGAGTTATCTAACTTTTCCTTTGATGAAACCACTGATTTTTTTGGTAATTGATTTCTGTTTAGAAGGTTTTAATTCAAAACTTCTTCATTCATAGGTTATAATATCATTCAGTCTTGTGTTCTTTTTTGTTTTGTATTTTTTGGGGGCTTAAGTTAATTATTTGACATGAGAGAGGTAGAACTCAATTTGTAAAAGTATTACATCAATGATCTGATTATGCTTTTGACGTTAGTTTATCATTTTTTAATGATGTATGTGGTAGTTTTGTTTGCAAAAGATGAACACTAAACCCCTAAAATCAACTAAAATCAATCAAGTCTAGCTTTGTGTAGGTGGTTTCAACCACCAATTATTTTGTTCATCATTTTTGTCTTGTATTTTAATTTATTTTTTTTAACAGCAAATATTATTAAAAGCGGAACCACTAGCAATACGCTAGAGGCCACTAACATTACATGTATTTTCATTATTTTACTTGTAATAATACTTGTAATTTACTTTTTTTTCTATTGGTTTTTCTGTTCTAATAGAAAATAACATACAATTAATTGTTTTATTTAATTTATACAAGCGGTTCTATACTTAGAAAATATGTACAATATACTTTCACTAAGGCTAAACGTAGTGGGGCGTTTTTGGGCTCCATAACGCCCCATAACGCCCCATATAACGCCCCGGCCCACTACGCCCGGGCGTTATGGGGCGCTATGGAGCCCAAATTCGCCCGGGGCGTCAGCGTGATAACGCCGGAGAAAAGGAAAAAGTCAAAAAATTTAGCCGTTGAACGGCTATATATCCGTTAACTTTTTTTTTTTTTTTTAAAAATTTAATTTAAACACCTTTTTCACTATAAATACCCCACATATTTTATAAACTTTCACACACCACACCAACTCAATTCTCTTCTACTTCATCTATTTTCTTTTAAAAATGTTTCCCAACCAACCCAACAACCAACCCAACTCTCGACCTAATACCGGGGAGAACGAACCCGATCAAAACCTTTGGCAAATGTTTATGAACATGCCTCCCCCTCAATACCCGCCAATGAACCCCGCCACTCAACCTTTCCCGAACCAATTCTCAAGCATGAACCTTTACTCTCAAGGTTTTTCCCAATTCTCCCAACCACAATTTGGAGGTTATCCACCTCAACCATTTCAATCTTCTCCAACCCCACGACCTTCTCCAACCTCGCGACAAACTCCAACCCCTCGAGCATCTCAACCATTTTCTCTTCAAGATGAGGATGATGAAATCGTCCAAGAAACACAAGAGGTCGGTGCATCACAACCAAAACAAAGGAGAGGAAAGAGCAAACGATCTCACAAAAAAAAGGAGGACGACGCGAGAGCGACGAAGGAGATACAATTTTGGAGCGACGACGAGTGTTACGCTCTTTGTCGAGCTTACATTGAAGCTTCGGAGAACCCGACAAAAGGTTTTTTTTTTAACTAAAAGTTATATTTTTTTAAAAAAAATAATTTTTTTTTTACTAACTTTTGTCTCTTTTTTTTTTAGCAAACAATCAAGATGCGAGAGAATTTTGGGACGAGATTCGGTCCAAGTTTTTCACCTTGATGGGGAAGGGGGAATACCGAAACCCGGATTCGTTGTCGTCCAAATGGAGAGAAATAAACAGAAAATGTCAAGCTTTCTCAACTTACTATGATCGGTCCAGATCAAATTGGCCGAGTGGTGCGAACGACGCCGACATTTACGATAGGGCGGTGATCGAATATGGAGCGGAGCGTGGTCACTTCACTCTCAAAAGGTGTTGGTCGTTTCTCTACCAAAGCGAGAAGTGGAGATCGAAAGCGGATATAACAACACGTCAAACCCGAAAAAGCAAGAAATCCAAGACGTCGTCTTCCGCCGATCCCGAGTCGTTTGACTCCACCGCTCGAACATTCGAAATTAATTTGAATGATTCGGACAATGATGATGAGGATGATGCTCCGACTCCACCCGTTGAGACTACTAGTGGGAGGCCAAGAGGTCGAGATTTCGCGAGGGCTAACCGTGGAAAGGCTCCGGTCACCGAATTGCAAGCGGTGATGGCCGAGAGTATTCAAGATCTTGCACGGTCGAAGAAAAAGCAAGTCGAGCAAATCGACGATTATCAACTCGACAAGGATCTCGAGTTCCTCGCCCAAGACCCGCCTGAAAACGCTAATCCGGTTTACCTCGCCCTCCATAAGAAAAAGATGGAACGAATCAAGACAAAATACAAAATCACCGATTAGTATTTCTTTTTAAGTAGTTGTATGTTTTATTTTAATTAAGATGTATTTTTTTTAAGTAGTTGTAATTTTTATTTTAATTAAGTTGTCTTTTTTTTTTAACTTGTAATATTTATTTTTAATGAAAGTAGATTTTAAAAAAAAAAATTAAAAATAATAATAATAAGGTAATGATGATGGTGGGGCTTTATGGGGCTTTATCCACTACACCATAAAGCCCCATAAAAGCCCCTTGCCCAGTCAGCGTCCACATGGCGCATAATGCCCCTTGTGGGGCTTTATGGGGCTTTATCCATTACACATAGCCTAATTAATACAACCACCCATCCCTTTCTGTGATCTTTGGTTAAGATTTTGTTATTTGATCTCCCTGTAGATGATGTAGCTTGTTAACTTTCCGTGATTTTTGGTTAAGAATTTGTTAGTTGACTTCTTTCAGTCTTTGTAAAATTGTAGATGTGGCTTGTATAATTTGGCGTTACAAGAAGATAGTTTTTTTAGGACAATATTTTTTTTTCTTATCTAAGCACAAATTTACACGTGTTTATCATAATTTTTACATCCTAGGCTCAATACTTTTAGCTTAATTACACAGTTTTTTGTTATTTTGTTTTTTATGTGGCGTTATATCAATGCAACAGTTTTACGTGCCCGCATTGTCTGCATTTTCGTTTTTTTGTATTTTTTTCTAAGCATAACAAATTTAACACATAGGTTGGTGGTGTAATGAGTACTATACAGTCGTGTAACATAACTTTCAGATAGAAGGGTCAATACTTTAAATATTTGTCTTTTAATTTTAACGTCATTGCCATTGTATTTCCGGTTTTCTTTATGTAGATGCAAATACTTCGTGTACCCACGTTATCCCCACAACAACTCATGAGTAGCAAATCTAGTTTTATTACGATAAGATACTTAGGGGCTGTTTGATAGTTGTTGACTGAGTAAGAGCTGACTGAGTTAGAGCTAATTGAGTAAGAGGCTGACTGGGTAAGAAACTTTAACTGAAACTTGGTTGTTTGATAGTTGATGACTGAGTAAGAGCTGACTGAGAAATGTATATAACTATTTGTTTTTAATGTATTAAAAACATTTTTAAACATTCACCGAAAGCATATCAATATAGGTCTAGTTTGAATCGTTTTTCAATTTCGAGCGCATCGACGTGCTTATTTTCGAGATTCATTCAGTTTTGGAGGAGTTATGCCTGATTAAACATCATCGACATCGTGTTCATCTCGACTTTTCAAACATTCACCGAAAGCATATCAATATACGTCTAGTTTAAATCGTTTTTCAATTTCGAGCGCAACAGTGTGCTTATTTTCGAGATTTATCCAGTTTTGAAGAAGTTATGCTTATTTAAAATTAAAGAGTTTTTTTATTTTTTTATTTTAAATATACTGCTCCTTCATTTGTAATTTGAGAAGATCTCTTATTCGGTCAGCGAGAAGCATATCAAGGACTCGGTTCGATACAACTTATTCGGTCAGGGCAACTATTATTTTAATCAAACAAGCTGACTGCTTACCCAGTCCCCAGTCAGCTCTTACTGAACTGGGTAAGTCACAATCAAACAACCCCTTAATTTCTTTTGACATTTAAGGGATAATGCATGATACACAACGTATAAAAGATTCGTTGATCGAGTCATTCTAAATATTCAGATTAAAAAATGTTGAGGCAAATTAGATGATGTGACGGAATGAAATGAGGTTAGGTTTAACCGTCGTTTCGTAGTCTTCTCTATTAGTTTGGGAGAAATCTGTATTTTCTATTGATCATAAAAGTATACAATCCCGTTATATATATACTAGACACAATTACAAAATATAACCCTCTACTAAATACACATGTACATAAGCTGACTAATACGCCCCCGCAGTTTGAACGGGTGAAGAAACGTTCAAGCTGGAACGAAATTGCTGAAAGAGAATCCGCGGAAGACCCTTCGTAAATATATCTGCATACTGGTGCTCAGAGAGTATGTGTAGAACACGAATGCGTCCAATACGGACTTGTTCACGAACAAAGTGTATATCGATCTCCACATGCTTTGTTCGTTGGTGATGTACGGGATTGCCAGATAAATACACAGCAGACACATTGTCACAGTAGACAACGGTGGCCTGACGAACGGGCACATGTAACTCAAGTAAAAGATTTCTCAACCAACTCACCTCAGCCACCGCATTAGCCACGGCACGGTACTCTGCTTCAGCACTAGATCTAGATACTGTAGATTGGCGCTTGGATGACCACGATAGTAAATTATCCCCCATGTAAACGCAATACCCCGAGGTCGATCGCCGAGTATCCGGGCACCCACCCCAATCGGCGTCTGAATAAACTGTTAGAGCAGTAGAACGGGACGGACGTATCCGTAGCCCAAAGTGAAGGGTGCCCTGTATGTACCTCAAAATGCGTTTAAGAAACTGAAAATGCGAATCACACAGTGCATGCATGAATAAACAAACCTGTTGCACTGCGTAAGATATATCAGGTCGCGTGAAGGTCAGGTATTGTAACGCCCCTGCCAGGCTTCGGTATAACGTACCATCAGCCAATCGTGGTCCATCATCGGCACTCAACTTGGCATTAGTGTCAACCGGTGTAGCACACGGTTTGCAAGCAGCCATATTCGCCCGCTGAAGTATGTCACGGGCATACTGAGTCTGATTCAAGAAAAATCCACTAGAATCCCTAGTCACTTTGACACCCAGAAAGTGATGTAAATCCCCCAAGTCAGTCATAGCAAACTCTCGTGAGAGTGTAGCAATAATGTGGCGTAGGAAGGATGAATCAGAAGCGGTCAGGATGATGTCGTCCACATATAAGAGTAAATATGCAATTTTAGAGCCGTCCTGATAAACAAATAGACTCGTATCACTTAAGCTGCTTTTGAAACCCCGACTGAGTAAAAATGATGCAAACCGAGTATACCATGCCCTGGGAGCCTGTCTCAAACCATAAAGCGATCTCTTAAGCCTGCACACATAGTCTGGAAAATGGCTGTCAACGAAGCCGGGTGGCTGAGTCATAAACACTGTCTCATCAAGATCGCCATGCAGAAAAGCATTCTTTACGTCCAGTTGATGGACAGGCCAGCTCTTTGACAGAGCCAGGGATAATACTGTGCGAATGGTTGCCGGTTTAATGACCGGGCTAAACGTCTCTGTACAATCAACTCCCACCGTTTGCGATTTACCATTCGCCACTAACCGCGCTTTATAGCGCTCTAGTGACCCGTCCGACCGGAATTTGTGCCGAAATAACCACATGCATCTAATAACCGGGTGGTTAGGCGGTCGGGGAACCAATTCCCGTGTATCATTATCCTGCAAAGCCCTAAATTCATCGATCATAGCCTTGTACCAATTCGGATCCAGAATGGCTTTAAGGTAAGAGGTAGGTACCGGGGAAAAGGGAGACGTGTGGACATTGAGGTTGAGTCGGGTTACAGGTTTGGAAATCCCGGTTTTACCACGTGTTTGCATGGGATGATGATTTAGGGGTGGCGGTTGGGAACCCGTCTGAGAGGGAGCGGACGGGGTGGGTTGAGGAGTCGGGTCAGGTGGGGAGGGCGGGTTGTACGAATGAGGGGGCGGGTCGGAGCTGTTGGGCGCTGGGGTGTTTTCAGAAGATGGGCCGGAGTTGGGGTTAATATGAGTTGGGCCTGGAGGCTGTTGCTGGGCCGGGTTGGTTGGCGGAGTGAAATGGGGGGTTTGGGCTGGTATGACAGAAGGGTAGGAGTCCTCAAATTGAGGCTCCGGTCGAGATGCGTGATGGGTAGACGTGTGACTTGGGAAATCCTGTTCATCAAAAATTACATGTCTCGATAGATGGACCCGCCCGGTTTTCGGATCATAACACCTATAGCCCCGAAAATTTGTTGGGTAACCCAAGAAAATACATTTCACGGATCTTGGGCTCAATTTGTTTGGGGCGGTGCTCGAAAGATTTGGGTAGCATGCACACCCAAAAACCCGTAGGTGGTCATAGGACGGTTGTCTGTAGAAAAGAGCATGGGTCGGTGTGTGGAAATTGAGACGTTTTGTGGGAAGAATGTTGTGTAAGTAGGCGGCCGTGTGTAGCGCCTCAACCCAAAACGGTGGCGGAAGACGTGCTTGAGTGAGCAACGCCCGAATCATGTCGTTAAGCCGGCGAATCATACGCTCGGCCCTGCCGTTTTGAGGTGACGTTTGAGGACACGAGAATCGAAACACTAACCCATTATTATTTGCGAAATTTTTAAAGTCCCCATTATCGAACTCACCCCCAAGGTCACACTGAAAAGTCTTAATGGTTTTATTAAACTGTGTCTGGATGAGTTTATGAAACTTTGCAAATGTAGGGAAAGTTTCAGATTTTAATTTTAAAGGATAGACCCAAACATAATGAGTAAAGTTGTCTATCAACACCATATAATATTTGTAACCCGACTTACTTTGGACCGGAGAAGTCCATAGATCACAATGTATGATATCAAAGGCACAATGAGTAATATTCATAGAATCTGAAAACGGTAAACGTTTGCTATTAGATAGCTGACACGACTCACAAATGGACCCAAGTTTGCCCTTATTACAAGAAATTAAACAACGACTAGATAAAAACTCTAAGACTTGAGAACCGGGATGACCAAGTCTTGTGTGCCAAAGATAGGATCTGGAACTGGTGGAGAGGAAAGCCGATGGTGTGGTGGATGGCGTGAAAGGATAAAGATCGCCGTCACTGTTGTGGCGGGAAAGGAGCGCTCCAGTCTTGATATCCTTCACAGAAAAACCATAAGGGTCAAACGCAACAATAACTTGATTATCTATTGTAAATTGACGCACTGAAAGCAAATTATTGGCGATGTTAGGGGCGACAAGAATGTTTTTGAGGGTGTATGGTTTGGTGGTGGTGGAAATGGTTGAGGATCCGGATCCTGTAATCGGTATTGATTGGCCATTACCGACAAAAATGTGACTTATATTAGAATAGGATACAGGAGATTGGACCATACCTGGATTAGCAGTGACATGATTGGAGGCTCCCGAATCTATAGTCCAGCTCGAGTCCGGTGGCATCATCTGATTCGCTTGATATGCAGCACCGATGTCAGTGGGATTGAGAGCATCATATGAGGAGTAAGCTCCGCCAGTATAGTTAGCCGATGGTGGGGGATACGGGGAGTTCGGCCTAGCCTGCCACGGCTGTTGCGTATTCCAGTTGGGTGGGTTCGTCGGGTAAGGACAAGGAGGGGCGTTCCAGTAACCCCACAGAGGCATGTTGTTCGGTGGGTTGTTGTTACGATTGTTGTTTCTATTTCCATTGTTGCGATTACCACGGTACCCGCCACGACGATTGTTATTGCGGCCACGAAAATTGGCGGAATACCTTTGTTGATAGGGTTGGGGTGAGTCGTATGATCGGTTGGGATCAGGGTTGGTGGGGCGGTATTGCATGGGGTTGGAGGAGGGGTAATTGTGCATGAGAGGTGGCGGCTGTTGTTGGGATGCATGGGATGGCGGGTTCGGCTGGTGGGTGGCGGCTAGTACAGAGGAGGAAGTGTGGGGTAAGGTGGATGACGAGGTGTTTTGGCGAGCGGAGAGCCGGTGTAGTTCAAGGTGAACCATGTTACAGGCGGAGTCCCACGTGGGTGTGCTCTGGTTGATGAAAGAAGCCACGGTGTCATATTCAGCGGGTAAGCCCCGAACAAGTTGAAGCACACGCCGGTTTTCAGGAACCGGTCGTTCCACATCGTCCAATTGATCTGCAAGGTCAGATAATTTCTGAATATAATCGTCCATGGACGAGCATTTAGCAAGAGTTAGGGTTGTAAACTCCTGTTCTAATGCAGCAGCTTTGGACCCTTTATTGCTCAAAAAAATGTCCTGCAGTTTCACCCAGATCTGTCGTGCAGACTTATCAGTAGATAAAACTTTCTTTAATATTTCATCAGACAGAGTGGCATAAATCCACTGAACCACGAGAGCATCAATATCAGC
The DNA here is from genome assembly GCA_039602395.1 of Deinandra increscens subsp. villosa. Classification (NCBI taxonomy): domain Eukaryota; kingdom Viridiplantae; phylum Streptophyta; class Magnoliopsida; order Asterales; family Asteraceae; genus Deinandra; species Deinandra increscens. The sequence continues at coordinate 15,911,316 of JBCNJP010000015.1, read as the reverse complement.
CCATAGGCTGAACGTAGCATCGGTAGCCTCAGGTGGGTCAGTCCCATCAATATGGTTCATAACTTTATACGCCTTGGCATGAGTTTTAAACAATTTTACCCAGGACGAATAGGTTACCTTAGTCCCATCCAGTGGTCGAACACGAAGAATCACATTCGTAACGGCGTAGGCATTCTGCAATATCTTCTCCAACGCAGCGAGTTGCGGATCTGCCGTAGCATTAGGTTCCGTCATCGTTGAAGAGTCGGCAGAAGAAGAAGACGAGGGAGATTGTGGGTCGGAATCGGTGGTCGCCGTCGTAGCCGGAGGAGGCTGCCGTCGGCAGCAGGAGTTCGACCGAAAAAAAAATTCGAGGGAGGGAGGCTAGGGTTTTAGTGCTGTGATACCATATTAGTTTGGGAGAAATCTGTATTTTCTATTGATCATAAAAGTATACAATCCCGTTATATATATACTAGACACAATTACAAAATATAACCCTCTACTAAATACACATGTACATAAGCTGACTAATATTCCCATGATAATTAACCATGACTTTGGGTGAAGACCATGCCCCTTGTCCTAGACATGTTTCTGCGCAAAAAATGACACATTGACCACTCAAAAGCCACCACAACTATGGTATCCCTCCTACGTTCGAGCTCACACGTATGTATGCCACTTTTTACAAAGTTCATAGAGCATAATGCACGTTAGAAGGTTGACCATGACCGTGGGTTCAATACCCAGACCACTGCCATGGGCCCTGTCCTAGGCTGCCTATAAATACCAATATCTCCTATTTGCAGAACACGTCATTCGTATCCCTGCTCTTTAGTTGTAGGACGAATTTATCTTATTTTCCAGTAGTTTAGGCCTTAGGACTAGTTTAGCTCTTCTTTCTTGTAATTATTTGATCATCAAGTGTTGAGAAGCATTTTACAAATATCATACTTTGGATTGTGGTTTTATCATGTTATCTATTCCAAACATGATTATCGAGATTCTTATGGCCATCTTTGGCTAGTTTTCCATCACTTCGGTAAGATGATGCTTGTAAAAGACATTGAATACATGGAATATTAATCTATCTTGTTTTGTTAATGTTTTCAAGCTGGATCATTCTCCATTGAATGCGAGCTTTCTACTTTTTAAACTAAAGGATTTGTTGACCATGTGATTATTTCAAATTATCATGTTGATTATGTATTTTGAGGCTTGTATCTATGTTTTCGTATGTTTATGTATGAAATGTGTCCTACACTACGAATGGTGGTTGAAGTTTTTATTTTGGATTAAGATTATAGAAGTTCTTTCTTTGCAGTAGAAGTTTTGACAAACCTTAGTGTTTAGCTTTGAGGTTTCCAATTTATTGTCTAGATTTGCTAAGGGATTCGTTGACATAAACTCCGTGGTCACTTAGTATGAGTTGGAAATCTCTTTTGGGTTTTAGTCTTGGCTTGACCTTTTAATCTGATATTGCCATGGTTGGCATGTGTTTATCACTTTCACTTTCAACTATTATCGATGGACTGAATAGTCTAGATGAGGGCCAGTCCACATTATCACATTAACATAAATTTAGTCACTTGGTCTTCGTTCTAACACTGCGAAGGTATACATGTGCATATCATGTATGTATTTCAATATTGTTATAAGGGGATGTGTAACCCTAACTGGAGCCATTACATCTTTGCATTTATGATCTTGATAGATTGTCCATACATTTGAGTCTTTTGGTTGCTTACGAATTTGAACCTAAATGATATCACTTTTTGATTGATAGTTCTTTCTATTTCTTAGTTGTTTATTTTATAGTTGTTTATTTTATTTAGTTGTTTAACAAACCTTTGCTTTATTATTTGGCTAGCCAACAACAACGATTTAGTATTAGTAGCTACTATCTTCGATCGATAATCGATATCTTACCTAAACTATATTACTATACGATAGGTACACTTGAAGTAATTATCGTTTCATATATATAAAAAACTCAACAGTGTGCAACACAAACAGATTAAAAACATGTAGGAACTCTTTAATATTGTAGAAACTGAAGGAACTAATCCTAACCACACATTTTAATAACTAATAGATTTTATTTATTTTAATAAGGACATTACAAAGTCTTTAACCTTTATCACTACAAACAAATCCTAATTAAAATAGGATTAGGTAGTAAAATATCTTGATTAGTAATCATTTTACTTTTGTTTAATATATACCTCTTTACTTTTTTTCAACTTTTTATTAAACTTTTTTATCAACTTTTTTTAACTTACTTTTTAAACTTTTCTTTTAACTAAGATCAAATGGGTCCCCCAACATATAAAATCAGTAACTCATATATACAAAGTAATAATACGATGATAATTGTAATAACAATAATCAAAACTAAAGTATTATAGCAAAAATGTTCTACTTTAAATAGTTAAATAAATCGCGAAGCTCTCTTAACATTTTTAGTATCAAAGTGGTCAATCAAGCATTCTTAATCATGAAAGAAGTTCAAATGAGAAGTTTGTTTTGGGAAAAAATGATAAGAAGAAATTTCAGCCATATGCTAAAAACTAAAAAGAAATTGGGGTTATCGACAATTGGCATACGATGAGTTCTCTTCGTCAATACAATTCAATGTGAATTCTCTTCGTATGTGTCTTCTCTCTAGCTTCCATTTTAAGTTTTAGTGAATGCATTTCAAATAGGGTTTATTCATCTCTCTAAATAAAATAAATAAAATATTTTTATTCAAAAAACAGAAAAAATGTTAGACCTTTAATTTCGTTGGGGTTTATTCGATTAAAAGTTTAAAACAAAATCCTTATTGATTGCATGTTCTTCCTTTTGTGTAGATTAGTGAATTCATCTACTAAATGATTAAAAACTTGATGCGTACAACATTCAGTGTAGTTTGCTTTCGATAGTATAGTTTGATTGAAACTTATATTGATGTTTTTTTAGATAATTATAATTTGTTCAAAACTTTATTGAATCTTTTTTTACATTTGTCGTATTTAAAATTTATAAAGTGTATATTATAAATTTACAGGTTCTAATAGTGAATCCGGTTCGACCTTCCAAATTAATACATGTCAACCAGTTAAACCGTTTTTGACACAAGTCCAGTCCTATTTAAAAGTCCGATTTTAAAACATTGGATTTTGTTTATAAGAAAGCATTAGATCGATTTAACGGAAATGGAGAAAACACATGAATCAATTTAATATGCACGAGAAAGATAACAGGTAGTTAACTTTCGAGTTTGTTGTTCAAAAAAATAAAAAGTTAAACTTTTGGGTTTTCATTTTCTTCTTTGTGTGGATTTAATTAGTATATTGAAAAAAATAAAAATTGGGAAAGGGAACGGACATTGAGAGATATAAAGAAATATAAATATGTGGGCAGAAAGGATGGAATTGAATGGCCTTAAAATACCTGCAACTTCGACTTTTATTGCATACATGTGAAATGCTTTCATATAGCTCTTTAATAACAAATATTAAGAAACAATATTTTATGTAATACTAAAATTATGTTTATAATTTAACAGTTTTAAAAACCCATGTTTTATACATGATTTAAAATTTTGAATGATATACCTAATCTCTTCTATAATAAAGCAATTCTAAATAATCCAACGTGTCAAATTCCTAGCAACCCTCTTATGTTATGCCACTTGTAATTTTTTTAGAATTTTTTATTTTTTTAATTAATTTATTTTTCATTCAATGCATAAACCAGCGGGCTTTTATGAAAGAATTTGAAATTTGAAACTAAATAAGCAAGTCTGAAATTACCTTTTCATCTATCTAACTATTCAAGGAACCAGATTCGTGTACTTTTAGGGTTCATCAGATCTCTTCCAAATGGAGCCTTATTACCATAAAAATGATCTACAACGAATGGTCCTTCTTCAGTCAACTTTATTTCACCATTGATATTGCTATCTTTTCTAGAGTTTCTTACATCAAAATTCCATCTCTGATTTCAGGTTCCATACTTCACTCGAGCAATTATTTCAATTTTAGGGTTTCTTTAAGGTAATTTTATTATCTTAAATTGCCAATTTCTGTTTTACATCTTCAGACTTTGGATTGATTTCATCACATCATTTGTGTAGCATACAGTTTCACCCTTTCAGATTCGATACAAGTGTTATTTTAACGCTGTTGGTTTGTTCAGTATGAATTCCAATGCGGTGGAGTCATTAACGGAGACGAAGAGTGACGAATAGGATTACCTGTCACAAAAGCCGGTTCAGGTCACTCGAAGGTTTGATTTGATTATCTGTTGTTGTTTGACTTTTGTATTTGATACACTGGAAGACTAGATCTATTTAGATTCGTTTATTTTTAGTCCAAGTTAACAGTTAGGGTTACTTTTTTTTATTTGAACTTGCTTGCAAAACAGAGTAACCTTTTGCAATACGATTGTTTAGAATTTTAGATGGTTTAGTTGTTATTTGCATGTTGAGTATCATATGAACTCATTATTCAAGAATAATGATTTATTATCGGATAATCAAGAATGAATCCCTCGAAAATCAAGCGGAGAGTGGGTAAATATGAGTTGGGAAGGACAATTGGTGTGGGGACTTTTGCAAAAGTGAAGTTTGCTAGGAATTCTGAAACTGGTGAACATGTTGCTTTCAAGATCCTTGATAAAGGAAAAGTTGTTAAACATTAAATGGCTGAACAAGTTACTTCAACTTTCACATTCTCTAAAGCTAATTTCTGAAATCTGATGAAATATTTACATTTGTGCCATTTTTTATAAGTAAATTTTGCTTCATTTGCTTTATTTCTTGTGTATAATGCAGATAAAAATGGAAATAGCAACTATGAAGTTGATAAAGCATCCAAATGTGGTCCAAATATACGAGGTCATCTAATATTTTTGCAAATAACATTGAATTCTTAGCATTTATGTTTTAATATTATGTGTCTTCTTTAATAGTGTTTTGTTTCTTCAGGTTATGGGGAGCAAGACCAAGATATTCATTGTACTTGAGTTTGCTGATCTTTATACATGTCATGCTCAAAGTGTTACAGGATAGAAAGAATATATATTAATGTTACAGTTCAATTATGAAGGTGAACCATGGGCAAATGCATGAAGATGAAACTAGAAAGTATTTTTAACAACTCATTTATGCTATAGATTATTGCCAAAGTAGGGGCGTTTATCATAGAGATCTAAAGGTAGTCAACATTCTTTTAATTTCAAGACTCCCTGCTTTCTATCATTGCTATTCCTGCAACCTGAAAGTTTGCTTCCGGATTCTGTCGGAAACCTCAAAGTTTCCGATTTTGGATTGAGTGCCCTTTCTCGACAAGTTAGGGTACTTATAAGCTTTTAACTTTAAATCGTTCTTTGTGTTAAATCTTATATTCAAATTTAAAGATCTATTTTACAGGATGATGGCTTGCTTCACACAACATGTGGAGCTCCAAAATATGTTGCTCCTGAGATTACTTTTAGTCATATTTTATAGGTTTCATCTATTTGTGAAAGTAGGGCCTCCTCTTGTACAACATGCTCTTTAATTGAGTGAGAAGTTTTGATTCCTATTTTATTATATATGTGGTGTTGTATGTTATGCGGAGTTTGAGTTTATTTTGATGTGGTTGCATCATAATATCCACTGCATCTTTGTTAACTAAACCTCCAAATCTTCACATGTTTGACTTTTTGTTGTTGGCTTTCAGATTTATTAATTGTATTTTTTTAAGGCTAATTTTAGGTTGATATCCTATATTTTTTTGGGATGCCAAGTAAAAGCTTGAGGTTGGGGGTACGAGATTATATTTCTATTTGTTTTCTTGGTTTAAGAAATGTTTATGGTGGTAACTTTTAGAGGCTCTCCAGCTCATTTTTATATGTTAGTCAAATGGTTGGGTTGGTTTGACCTAACACACCGAAACGTTTCACATTATTTTTAAAATTTTATAAATAAAAATCTATATTGTAAGATAATTTTTTTAGTAAAGTGATTTATTATGAGTTTTCAGTCCATATATATATGAAGTTTTTACACTAAAGAAGTTACTTGTACGTATAAATACAAAACATTTGCATCATTTGAAATCAAAAGTTGTTTCTTTGACTTCAAAACTCAAATACAAACTTTTTGAAAGAAACAACATATGAAGAGAGAGAGAGCCACCATCTTCTGTCCATTTTCAAACTTATAACCACACCATATTCTTTTTTCAAAGGTCCATCTTTAAACTTATCACCATATGCTTTCTCTAAAGACTTTAGTTTTATAAAGAACTTTTTTTTATTTCATCATTTACAGAAGCAAAATTAATAATAATATGAAAAGTTATTTAGATACATACTCTTTGCTTCTATACACCTATGTCCGAAAATATGCTTACACCTTCAAGATTATATACACCTGTGTCCATTAACAGCTTACACCTTAAAGATTATGATTATGATTAGATTTAGCTCAATTTTGTTTTAATTTTAGGTATAATAATCAAACCCACACATCTCTTTCTAATTATGCAAAAGTTGTCTTGTATTTTTTTTATATCCTTTTTTATTTGTTTCATAGATGTGTTTTGTATTTTTTTTTAATAATCTGATATATTACCTCAAATGAAACAACATTTCAATCTTCAATATCAACCAACCCGACATTGTACTGATCTATTAGCTTTCTGATTTGAAACTATAATTGATCAAAGGTGCCTTACTTTAATAATTATTAATATGTATAGTAAAATTTTATACACAACCCGTGAAGCTCACGGGTTTATAATCTAGTAACTTTATATATAATTAACTAGTTTAGTAAGCCGTGTAATACACGGGTTGAATATTAGATTCATAAAGTGAGTTAAATTAAATAACCTAACCCGAAGGGTTGGGGTAAATACCAAACATAAATATAACAAAAATAAAAGATTTAGTTGATTACAAATTTTTAAATATTGAAGGTTATATGGAATGTAATTTAAAATTATACAATTGGAAAGTATTTTAATTAAATGAAAAGTATTTGAAAAGTATTCTCATTAAATGTTTTTTTTTTTAAATTGATTAAGGGATTGACAAGTGGATGTTAAGGTGGAGGATGATGTGGACACCCTAGTAAAATGACATGTGGAGACTTTTTTATTGCTTTATTAGGATGTAGGATAGAATATATTTTAAGCATACATTCGTAATGTAAATGCATAAGCGATTTTTTTTAAAACGTATACAAAAATATTAAGTTCACAAAATTATGACACGTTGCATAACCAGTTGTTTATTAGGTACACATTTATATATATAACAATCAAATTTGAAAGTTGAATAGTATATACTTTTTATTTTTCATAGTTTGGCCACAACACTTTATGGCATTGACGCTTTCTACCCCTTAAATTTATATATATAACAATCAAATTTGGAAGTTGAATAGTATACTTTTTATTTTTCATAGTTTGGCCATAACACTTTGTGGCTTTGACGCTTTCTACCCCTTATATTTATATATATAACAATCAAATTTGAAAGTTGAATAGTATATTTTTTATTTCTCATAGTTTGGTCACAACACTTTGGGCTTTAACGCTTTCTACACCTTAAACTTTTACAATTTTTTTAACGAAATAGTAAACTTTTAGTTTTCATAGTTTGGCTACATATGTTTCATACTCTTACGTTTTGTACCATTTAACTTTTAAAACTTTTTTTTTCTAAGTTTTGTTGTCTTCTACTTTGGCCACGAAACTTTTAACTTTTCTACTTTCGTTTTTAATATATTTTTATATTTTTATAGTTTTATACTTTCACCACAAAACTTTTAGACTTTTACGTTTTATACCCGTTAACTTTTTTACCCTCTAACTTTTAAAGTTTTTATTTTTTTGTTTTAATTTTTGTTTTCTTCTACTTTGGCCACGAACCTATAAAATTTTCTACTTTCGTTTTTAGTATACTTTTATAGTTTTATACTTTCACCACGAGACTTTTAGGCTTTTACGTTTTATACCCTTTAACTTAGTATATTTTTATAGTTTTATACTTTCACCACGGGACTTTTAGACTTTTACGTTTTATACTCCTTAACTTTTTAACCCTCTAACTTTTAAAGTTTTAATTTTTTTAAAGTTTTTTTGTCTTCTACTTTTGCCACGAAACTTTTAACTTTTCTACTTTCGCTTTTAGTATACTTCTATAGTTTTATACTTTCACTACGAGACTTTTAAACTTTTACGTTTTAGACCACTTAACTTTTTGACTTTTGTTCAATATAGAAATTCCCCGCGGCAACGCGCGAGGTAGTAAACATCTCGTTAATGTCAAATATGACTAAAAAATTATATTATTTTTTATTATACATAATACGAATATATTTTGAGGGCCCACTGCATCTTTGAAACAATTGTTTTTTTTTTTGTGTGTGTATAAAACGATGAGACAGGTGTAGAGTGTGAGCCAAACCAAACAGAGAATGCAAATCTAGATAGAAACCAGCAAAACCAAACGATTTCTTATGATATGAGGACAACTATAATAGAATCAATCACCACTATTGTAATCGGTAAACAAACATTCTCAAATTTGTTGTTTAAGCACTGATTCCACCTTAGAAGAGTTCATCACAGGGTCAGGACTCACACACTCTTTCGGTCACATCATAGAACATATATAAATGACCAAACATTTTATTTGTAGCCCCTTGTGTCAAGTTCTTCAAACACCCCCGCCGTTCGAAAAAAAAAGTTCTTCAAACACCCGTCTTTGGAAGAACTTTTGATCGAAACTTTTGCCTAAATTTCGATCGAAACTTTCTGCTGGAAGTTTCGACATGGATAGTTTCAATCGGAAGTAACTAGTTTCTATCGAAACTAATCACTTTCATCGGATACTATGAACTACATAACATTTGTCTACATTTGGACCCTATAATCTCTCCCTAGAATAATTTATCAATTCAGTCTTCATCTGTTAAGCATCTTCTTAAATAGCTGATAAAGCCAGGATCTTCTATTGTAGTTCTCCCCCACTGTTTAAGCCCCTCTGGTTCTCATCCTTTTACAAGGGGGCTGCTCTAGACACCGGATAAATTTATTCTGGACACCGGTTTATACAGCCTGTATAAAGCAATACGGGCTGTATAAACTGGTCAACGCAATAAATGCTAAATTATACGATGCGTATATGACAATACGGGTTGTATTGGACCGGTGTTCGAAAAAAAATGTCAGGTGGGGAATGTTTGACCTGTCAGATGTGAATATTTTGGGGACAAGTGTCCGAAAGTGTTCATAAACCCTATACAACTTGTATAGTGCTATACGAGTTGTAATACCTACTGGTTTTACTTCAATATTTTTAAAGCATTAGTTTTATTTCCATTAACTTGTTCAATGTTTTCATGTCGAAAAACTAACGGGACAGAATTTTTAAATTTTTTTGCTTATTTTTTTCATGTCGAAAAACCTCACGGGACAGTATGTTTAAATATTTTTTTTTTATCAATTTTGGATATGTGTATTTGTTTCAAATTAAGACTATCTTGGTTTGAAATTTTATGCGTTTGAACGGCAATGTATATTTGTTTAATGGCAACGTTTTTTTCTTTCATGGGTTGAAAAAAAAACGTTTGAAATTTCCATTCAAGATATCTTGTTTAGTCTTATACATATCCAAATAGTCAAACGACTTGTATTGCATCATACAGGTTCCGATCATTTGGAATCATTAGTAGTCATCATTTGTTGTCAGGTTTGTAGTGATAATTACAGCCGCACTCGTATACGACCTATATCGTGCTATACAGGTTGGTTAGGGTTTTTCTTGAGTTGTAATTAATGCTGAGAGAGTGTAATACGACATTTATCGTGTTATACAGATCGTATGTTGCGGTGTCCAGAAAATTTCTTTGGCCGTCACATGTCGGCTACTTTTCCTTTTTTTTTTTGTCATTTACTACTTATTTCTTTTTCTTTTTCTTTAGGGTTTCGTCATTTCGTTGTTTTTTATGTAATGGGTACAATCGTGCAATATAAATTTAAGATGATAGACTCAATACTTTAAACATTTTCCTCCTAGTTTTAACGACGTTACTTAATTAGTTTTTATTATTTCCCTTCCTTTACGTCGGGTAATTACTGATCCATAAAGAAAAAGTGGTTGATAAAATCATTAAAATGTCTTGATTGAATACAAAAATAAAGTAACTAAATTTGATCACGAAATTAAATTAAAACTAGAGTAAAGATCAAATTAAGAAGAACTAGCACAAACACACAAGAAAAGGCATAGTAATCACTTTCAGTTTCAAGTTGGGTTACTTAATTGCAATACTTAATATATGATGAAACAAATATTTAATCTACTATATAGACATAACATATACTGAATCAATCTCAAACCACACCAATTAGACATTTCCTAGTTACATTAACTATAGTAGAATGACACAAATGGGTAGTTCTCACTGATCACATCAACGGAAGATATTCTGATTACCCTAACTAATGTGATATGGCAGCATCGGGTAAGCAATATATAAATCATCTTTCAATTAAAACGAGAATCAATAACATAAGCATATTTAGATTGCGTTAATATATTTATGTGCACGATCATTCAAATAACTAAACACAAATTCATAACACTTCTTATATATTTGATTTGCTACTTGTTAACTCGAAATGTGACTTATATATTTGATTTTTATATAGATATAACTTTTGTTGAATGTTTGGTTAACATTGAGCCCGAGCCATAGTAAATCGCATCAATGGGACATCCTCTAACTACACTAAGTTGGAATGGCACTCATAGTGACTCGAATTACAATTAACTCAATCAAGCAACATTTTAAGAACATATATGAATTCAAATTGTCACAATTCAATAATCATTCAAGGACTTTTTACCGGCTTTTACTAATTTTGTAAAAGTTAATTTTCACCGCCTCAAAAAAATATAATTGTACTAGTGCCGGTTCGGATCCGGTTCTGGTCCCGGTTCTTCAGTGAATCCGGTTTAAATGATGCGTACTCCCCTTTTAATTGCAGCCATTTAGTCACGATATGGGCTGCTATGATCCCATCTAATAATATATAACATTATCACATGGGTCAACGTTTTTATTTTAACCCAAGCCCATTTTCATCAATTGTATTTTCTTTGGATTTGTTTGTTTTGGGGAGAACAACCAAGCTAGCATCATTTTTTTTGGTTTTATTTTTCTCTATTTCGTGTCGACATCATCGGAGATATTGGCAAAAAACGGTATGAAACTCATCCCATCGATCAAAAGCTTTTACTTGCACCCTTTTAGTCGGTTTTTGCTCATGACCTATAAAATATAAAAACATATAAATATAACACATTTTATAGCAATATCTATGCATTTAGCAAATAAGTTATAGGAAATAGAGTGCACCAATTAGCGGCTAATCCCTATGGGTAGTGGTGACTGACGATGAGGGTGGTAAGGTGACGGTGGATGTGCTGGTGGCGGTGTCAGGTTGTGGTGTTGCCAATGGCAACGACAACATGGTAGCAGTAGTGGCTGAGGCGACAAGGTGGGGGGGGGGTGGATGGCATCAGTGGTGGTTGCGTTAGCGGAGGCGATACCCTTAGAACCGAGAATAACCGGGTCCATTTTCGGAGGTTCATAAAATATATAGATGTTTGTAATATTTGCTTGATTATATTCTAACATAAAATATGGAGATCGAACATAAAGTAATTATTCAAGAACGATAAAAAAAATATGTGGATTTTTTTTTATATTTGCTTAATTAGAACCTTAGATTTTCTTTTTATTTAGTCGGTAATTATATTCTAACATAAAAAAGGATTTGTGATATGAAGGGTAGGAGTGTAGGACTCCGTCAGTTCCTTGCTGGATTCAAACCAAATGTCAGTTTTCATTAAATAACTTATTATAATATTAATGTATTTGTTTTTTTTTTTAACTAAAAAAAGTGACGCAGATTGGCTGTTTGTAAGTTGTAATTGATTTTGTTGAAGAATAATCTTATAGGTTCTATTCCTCAAATATGAATCTAACTAAAATTGAACTGCTTCAACTAGGCTTCAATAGTCTCAATGGTTCCCTTCCACATGACGTTTGTGTTTCCAAATCTCTTAGGTGGCGTTTGGTTCACGGAATGTAATGTAATTGGAATTGTAAAGTTTTCCTTTTAAAGTTGTGGTTAAGTTGGGTAAGGATGGGGTTTGAAATACAATGAATTATTTAATCAATGCAATTTGAGGTCATGCAACTTTCCTTCGTTAAAGTGAATGATTTCTAAATTACATTGATTAAAGGAATTCATTGTATTTCAAACCTCATCCTTACCCAACCTAAGCACAACTTTAAAAGGAAAACTTTACAATTCCAATTACATTACATTCCGTGAACCAAACGCCACCTTAGAGGTTTTGGTGCAAGCAACAATTTCTTCTCTGGCCGTGTACCAAGAAGTTTAAAAAACTTAGCACCTTAAAAAGAGTTTGGCTTGATGGAAACCAACTGACTGGAAACATCTCTGAAGATTTTGGTATATATCGAGAGTTGGATTATATAAATTTTGGCAATAATAATTTCTATGATGAGGTGTCTAGTAAGTTGTCCCAGTTTAATCAGCTTAAGCATATCAAACAACAATTTGTCTAGGAATATATCTACAGAGCTAGGAGAAGCCACAAGATTAATCGAGCTTCATCTTTCATCAAATCTCTTAGTTGATGAAATACCAAAGATCTTTGAAAGACTAAGTTCATTGGGAAAGTTATATCTTGATGGGAACAAACTATCCGGTACAATTCCTTTAGAATTGAGAAACTTATACAACTTAGAAAAACTTAACTTAGCGAAAAAGTCTCTTATCGGCACAATAAATGAAGATATATATAGGAGATTTCGTAAGGTTAAGGAGCATGAACTTAAGTAGTAACAAATTTGAGGGAGTTATTCCGGTGTATATTTCCAAGTTGGAAAAGTTAGAATCTCTTGACTATGGATGGCAATGGGCCGGGTATGGGATGAGTATTAATAATCCCAGTGCTATACCCGAAATAAAAAATGTGTCCCATACCCGGCCCATTACCCGTCGGGTATCTATCGGGTAATTACCCATCGGGTATCGGGTAAACCCGCGGGTATCAGGTAAACCCATTAGTTGGTAAAAAACCGTTTGGATTTTAATGTAGTCAAACATATATTCACACAATAAAGTATTTCAAATCTAAAATATAATGTTTCATGCATATAATATCAAAATGAGTTATTGCTCGCTTTCATATATTCAAAATACATATAAAAGAAATACGTTCATTTTCTAAATAACGACATTAGTTGCTGCAATTTTTCATGAATCTACATGTTACGTTGATTTGTCATGTCAATCTTAAAATTAGAAAAAATAAAGAAAAATACCATTAATAAACCGTCACTAAAATAACAAAAATATAATATTTATGACTTCGAATATACATTTACCTCTTAACCACCTTCGTATTCATGCTCAATCATTTTATAAAATACTTTGTTTTTTTAATAAGTTACTACATTTATAAGAAAATGAAACCCATTTATATAATATACAATGAAATTGTGAAGTTGAATAGTGATCTTTTTGCTTCTTGCAAATTGACCACAACATTTTGTTTTTATTAACAAGTTTAACCCTTCGTTATATATATTATATATATTTTAGATGTGGAGTGTTGGAGTGTTGTACACACTGACGCGTATACATGAGCTGGCTTTCGTCACCGACAATTTGCCGTGGTTGTCGTGTTTGGTGATCTTCGGTGTCTTTGGTCGACGTCTTATTTGTTGGTGCCCCCGGTGACGTTATGTCTTCCTCCGTTTGCGCCGATTCTTCATGGGGTTGTGGACGTTGGCCGCTGGATTCTGGCCGGCTGGATCTGTGGTTAGGGTTTCTGTCGGTTTTCCATCTCTTTTCCCGTGAAGATAAACCAGATCTGAGACATTGATGTCAGCTATGATGATTTGTAGTCCAGATCTGAGCCGATAACTTTATGTTTTCAAAGCATAAATTTGTTAAACACAGTGATGATCTGAGCGTCATCTTTAAGGGTCCTTCGTATCCGTTTCGTATTTGCTATGATGTATATGGTGTTAGCTACCGTCCAGATCTATGCTATGTTGCTATGCAGAGGTTTATTAGAGCTATAATGATTTGAGCTTCAAAAAATTTCTCTGCTCATATGATATTAGTACTGCAGTCATATGGGTTTTTGTTTTTTTTCTTAAAATCGTTCATCACTTTGTTATCACAAAATTGCTCATGTTGGTATTTTTAGAACATTTTTCATTGCTCATTTAGTTTTTTTTTATCTTATTGTTTCAGGTTTTAAGACTTTTAAAAATATTTCTTATTGCTCATGTTGGTACAATGGAATTTTGAAGTTAAATAGTATTTTTTTTTTTGTTAATTGAAAATTGACCACACTTTTTCTTTCTTTCTTACAAAGTAACCACACTTTTTCTTCTTATTTACAATTATGGCCTTTAGTCATGTTGAATAGTAGAGTTTTTGTTTCTTTTAAATTGGCCACAAAACTTTAGGGTTTTGACAGTTTCTACCCATTAAACTTTAAAAAACTTCTTTTTTCTTTTACGAAATAGTAAACTTTTGGTTTTTATAGTTTAGTCACATATGTTTCATACTCTTACGTTTTGTATCCTTTAACTTTAAAGTTTTTTTTTTTGTTTTAAGTTTTGTTGTCGTCTACTTTGGCCACGAAACTTTTAACTTTTTTACTTTCGTTTTTAGTATATTTTTATAGTTTTATACTTTCACTACAAGACTTTTAGACTTTTACGTTTTATACCCTTAACTTTTTAACCCTCTAACTTTTAAAGTTTTTTTTTGTTTTAAGTATTGTTGTCTTCTACTTTGGCCACGAAACTTTTTACTTTTCTATTTTCTTTTTAGTATACTTTTATAGTTTTATACTTTCACCACGAGACTTTTAGACTTTTACGTGTTATACATCTTAACTTAGTATATTTTTATAGTTTTATACTTTCACTACAAGACTTTTAGGCTTTTACGTTTTATACCCCTTAACTTTTTAAATCTCTAACTTTTAAAGTTTTTTTGTTTGTTTTAAGTTTTGTTGTCTTCTACTTTGGCCACGAAACTTTTAACTTTTCTACTTTCGTTTTTAGTATATTTTTATAGTTTTAGACTTTTACGTGTTATACCCCTTAACTTAGTATATTTATATTTTATACTTTCACCACGAAACTTTTAGACTTTTACGTTTTATACTCTTGAACTTTTTAACCCTCTAACTTTTAAAGTTTTTATTTTTGTTTTAAGTTTTTTTGCCTTCTAATTTTGCCACGAAACTTTTAACTTTTCTACTTTCGCTTGTAGTATACTTCTATAGTTTTATACTTTCACCACGAGACTTTTAAACTTTTACGTTTTATACCACTTAACTTTTTGACTTTCGTTTAAAATACAAATTCAACCCCACAGCAACGCGCGGGGTGGTAAACATCTCGTTAATATATAAAAGAGTTAACTTCGCTTTTGGTCCCCAAGGTTTGCACATTTTAACACTTTTAGTCCAATTTCAAAAATTATAACATTTTAGGGCCTATACTTTCAATTTCTTAACAATTTTAGTCACTTTTT
Source organism: Deinandra increscens subsp. villosa (assembly GCA_039602395.1). Lineage (NCBI taxonomy): Eukaryota > Viridiplantae > Streptophyta > Magnoliopsida > Asterales > Asteraceae > Deinandra > Deinandra increscens. The sequence continues at coordinate 15,895,687 of JBCNJP010000015.1, read as the reverse complement.
AAAATCTCATCCAAATTAACGGCCAAAATCCGTCAAATAAGAGCTATTTTTTAATTGAACCATTTTCCCTTTTATTAATGTGATAAAAGGGAAAAGGGTTCATTAAAAAAATAGCCCTCATTTGACGGATTTCAGTCGTTAATTTGGATGAAATTTCAAAAAGTGACTAAAATTATTAAGAAATTGAAAGTACAGGCCCTGAAATGTTATAATTTTTGAAATTGGATTAGAAGTGTTAAAATGTACAAACCTTGGGGACCAAAAGCGAAATTAACTCTATATAAAAATAATGGAAAAACTTGTACAAGAAAACTAAAACAATATATATATATATATATATATATATATATATATATATGAAATATTCCGATCTTTGTTTCGGGTAATATATTGGGTAAACCGGGCCGGGTAGCGGGCGGGTATCAATCAAATCCATGCTCGTACCCGAACCCGAAATTCTTTTAGTTATTAATCCCATACCCGAATATTCAGGCCTATACCCGTCCCGGATGACTCGGGTTTCAGGTATACCCGTCGGGCCTGGGCTTTTTTGCCATCCCTACTCTTGAGTCTTGACCTTAGTGAAAACATTTTATTTTATTTTATGTATGTTTTTACAAATTTAAATTTGATTTTCCCTTTCCCAATCGCTAAATTTGGAATCAAAATAAATTAGGTTATTCAGAAAATTCAAAAGAAAGTAAGACTTGAGGATCCCAATTTTAAACTTCACTTGGGGTCCAAAAAAAGCTTGAGTCGCCCCTGCTAGTAACTCACAAATACCACACGGGTATCTTACCCACACCAATACATTATCGAATTCGCATGTTTGGAATCCGGTAATACCACATGAAGCCATCAATAACCCTAACTTTACTCTCTTATATATATTTTTAATGTTTCACTCATAAAGTGTTCCGATTAGAAGCAAGGCATGATTAAAAAGTTCTAAACCAAAAAATTTCATCCCGCCCATTACATATTTTTAACAAACATTTATTTTTCTTTTCGGTTGATAAGATATCAAGTCTAAAATAAGAGTAATACATGATACGTACTAAGTTGGTACGTGAGTTAATTATTGTGTCTATGAATCCAAGAATTTATTCTAGAAGCATAAATCATAATGAATCTAAAAGTAATTATTTTCGTGGTTTGATTGAAGCTCAAAACGTCCATAACCTTTGAAGTCACCTTTTCGATTTTACTAGTTTTGGTTAGACATCTCATCACAGATTTCTCTTCTTTCTTTCCTTTCTCTTTTCTTGTCATTTGTAAATTAACATTTTTTTATTAACTTTATGAATTGTCATCTAAAATCTGTTTATTATAAAAACATTACTCTTTTGGTGTATTAATTAATTAACACGTGTTCATTGATTATTTGTTAACTATTTTATAAATGTATTTATATTTTAATTAGTTTTTTATCAACCCGCGTTACCGCAACGGTGTCGTGAAGACTAAATTAACTAAATAAATTTTAACACGTCTTGTCTTAAAACAAAATCCAAACCCTCATGTCTAAAATTCAAATTCTAAACCTTAAAATTTTAACCTTTAACCCCAAAGTCTATAGCATATAAAATGACATTAGTACAAATTGAACATTTAAAAAAAATATATTAAAAAGGAGAACTCGCCCCGTTGCTAAACCATAGAGGATGAACCCGTAAAAAGAATTTTAAAAAAAAAATTCTTAAAGGTGTATAGTATAGAGTAGGATTTGAACCCGAGTGTCAAAATATAAGAAATAGCTCTAAATTACTTGATTTGGAGGTTAATTTATTGGTTAAAAGTTGTAATAGTTAGAAATAGAAATAGTTTTTCCTGTTATAATTACAGAGAAAAACTAAAGAAAACAATATATGAAAAGACATTTTTGACTTTTTATCAAATTCCTCATATTTTTTAAATCTTCATAACTCTTAGATACGACATTATTTTTTTTTTTAAATTATACCATAAAAACGAGTGTTTTTTATCTTTAAAATGCGTATAGTGTTATATATAAAATTAATTTTTTTTACTCTTTCGATTGTATCAAAATGATCAAATCATTGTGTCATTGTGTCAAAATGTTCAGATAATTGTGTCATATTGTGTCAAAAACGTTCAGATCATTGTGTCATACTGTGTCAAAATGTTCAGATCATTGTGTCATATGGTGTCAAAATCTGAAATAGTATCTAATTTTATATATGACAACACTATATATACTTTTGACACAATAATACAATGATCTGAACAATTTGACACAATGACACAATGATCTGAACATAGTGCAAAAATTGATAAGGTACTTTTTTGTTATTTTTTTATATAGAAACACTATACGCGTTTTAAAGATAAAAAATGCTCATTTTTTATGGTGTATTTTTAAAAAAAAAAATAATGTCGTATGTGAAAGTTATGAACGTTTAAAAAATAGGGGAAGTGGGAAAAACTAAAAAGTTAACAAAGATGGATAAGACTAAAATACTCTTTCTTCCTTTTTATTAGGTCAAAATCTAATGGCCGAAAATCCTTCTTATCCTTCTTACCCAAATCAAACTTCTCATTTGAACATCTCCCCTTCAATTAAATGAATATGACTCAAAGTTTTTCTGGGTAAATTAGAAACAAAAATTAAAGAAAATAAAAGATGGAAGGATATTTTTGACTTTTTATCAAATTCCTCTCATTTTTTTAAAGTTTCATAACTCTTAAATACGACAGTATTTTTTTTTAAAATTACACTATAAAAACAAGTGTTTTTTATCTTTAAAATGCGTACAGTGTCGTTATATATAAAATTAAAAAAATTACTCTTTCGATTGTATCAATATGTACAGATCATTGTGTCAAAAATGTTCAGATCATTATGTCATATTGTGTCAAAAATGTTCAGATCATTGTGTCATATTGTGTCAAAATATTCAGATCATTGTGTCATATGGTGTCAAAAACCGAAAGAGTAATTTTTTTTTAATTTTATATATAGCAACACTATATATACTTTTGACATAATGACACAATGATCTGAACATCGTGTCAAACATGGAAAGATTAATTTTTTAATTTTTTATATAGCAACACTATACGCGTTTTAAAGATAAAAAAATGTTCGTTTTAATGGTGTAATTTTCTTGAAAAAATACTATCGTATGTGAAAGTTATGAATGTTTAAAAAAATGGGGGAAGTATATAAAAAGTCAACAAAAGTGGCTAAAACTAAAATACTCATCCTTCATTTTTTATTAGGCTATTCGTAGTGGAGGTGGAGATGGCGCCATAGCGCCCCTCCATAGCGCCCCACCGTAGTGGATATAGCGCCCATGGCGCCGGAGTTTGAGAGGGGGGAGGCGCTATGTAGATGGCGCTCAAAGGGGGGAAGGAGGAAGATGGCGCCGATGGTGATGGAGGAAGGGGCGTTATATAAGGGTTTTGGGCTCCATGGCGCCCCCATGGAGCCCCATTACACACAGCCTTAGATCAAGATCCAATGAGTGAAATTTTTTCTTATCCTTCTTACCCAAAACAAACAATCTCATTTGAACATCTCCCTATATTATATAAAATAAACTAGTAAAATTAAAAACATAACAATACTTAATATTGAAAAAAAATTCATAAAAGCCAAAAACATCAAACAAAAGACATTAATAAAACTGAAAACATAAAACTCTAGTCTTTATCTCTGTTGCTTGGAATGTAATCTTGAACCATATCGATATGTTCCATCAAATTAGCACTAAGGCTTTCTTGTGTTCAAGATGGAGTATCGTCAAAATATTAGCGTGTTTTTCTCTCCGGATATTTCCACCTAAGGCGGTTCAACATCATTTTTATCGTATTAATAAATTGCTAGACTTTCATTATCTCTAATCATATTATGTAATATGATGCACACAATTATGATGGTAGCAATTATATTTGTTTTCCATGCATGTGCCAAAATTTTCATAATGTTGAACTTTTTCCTGAGAACTCTAAACACTTATTCTATATCGTTCATTGGCCAGATATGTGAAACTTTTACAAACACAGAGTATATAAGTTTGATGCGTAAGTATTGTTTCCCATATAGTTTACAGTATACTTACAAAATTTACAAAAACAATCACATGAGGTTTTTCTCCCATCTTTAAATACTCATCTAAAGACTCAGATACAGTACCATGTTCTGGTTGAATAGAGCAGACGTGCATTTCTGTAAAGCGCTTAATCCCTTTCCGCCTCTAATTCTCACTTTAACCTAAATCTGGTTACGACTGTATTAGGGGCCTAACTATAAAAGTTACTTTTGACCAGATTTCGGTCATTGGTGCATAAATTTTCTTGAGATCAGAGTTGTACTCTTTGTTGTGTTCGGCCAGAGGAATTCCAGAGAGGGTTGGAAGTCAGAGAATAAACATTCGAGCTTGAAGAACACATTGTGGTAAGATCTAAACTCACACTTTCTTTCTTTAGCAAACTATGTAGCACAAGAACTTGACTTGTGTTGTTTTTACAGTTAATTTCTGAGTGTTTGCACATTAGAAGACTTGTTGATAACGGTTTGTCAGGCCGTTTCAAATCCCCAACTAGATTGATTTGTAGTAGTGGTAAGTTAGGGTTATCGAACCAAGGGAATATGTGGAAATTGACTAATTGATTATTAAATTAAACTAAATTACTGATTAACCTAAAATTATCTACTTGCCACTTAGCTGTTTTGATTGATTGAGTGATTTAACTAACAAATTAACTAACTTTAACCTAAAAACTTAATTGAATTCAAATGAGACGAATCTAACCACTTCTGGATCCTGGTTGGCTACCGATCTAGAAAAACCTAATTACTTAACCGTGACACATAGACATGCCCCCAATTGCTTCCTTGACCTAATAACCTAGTTTCCTAATGGGCTGATTAGTCCTGCCGCAAGAAAGTGCTAGATCAATAAACAGTGGACCACTAAAACCCTAGATTACTAGTTGATTTTAACAATTCCGCATGTAGGTATTCAACGGTAGCAAGTATTCCGGAATAACTAGTTAAGCAATAGATTAATCATAGAACGAATCCACCAACCAATCACCAAAAGCGGTTAGTGGTGAATTAGCCGGACATGGCTAATGAAACAAACATACTTGTATTAAAAGATAGCATAAAAGAAAGGTACCGAATGATTGAAATCTCTCAAAAAGCTCCAAAACAAGGTGAAATTCGCAAACCCTAAGCCTCTGGTCGCACACTGAAGATTGATGGATACAAAAACTTCACAAATAAGTTTAAATAGAAAACCCTAAAAATTTCCCCTGTCGACCGATTCGGGGCGTACCGCCCCAAAATGGGGAATTCTGGGCGTACCGCCCGGATTGATAATCTCGGCCGCATATCTAACTTTTAGGGTGTACCGCCCTGTTTTCTTCATTTCTGGGCGTACCGCCCAGATCTGGATCTCAGGAACTTTCTTCAATTTCTTCTAAGTCTTCACTCGTTCCCGCTCGATTCTCGATCCTTGTACCAGCTGTAACATTTATGATTTTCGGTTATCCGATTCGATCCATTTTGTAACCCGAAACCCTTGATTGATAATCGAATGGGGAATTATGTTTAATCATGATGTTTTATACTTTATTTTATGGTGTTGGATTCATTATTATATTTCGTTAATCGATTTGATATTCAATTTGTCACTATTTTGGACTTTACCGCCAATACACCGATAATTCTGTTTAACCGGGAATTCAAGCAATCCAATCATGTACGAGACTTGTATGTGATACTAGTTAAGCATACAAGTGAATACATGTGAGGACGTGCATGGATTTGAGGTTTAGAACGAAAACGGTGAACGTTCGGTAAATCCCGCGCGAATTCGATTTTAACCGGGAGATCACGTTTTTGAGTATCGAATGTCAGATTTGTCATATTTATGAGTCTTTAGGACATTTATGATCACACATGATGTCTTGAGTCATCACCCACTTGATTGAGTCACAAATCGTAGGTGAATTGCTTAAAAGTGATACGTACGGCAAAACCGACCAAAATTGCATGTTTGACCTAATTTGTGTATACATTAGTGTTACGTGACATATTTGTTATCATTTTGAGTGGATTTAATGTAATGAACATGATGGGACCATTATTTGGGTGATTTGGGAGAAAACGGGACTCGAAAACATCGAAAAACGACAAACCGAGCACGCGAATCGATGAAACAACAAAGTGGACACCCGGGCAAGCTCCAGGCGTATCGCCTGGAGCCTCCCAGTGTCCCAGGCGATACGCTTGCTACCCTATTTCCAGCCAAACCCTAATGTTCCACTATATAAGCATCATTATGCCTCCATGCTCTCCCCATTCAGCTCCAAATCACTCCCAAAACCCTAAAACGGCTGTAAACATGAGAGGTGAAGTTCTTTGAAGATTCAAGGCCCAAGTTGCAAGCTTTATTGCTTAGGATCACCTAGAAATCATCCCTTTCGGTTAGTAATCTTCAAACCTTGTCTTTGCATCTTGAATCTTCTCTTCTACTCCCATCAAGATGCAAACTTTATGGGTTATTTAGCTTGAATCCATGTTGTAGATGATAGATCTAGGGTTTGTATGATTAAAGGTTCCACCTTTTTGCATGATTTTGTTATGTAACTTGATTTCATGATGAAATCTCCTTAGATCTAGGTTTCTCATGCAATTTGATGTATAGATCTCCATGAAAGTTGTAGGCTTGTGCATGGATCAGAGATCTTGTCATGATAAATCATTAATATGTTATAGATCTAGGGTTTCCTTGATCAAGATTGGATTTTTATGTGCCAACATGTCTAGATTTATGAAATGCATGTCATCTAGGGCTAGATCTAGGGATTTACTCATCAAGATTCAATCTTTATGTTTCAAATGGACTTGATTTGCTTCATGAATGTTGTTTAGGACTAGATCCATGTATTATAATCATCAAGTTTGGATTTTTCCTTGATAAATGGCTAGATCTTATCATGTGTGTCATCTAGGGTAGAAATGTGTGTCATAAAGCTTCAAAATGACATTTTTGCCTCATAACTTGTTTAGATCTATAGTTTTCTTGTAGGATCTGTATGTAATGCTATCAACCATGAGTCTTTATGTATTTAAATGATAGATCTACCATGCATGCTCAAATAGGGATTATTTTGTGAATCAAAAGCCGATTTGTGAATTAGATATGGCTAGATACATGTTAAACTAGGCTAGGATCATGCTAGATTTTAGTAGATCTATAAATCTATAATGACTCATGTTAGATCTGATCCTAAATGTTAACCATGTGCATTACCTTGATTTACTATCATGGAAATTGAATTTGTTGACTTTTGTTGACCTAGTTTGACTTCTATGCTTGTTTGCTAGATTAGGATCTCTTAACATTACTTAGAGTATTATCTTGAACCCAAACTAAGCCCGTACGCTATCACTTGAGTAAAACACCAATGAGTTGTGATTTGGTTAAGTCGTGTCGTGTCGTGTCGTATCAAGTGTCGGTTTCTCACTTTACTCATTTGTCTATGATGGTTCAATCTCGGTCAATCATAAAGGTGATCTCCGGACGTGATATTCGCGCATCGCTATCGCTTATCTTTTCTTCTCGATTCACCCGTGAGGTGAGTATTCATAGCCCCTTTTCCTTTTAAACTTTGGGGTGCAACATGTGTTATACAAAATCTCTACAATCTATATATTCAAACTATTATGCGATTTCATGTATGCTATGTGTGAATTCTATTATGTGATACTTGGTTGGATTCTATGTGTGGATATTCGCTAATCGCTAATCGCTAATCGCTAATCGCTTGTGTACCATTAACCATCGAGCCGTGGCAAGAATGATAGATCTATTGGTTGACAACCCACTCGGCATGCTTCGCGTGTAGCGCCGGGTGATTGCTCCCTTACTTGTCTAGGGTTGGTGCACATCACTTATGACCTTGTTTACATGATTGAATGAAACTCTAGTATCATGAATCGCTTATCTTTATACTAAGAAATGCTTACAAACCTATGTTTACTCACCAACTCTAGTAGTTGACTTTTATGTTAAACATGTTGCAGGTGCTGCTGTTTGATTTCTTTGTCTCCGCCATCATAGGATTGCATGGAACTTAGATGACCTTATTAAATAAAACATTAGACTTTATGACTTTCTATTCGAATATTATGTTGAATTGTAATCTCGAATTATGACTTGTTTATGTTTGATTCTATGTTATGGAAATGGGTTTAATTAAGAATATCGCAACTTGAATTAGTGTTGTGTGCATCTGGACAATCTTCGCGCCCCGACGTATTCCGCCGTCGGTTGGGGTGTGACACCAGCAGCTTCCAGTTCTTCATAAAACTCCATTATTAGCTACTTAAGCTCGTGGTACCTTACAACACAAAAACCCGTGAAAATGCCATGTAATCCAACCCTTATTATAAATAAATATAACAAATTAAGCACAATAATAACGACAAATTGGACTAACATCACTTGTAAGAAAGGATTGAGGAGTGATAGACACCAAGGTAAGGATTGATCATCCATGCAATGTGATTTAACCCCATTCTTGAGATAATGGTGGTTTTGTGATGATCTGAGTCTTAGATTCTTACATGCAGGCAAGGTATTGGATTGCTGGTGTTCATCATAAGATACATCAGTGTTGAACAAGAGATTAAAGTCATTTTGAAGAGGTGAGTACAACTTTTTTTGGTCATTGTACAAGTACTTGATACATGTGCTTGATTTGGTGAATTATTTGTATGGATTGATTTTGGTGCGTTCAATGACTAGAAATTTGCACATGTAGACTAACTAGAGAATTGGTAATGAAATCATGAGTTAAAACTAACTGAAATCGACCAAATGAATAAGTTCTACATTCTGTCAAAGTGAGCACTTCAGCCATATTCATGTTTGGCGATACGATCGTATCGCGGCTCGACCATTTTTTGTGATACTGATGATAAAAGCAATAGGATCATATCTAGGTTAAGTCATAGGGTTGTATTGAGACATCTACCCGTATCAGGACCTTTGACATACGAGAGTATTTGAGTTGAGACACATTTGACCACATATTTACCCATACGACTCACACATGCGATACAATTGTATTGAAAAACTACCATACGGTTGTATTAAGGATCAGGACAGAATGTTGGTTTCGTTGTAAATTGTGTCATTAGGGTGAGGTAAGGAACCGAGCCTAGCCAATATGATGTTGTGCTAAATGAAATGTACCTATGATTGTTTAGGTCATCTGTGATTGAGAAGCTTGACGTGGATTCATGCTTGTTGAGATTCATGTGTTTTCCACCTACATTGAGAATTAGGTGAGTACGCATGCCTTTAAATGTGTTTTGGGGTTCTATACGAGCTTTGTGTAGATGATTTTATTGATAAACAAAGATAGTGTGCTGTTTGTGTGATCGTGCCTGTTAGAATTTGTGTGTGTGGCTTGCGGGGATGTAAATCCAGTTAGGTGTTCCCTGAAGTCATTAGGGTCCTTGAGTGGCCTCAAGAGATATATTTTGGCGTCTAGACATACATGTGCTAGGTAGAACTTGAGTTTTCTCATACCGTGGTGGGCTTTTAGGAATAAACCTATGAAGCCGGTATGACATATATGTTATTACTTATTACACATGTTAGGGGCGGAGGGGTTACCCTTGGCCTCATTTGATTGAGACTTGACTTTGCTACACCATAATTCTAACACAGGCACTATGTTTATTTATCACCGGCGTCGGCTCACCAACATCATAGTTATTGACGTGTTTAAGCTCGTATTACAAGTAAGTAACAGGGACGTACCCAGTTGTTAGAGACCTTGAATGGAAACAACATGTTTATGATGCTAATCAGGCATGGAGCCTGGTTGTTTGGTTTTGTTGCACTAAGTAGACATGGAGTGCATTTGTCTAGTGGTTTTCGGATAGTTAATGTTTATATTGTAAACCTTAACTATGTCTTAGGGTCATACTAGGACCTACTGTATTTGGGATGTAAAACCTACTGGATATGTATTTAGTTTATGATATTGTCTTGTTATTTACATTCCTTTGTGTTCGCGTGTTCTGGTACTGTTTGTTTTCGTGTTCTGATACGGGCCAGCCGGTCATCCATCCTCTCGCCGGGATGAACCTTGACGGCGAGGGTGTGACAAGGAGCGAATTTAGGCATAAGGGTATGAAGTGACAGAAATACAGTTTTTTTTCGCATCCATGTAGAAACATATGTTCTTGCTTTTCAAAATGACTCTATTGGTTTTTCTAATGATGAAACCATATGTATAATTGGATAAATAGTTAATGTTTAAATGTTCTACCCCAATGGTTAAAATCCCGAGATCAAATCTTTCTGTTAACATTTTTTAGTTGTTTCATTTTTTTTAAATAGAACTTCATAGCCCAAATCTAAAATTAATAGCCCAACTAAATATAAGTTACATCCAATTAGAATTAAATTAACAAACTAAGGACATGTTTGGGATTCCATTTGAAAATGACTTTTGGCTTTTGGAGGAGGCAAAAAGTCAAAAATGCCCCTCCAAAAGCTAATAAGTCACAACATTGTGGCTTTTTGCTGCTTTTGGAGGGGTATTTTTGACTTTTTGCCTCCTCCAAAAGCAAAAAGTCATTTTCAAATGGAATCCCAAACATGCCCTAAGAAATCCAAATAAGTGTAGCACTTTCAAAGATGAAAACTATAAGATGTTTTTTTTATTCGTAAAGACTATTATATCTATATTATGTATTTTTTAGATTGTAATGTCGGTGTTTATTTTTTATTATGTTATATTTGTATTATATGACCGACCCGAATCGATGCGAAATAAAGTTTTTTTTATTATGTTTCTATGTAGCTCAAACATTTAGATATATTAGATACAGTGAATCCAGTGAAAATTTTTCCAGATCCACCAAGTTTTTTTTTTTTTTTTTTTGAACAGCAGATCCACCAAGTCTAATTTTTATAACGGGCTGGAGTTGTCACAGATCAGTGATTCCTGCTATTGCTTATTCAGTCGCAGCTAACCTATATGTTTCCACTAACGGGCATTTTTAAGAAGTTAGAAAGAAGGTTCAAGTTTCAATTGGAAATATTAAAATGAACAAACTAAATTGAAGAATTTATTATTTTATTTAGCACAGATTGTGTTGATTGTATTTTGTTTTCACTAAAAAACTAAGGTACCTGCAAGCTAAAATACATTTTTTGAAATTTGTAACTATTTCCTTTAGTAATCAATTTATATAATTCTATCTTGATACAATATAACACACTGCACACAATTAAAAGCAATTATTGGTTGTTAAAAAGAGCTTAGATGGTCCATTTTTGAAATGTTAAAATGTACAATAAAATCAAATGGGACTATTTACTATCCGAATGAATTGGTAACATTTGTTAGGGTAATAGTAATGGTTTCGGGAGAGGGCAAATCGGGGTGTTCGGTGGCCTCGGTACAATCGGGAACACCACTGCGGTGGTATCGGGGTCACCGATCGGGAAGGAGCTTTGGGGTACCGACGCCGAAGGAGAAGGGATCGGGATATGGGCGTTGGCGACGGAGGAGCGGCGGCGGATGTCACCGGTGACGGCGGTGGTGCACGGAAATGGCGACGGAGGAGCGGCGGCCGGATACCACCGGTCGTTGGCGACGGAGGAGCGGCGGCGACGTGGATCTCGCCGGAGAGGAAGAAAGATGAGCGGTGAAATTTTTTTTTTTTATTTGGTTTTTATTTTTGGTTTTTATTTTAAATAATTTGTTATATTTGGTTTTTATTTTTGGTTTTTATTTGGTTTTTTATTTTAAATAATTCGCCGGAGAGGAAGAAAGATGAGTGATTGGGGAAATGGGGAAATGGGGAAACCATTACCCACAAAATGGGGAAAAATGGGAAGGGTAGGGAATGATGAGGTGGCACCAAAAATGAAGTGGGGAAATGGGGAAACCATTACTTTTAACCTTAGCAAGCAAATGAAGCAAATTTTACAAACTCGGGGGACGTATATGCAAAAATAGAATTGGGAATTTGAGAAAAGAATAAAGTGTGATTAAGACATAGGAATATTTCTTTATACAAAATACTAAAATAAAGGTATAACGATAATTCTCTTATTATAATCATCATAACATAATGCAGTATGTCCAAACAAATTAAAAAACTAATAAATATATAAATTAATAAATATATTCAAGGGATAAGTTGATAATTGATATTATACTTTAATGTAAGCTTCTAAACATACTATTATTGGAATGAAAATGGTACTAGGAGTCTAGCACTAGATTTATATCTTTCCTCATCTGGATTAAACAAAGATTATTATTTAATTAACAAAAGCCGCTAATATAATTTAACTAAAAAAAAACAGATCGATCGACAGCCTCCTCGTACTCTTGTTCTTTTCTCTTGCTATCTCTATTTAAACAAGTGCTTATTATCCATAATCAAGATTAATTAAGATTTAAGATTTAAGATTTAATAAGATGACGATGAACCGTTACCGCCGTCACCGCCGTCGCCGCCGGTAGCATTCCCGCCGCCGCTGCTCACGCTGTCGTTATTCTGCGCCGGCGGCTGGTGGTGGTGGTGGTGGTTGTTGTTCCGATTAAGGAAGAAATCAACACCAAGACCACCCCCACCGCCGCCGCCGGTTCCGCCGTCGTTAGATCCGTTACCGGCGAGGTGGATGTCGGAATCTTTCTTGCCTCCGAACGTCATCTTGTTATTATGCATCCAGACCTTGAAAACCCCTCTATCGACTCCAATTTCGTTGCAAAATCCGATAATCAAGTCTTCGTCTTTCTTCTGCATCTTCCACCCGACCCGCTCCGCTAACTCGTGCATTTTTTCCTTCTGATCTTGACTGAATTTCGTCCGGAACCGTTTCTTTCCGGCGGAGTTCGACCCGGTTAGATTCAACCCGCCGGAGATCGGAACATATTGGGTGTTGCTATTGTTAACGTTATTATCCCCCGCCGGCGGGGCGGATAACCCGGAGCTCAGAGCCAGGAGCATATGCGGCGCCGATGGGTAGTACGAGGAGGAGATCGGCGGCGGAGACGGAGAATCCGCCGGACTGGTACTGTTTTCGTTTAATCCGGCGAGAGGCGGCGGCGGGAGAGGGTGGTGGCGGTGGTGGGGCTGGTACTCGATGAGGTGTTGCACCGGCGGGTTGTTGTTGGGAAACGATGATCCGTCGGGGTCACGGCGGTGGAAATTCCGGTGGCAGCCACACGCGGCGCATTTTAGCGAGGTCGGGTCGGTCGGAGTGGACGTCGGAGCGGGCATAAACTCGCCGCAGCCGTCCACCGCGTGGCCGCCCATGCTGGCGGCGTGGTTCTTTAAACATTCGCGGTAGATTACGACCACCGGGTGGTGGTGGTGGTGGCGGGGTTTGAGGCGTTTGAGGACGCCGTTTGTGAAGGGCGGTGGGAGGAGTTTTGGGGTGGTGTCGGGTCGGATCCGGGGGTCAGGGTCGGGGTGTTTAACGGGGCTGGTGGTGGTTGGGGGCGGTGGTGGTGGTGGTGGTGGTGGTGATGGGATGTTGTCCATGAATGATTAGTGGTCCATAGGGAGGGAGGGAGGAAGAAAATGAAATTGAAAATGGTTTTAATGACTGGTGTTTTCTGTGACCGATGAGGACTGTAGATAACCTCTTATGTGGTGCTCAACTGTCTTTGCTTAACTAACCCTTGGTTAGTTAATCTAGTCTTTGGTTAACCCGAATTTCACACAAAGGGGTAACAAATGGTCAAATTGGAGTGAAATATGGATATACTTGAACCGACTGACCTAGATATATCTATATCATACTTCACTTATAAAGGCACCTTATCAATTAATTAATTAATTTGATATTTGAATGCAATAAATTTCTTAGAGTAGGGTGATCATGTCCCTAAGAACATCATATGCTTTTGTGGTACAACGAAATCTTAGAATGATAATTAAACAAACAAGTTTACGTTATCCGTATCCGTAGTGGTTAAAGGTTTTTAAGCCTCAATTCAAGAACATTATTCGTCATATGGTATCCTACATGGCATGGGGCTTGACAGCAAAAGATGTATAGTGGTTTTCAAACCCCTCAAGCCCCTTTCAAGCCGCCAACCTCTCACAATCCCCCCCACCCCCCACCCATTCCGGCGTGAAAGATCTGGCGTCTTCCCCGGACATCAACACTCCATCACCACTTCCACCCACCGCTACCAACACTCAAGCTACCACGGTTCCACCAGGCGGCGCCACAATTTAAGACCACCCCTACCATCCGCCACCATTCCCGTCAACCACCTTTCCATTTCCGTTCATCACTTGCGTCTACAGCCAACAACCACCATCACCCACCTTCATCATCACCACCTAGTGTTGCCACCCACCACCACGGTCCAAGGCGCCCCCAACAACCACGCTCGTCACAATCATCACCACTTGTTTCTTCTTTTCTAAATCACAATTCCAGGTATGTTACGAATACTAATTTGACGGAAATCAGTGAACCCCTAAATTTAAAAAAAGGGGGAAGAGATGAACAGTGTAAATAGAGAAAAGAAAATACATGAGCAGGGTATTGGATTTGGCACCAGGAAAGAAAAGGAACAAGATGTAGTCAAAGTTCGTTACACCGCCATGGAGCCGCGCTAGTCATGGCGGAACCCGTTGGTCGAACTCAGAAATAGAGAGGACGAAGATGGAGAGATTTGAGTGTGAAGGTCGTGATGCCATCGTGCGGCTGCCAAACCACCGTCGTGGCCGGCAGACGCTTGTCACCGAAAAATAGCGTCATCGGAGAACGGGGAGAACCCCCTTTTCTACCTAAACTCTCTAGAACAAGACATATGTTTAGCAAAATTACAAAAGTAGTCCCTTCTTTTTTTAAAAAATATTAAAAAGCCACTTGGTTAAAACACGCCATGTAGGATGCCATGTAAGCGCCACATCAGCAATAACTAACGGAGTTAAATAAATTTTAACGGGGGTCCAATGTAATCCAACACCTCAATAATTGGAATTAATGTGGAGAATTTTTAAAATTAGGATTAATATTGGCCAACTGCTTATAACTTGAATTAATAAAATCCAATAAACCAAGAAATAGTTTAAAATTGTAGTATATTTAAAAAAAAAAAATAGTTAAGAATGTCATAAGACAAATTTGTGTTTATACCTCAAGTATGACCGTCATTTACATATATAGACTTCACTAACAAATCACACGTAAAATAAATGGCCGGTTTTAAGGGTCTACGTTTAGATTGACCATGACACATGACCGATAGTCTATAAGGGCTCAAAATTTTATTTTTCTTTACTATTTTTCTAAGTTAAAATATAATATTATATAACAGTTATATAAGTAAATCTAAAATCTAAAACATTTATATAATTAATATTTTAGTTAATAAGATTAAAACGTTTAAATAAAGTTACTGAAAACATTAAACAAACAGAATATGATAGTCTTTTCTAAGAATTAAACTAATTACCAAAAAAATTATAATAAAATTACATTTAAACAAACAAACAAATATGCATCTTTAAAAAGATATCATGCATCACGGTTAATTTAATATGACAAGATAAAAATAAGTCGATTTACTATCACATTTTGTTTTGTTTACTATTATTATAACAACTATTAGTTTGATATTATGATTTTATTTGCTTATGTTCAAGATATGATGATTTTGTTCGATACAAATTATAAGTGTTGCTACTAGTAAATATAATTGCTTATGTTCTTTTATTCAGTTAACCGAACGTTCAGTGAACAGTTCGTGAACCGTTCGGCGAGAAGTTCGTTTATGTTCGTTTATTTACTAAATGAACGAACACGAACAAATTTTTTTGTTCATTTAATTAAATGAACGAACATGAATAACTGTCTTGTTCGTTTATTTATGTTCGTGAACGTTCGTTTATGTTCGTTTATTTATGTTAATGTATGTGTGTTCGTTTATGTTCGATTACGTTTATTATATAAGAATTTTTATTAATATAATACTTAAATTAAGATTGTTGGCTGAGTCTTTATCGATTTTGGAATGATTTATGAACATTTGAATCATTCGTTTAGATGTTTTTCTTGATTATTGACATTGTTAAAAACAAGGTGTGGTTCATTATGTTCGCTTAAATTTGTGTTCGTTTAAAATTATGTTCGTTTATGTTCGTGAACCGTTCGTTTAGTCTTAGACGAACGAACATAAACGAACACGAACATGACCATTTCCTTAATGAACGAACACGAACAAGAAAATTTTTATTTGACTAATTTTCATGTTCGTGTTCATGTTCGCTTAAAGTTAAATGAACGAACACGAACATGCCCCTGTTCATGTTCGTTCGGTTCGTTTACAGGCCTAATGACAAACAGATTCATCATAAATGATATGGAGTGTATTAAATTAAAAGTCTTGTATATTAAGAAGATTATGAATATCATACCAACTAACTCCAACTGAATCTCACTAAATCCATTCAAAAATATTTTTTAATAAGTATTTATTTGGAAGGAATGAGGGTTTCTCCGTCTATGCATTATAGTAGGCAACCTAATTCATTCATCGTCATACAACTCCCCGATTCAAATTACATAGCGACATATATATATATAATACTAGGTTAGTAACCCGTGTACTACACGGGTTGAATTTAGATTCATAATATTAGCTAAATATAAAAAAGATTAAGAAATTTGAATGTTATAATGACATAATTCATTATAAAATATTAATTGATAATTTTATACATTAAAGATGATAAATTATTAATTTGTTTCCTTAAAATGACTCAAATTATTGAGTAATTTATCAAATCTACATTATGTTTGCTATTTTTTTAAATTGAAAATTTATTTTGATAAAATTGGTAATTAGTCTTAATTGGTACTTTACTAAAATTGATAATTGAATTTGGTTTTGACATGTGGCAGTATTGATGTGAACACCTTAAAAAGAAGACATGTGGAAACATTTTTATTGCTTTATTAGGATTATAAGATAAGATATAATGTATCAATCTATCTAAACACTAAACTATAAGCAATATACAATACGCGGTTCACAAAATCATTAATTGATCAGTAATCCAACAATTCACATATATGTAATCTAGCATCTAACATAGATAAATAACCAAATGCCTAATACCATAAAGTCCATGCCTACACAATCCAACTCCGTAATAAAGAAAACAATTGGAATTGATTTCTGGTCCTGATAGAGTGATAGTATCTAAAATCATACTATCGGAGTGAAGTGTAAAATCAAAAATCTTGAACATTATGTAAAATAGTTTTTTTTTTATCTTGATTCTTTGTACATCCTTCGTGCATAATCGCCACCCTCCACATAAATAAATATATATCATCAGAAAAAGGTGTGTATTTATAAAGAAATTTAAAGGCTTAGATTAGTAAACCAACTATGTAATCATAGAGTACTCAGAAAAGCCCATGACTGAATAACGAAGTCGTTTTTTTTCCTTGCCAAAGAACAAACCAGAATTTTTATATCCTTTTGCGCATTCTATAATCATCACAACCAACAAACAAGATCACCATTGTTATTTATAAAGCAAGCAATAACCATCATAAATAACCAAAAAACGGTCAAAACAGAAAACGTGTTGTTACATACACACATACATTTAGCAAAGGACGGTTGTGAGGGTTTAATATTGAAAAAGGGGAAAAAGACTATAATAGCCTTTTTGACCAACTCCTTTCCCAATATAACCCTTTGAAAAGTCTGAGCCTCTCCATAGCCACACAAGGAACGGTCGCCGGCGACCTTCAAAGAACGACCGACGACCACAACGATGAGGATCAACTAAATACTGACACGTAAGCAACAACGGTCGTGGCGACCGTACTTTTTCTGACGATTTCTGACGACATCCGTTTTTCTGACACCCACAATCATGGTCGTCAGCGACCGTATTACATCCTTAGAAGATGATGGTCGCCGGGAAGCAAAAATCGATCACCGGAAGCCAAATGACACAGATCTTGCCTCAGATCTTGCCTCAAATCGACTATTCCCATGGCGATGGGAAGAAGAAGTTGGGTCTCACTTCAAAACTTTACGAACAATTTTTCCGTACTCCTAACGAATCAGACTTCATCTCTCAAGTATATGTTCTTCCTGCTTGGATATGCAATCACATCCTTTCAGATTGCGTACGCACCATTGAATTTTAGATTTTTAGGTACTGAGAGGAGTGTTTGTTCAATTTGAAACAGATTCGTAGTGATTTTAGGTATGAGAGGAGTGATTATTCAAAACGCCGTCGGAGTGATTTGGTCGTATTCCGTGAAAAAAAAAACGCACCATTGATTTTAGAATCGTTCAATTTGAAATGCACCATCGTTGAATTTTAGATTTTTAGGTACTGAGAGGAGTGTTTGTTCAATTTGAAACAGATTCGTAGTGATTTTAGGTATGAGAGGAGTGATTATTCAAAACGCCGTCGGAGTGATTTGGTCGTATTCCGTAAAAAAAAAACGCACCATTGATTTTAGAATCGTTCAATTTGAAATGCACCATCGTTGTCGGTCGTTCTTTGGTGATCACCGGCTTGATCCTAGCTGTGGTCGTCGGTCGTTCTTTGGTGGTCGCCGGTCGTTCTTTGATGGTCGTCGGCGACCGTTCATTAAGGCTAAAGAGAGGCATTGACTTTTCAAAGGGCTATATTGGGGAAAGTGATGGTCAAATAGGTTATTCTAGTCTTTTTCCCACTGTAAAATTCGTTTCTTAACTTGAATCATCACAGCACACCATCAGAAACCTTAACAGATCAAACCATTAGAATCCAAACAGCAAGCAAGCCAAAAATCAACACATTAATTTTAAGCTCGGATCGGGAAACCCAAATCAACGAACACCCATCAACATTAGTTCTAGGCTCAGATTGCAAACGAAAACGCCATCCCCAACCATCATATAGTAACAGCTACTCACAATCCTTCTTGAAGTCTCATCAAATCTTTATCATCACTGCCATAAGGCTCAGATAAGGTAGCCTCTCAGATCCAAAACGCCACGCCGTGGCCAAAAATATCATAGGAAAATTGGTAAAAACCAAATCAAAGGCTCAAAATCAGAGGCGGTAAAACCAATGTTTTAAAAACCGGTTCGACCGCAACCCGGTCTTTGTACCTGTTTTTTGTTGCCCGTTTTTTGGATTAGACCGTCTAGAGTTCGACTGGCCGGTTTTTCCGGTTTGGACCGGTTCAACCAGTTTTCTGATCTTTTTTTTATAACTTTATTGTTATTTTTTATTAATTTTTAAAGTTGAAAACTTATATTTTCTAGTGAAATACCTATTTGGTATTATTTTTTAGTCCCTTATAATTGTATTTTAACTATTTTTGTTGGGGTGTACAAGTTTGTTAGCATTTTTATAAAAATACTCTTTCGGTTTTTGACACCATATCACATAATGATCTGAACATTTTGACACAATATGACACAATGATCTGAACATTTTGACAGAATGATCTGAACATTTTGATACAATCGAAAGAGTAAAAAAAATAATTTTATATATAACAACACTGTACGCGTTTAAAAGATAAAAAAACGTTCGTTTTTATGGTGTAATTTAAAAAAAAATGGCGTATCTAAGAGTTATAAAGGTTTAAAAATTGGGGAAATTTGATAAAAAGTCAAAGATGTCCTTCCATCTTTTGTTTTCTCTAGTTTTTCTCTCTAATTCTACACATGAAAACTTTGGGCGATAGATATTCATTTAATTAAAGATCTAATGGTTATGATTCCTTTTATCATTCTTATCTAAACTAAACTTCTCACAATAACCTCACCTATTATTTAGTATAGATAGATGTATAAATTCAACGATAACACTATGTTATTCTAAGAGCATTCACATCTTATTCAAGATCCATATTTGTATAATTTAATTAAAAAATACTATTTTTTAAATTTATTTTTCATTTCTTAAAATTCTCCTACATCTCTTTTTTTTTAACAACAGAGATATTATAAAAAACCAAAAAGGCCAACCGAGAAAACCGACCTAGACAAAACAAATTACATCAAGAGAGGATTTTTCATTCACTCAACCCAATTCAAAAGACACCTACGATTCCTATTTGCATAACAAAGAAAAGAGTAATGAACAATATAATCAAAGATCTCATCATACTTGGGGCAATTGTCTTGAAAAATCTTCTTGTTCCTAAAGGACCACAAAACCCACCACACCACCATTATAATCACCTCAATTAGCAACTTCTTCTTGGAGGAGCATCTACCACTATCCACCGCTTCAAGCATAGAGTTAGGATCCAAAGGAATGATAAAATCAACGTCCAACCACCTAACAATTAAGTCCCAAATTTTGGAGGCAACCACACAAAAACCAAACAAATGAGAGCTCGTCTCAGCATGAAGATTACAAAATGGACACATGATATCCCGGATCTCAACTCCTCTTCGACTCAAATTAAACCGAGAATGAATTTTATTGATCAGAATTCTCCAAGCCAAGATATTTATTTTTTAGGAATGAATCTGTTCCACCTAGTACCCGCCGAACTTGCTGGTAATAAAAAATGATCAAAAGCTTTTCTAACCTACTTCACTTGAAAGTCTGAATTATCCTCAAAACACCACTTCCACGAATCATCAAAATCGTTTAGCTGAGCCCCCTCACTTAAAACTAACATATTCTGAAGTTGAGACTTTTCGGCACCTCCGCGAATATCCATTCTCCACTCTCAAGAATAACCCGAAGCAGACAGCCTGTTAGAAACAAAACACGTCTTATCTAATTCCAAATTAAACAATCAAGAAAATTTTGTAGCTAATATGTGATTACCAACCCAATGATTAAGCCAAAAATGACAGGAACGACCATTTCCAATCTCTCTACGAATGGCCGAATAAGGAATAACACCCATCTCGTGTGACGAAGAAATGGACATACAAATGCGCTGCCAAGCACAACTACCCACGCGCGAACTTCCCGAATCCAACCCCAATAAGGCCGAGGAGCCATATATGCCATTCACGACTTTAACCCAACTGGAACCCGGATTATTATAAAACCTCCAACGCCATTTGTATAACAACGCCTTGTTCATAGCCTCGAGGCTCCCAAATCCCAATCCACCTCTATCCTTGTCCGCCATGACCGATTTCCAACTAACCCAAACCAATTTATGAATCCCCTCCTCATTACCCCAAAAGAAATTAGCCCGAATACTTTCAAGAATCTTTAACACTTTAACCGGAGCACGAAACATCAAAAAATAATAAATCCCAAGAGAACCCAACACGGAAGTAATAAGAGTCGATCTTCCTCCAATAGATAAAAGCTTACTTTTCCAATTTGAGAGACGATTTTTAAACCGAGAAATAATAGGATCCCATGCAACCACACGCAACATCTTAGCACCAATAAATCGAAAAAGTACTGTCTCCGATTTACATCCCATAAGCAAGGATTTACATCCCCTAAGCAAGGGTAACTGATTCTTTATTCATATTTATCTTTATTCATTTAAACAATACTTATTTATTCTTTTTTTAGATTATATTTTATCTTCTTATCACTTACATCCAATTATAACAAATGTAAAATAATTGATATAGGGATGAATGGTGATAATCCAATAGTGAGAGTGGGTTTATTTTTCCATCACAATTTAAAGATAAGATATAGAGATAAAGTAGTTTTTAATGATTTTCTTTGAAAATTAAAGATAACGATGATAAAAATGATAGGAAGAGATGCAAAGACGCACATGGTTGTTTATAAATATACGGTTGTCATTATGAATTAATAGAAATGTAAATGATTTGGTTGATGAAAGTGGTAGGTTTGTTAGTTTGTAGTCAAATTTATATACAATTTGATTAGCATCGCTTAGGCTATTCTATATTTCCATTCCTAATACTTTTGCCATACTTTCTTTAATCTTATATTTTTCTTCTGCATCAGTAATGTTTTTTTTGGAATGGTAGTAAGAATTATATTAAAACGAGCTCAAAGAGCAAAATTACAAGACATTTAGAGGATTATGCATTCAATCATTCCAACTTATTACACATTTACTGTATCTCGAAGAGAACCAAGAAAAAGAAAGTAAGACTATAGAGTCGAAAACGCTGCCGTTTCTGAATTCACTTGGTTTAAAAATCAAGAGATTCCATGATTTCCAAACGTGCCACCATGTAGTATAGATGATATAGTATATCACATCTTTCTTCATCCTAGAACACTTGGAATCATCAATGCTTTTAATCATCGCGAGGGGGGTATTCGTATCCAACCAAGTCTTCACACGAGCCATAATCTTAGTAAAAAAAACTACAATCTCCTAACAAGTGAGTTATAGACTCCGCTTTAAAATAACAAATAGGGCACATGATAGACTCGAGCTCTAATCCGCGTTTCGACAAGTTCAAACGCGTAGGGAGACGATCCAGAAGAATTCTCCAAACGGTTATGTTAACTTTTTTTTAAACGTATTTTAGCCATTTGGTAGGAAGGTTACCTTTGGGGAGGTATTGATTGTCGATTATGTTATTATTTTTCACTTTTATAATTTACTTCTATAGTGTCATCTTATATCGCTTTTATTTTTTAAGAATATTTAAATTAGAAAAGTAAGAAAGGTATGAGAAAAAAAAATAAGTGTGTGCGAGGATGATACACCGTAAAGGGTCAAAAAACCAAAGCTTCAATAGAGACGTAATGGTGTTTCCGCAGTACACCTTAGGCTATCCGTAGTGGATGGAGCCCCGTGTGGGCGTTACGCGCCATGTGGCGTACACGTCATCAAGAGGGGCTCCATGGAAAAAGTGGTGTAGTGGTAACCCCTCATAACGCCCCTCTAATTATTACCCAATTATATTATATATATTATTTTTAAAAAACCAAACAATAAATGTATCCAATAAAAAAAAGAATGAAAAAAATCAACCAATGAAGAATGAGGGGGAGGGGCGTGATGTTAATAACGCCGGAGAACAAATTTGCTAACATGGAGCCCCTGCGTAGTGGTGTGGGGCGCTATAAGGGGCTCCATGTTAAAAAAATTTTGATAATGGCGCCCCATTACGGGTAGCCTTAGCACCACCGCACATCGTGGCTTGGGCATTACTTTTGGCCTTAGAGACCCCACATATTTTATAAGAACATTTTTTTACCGTTTGTTGAAGCTTGTGTATAATCATAATTTAATGTTAGCTTACCTTTTGTTTTTTTTATATTTTAGACCATTTTGAAAGCTTTTTAATTTTGACCCATTTTGTTTATTCAAAACGTTTAAAAATTTTCTTACACGAGTACAAAGTTAGTGGGTCACCGCGGTCACATGTGGCTTATTGCCATTTAAGCCTTTTAAGGTGTGCTTGTGTTCATTTCTACCTTGTTCAAGTTGCTTTGTGAAGATATGGTTGAAGAAAATTTATAGGCTAGAAATTAAATTGTTTTGTGAAGTGGGGGCAAGCTTTGGCATAAATATGCCAAAAAAGAGAGGATTGGTTGCCGATTTTTTATTGCCGAAATAGGGGGTGTGGGGTGCCGCAGAGTTTGCCGATTTTTTTGTGTTTGCCGATTTTTTTGTGTTTGCCGAATGGGTTTACCTACCCATACCACCCACCCTTATAATTTTTATACTCCTTATTTATCTTTTATAATATTTTGATGAAATGACCTTAGTTTATAAAAATGATATTTTTAAAATTATTGTCGTAGTTTTATGTTTTGTTTATTCTCTCTTGATTCACAACATATCCATATCATTGGTTTAAGTTTCATTGAGCATCATTTACTTTGTTCTGCTCCGTCTTGAATCATTAACTCTTCTTTATGTAGTACACTTGTTGTCGATCATTTGCACTTTGTAGACACGTTGATCTTGTGATTTTTTAGTCTCGATGACTAAGTGATTTAAATGTCTTGAAACATGTGTGATATTATGATTCTTACGGAGGGGGGAATTGTGAAATTTTGAAGATTATTATTAACTAATAAGAGTGTGCCACGCAAAAAAAGATAAAGAAGTAGAATTTTGAAAAATTTTGAGAGGGAGTGGTGAGAATTATGAAGAATTGTAGGTTAATATAAACTAATATTTTGAGTTATTTTATTTTGTAATTAATTTTAAATCACTATATTTATTAAAAAAAGCTACTAGATTTATTTTTAAAAACACCACATTTATTTTAAAAAAAATTACATAATAAAGAAAAAACATTACATTACTTAAAAAAAACATAACATAAATTAAAAACATTTTATTTGAAACCCCACATTACATAAAATAAAATAAAGCGTTTACATAATAATTATAAAAACTTAGATATTATTATTTGAAGTTGACGCCCTCTGGAGATGGTCCGTCATGAAGGTCCAAACCTCGACGTTTGAAAACTCTTCTTGTCATGTATTTTTCGGTACTCGCACAACGCCTTAAACATCAAACCCGATTCAAGATCCGTCATGGTAGCTTTTCGTTCAATTTCGCCGTACACGTACACTTTCAAACTTGTTAACCTTCAAACTTAATTTTTTCCATCTCGAGTTCATTTGGTGTACGGTTTTATTCGTACCACCAAGTTCTTTGTTGAAATGGTCAAACATTCTATCCCAAAATTTATCCGCCGTTGAGTGAAGAAGAACCTTCTCATTAGACACGTGGTAGAATGCGCGAGCTAAAGCGACCTCCTCGTTGGTAGTCCAAGCCATTTTAAAGTGGGACTTAATTGAGAATGAATTGGTTGTATGTTGAAGAAGATGGAAGATGTTGAAGAGAATGAAAGAAGTTTATAAAAATGATGAAATGGTGTGTGAAGGTGGTGGGTTTATATATAAAATGTAAAGGAAATGAATTTTTTTAAATTACACATGACCGTTCAAAGGTCATGAGCTCCTCAAACAAACCAAAGTTTCTTGGCAACATGTAGTTTCAAAATGAAAGTTTCGCTGAAGAATTTTGAGTGACGACGGTGTTGCCGAGAAAGTTTCCGGCGCCGCGGCTTTTTTGCCACCCACTTCGTCCCCCTTACAAGCACTTATACATATTCTGATATTCTATTTGT
Organism: Deinandra increscens subsp. villosa; assembly: GCA_039602395.1. NCBI lineage: Eukaryota > Viridiplantae > Streptophyta > Magnoliopsida > Asterales > Asteraceae > Deinandra > Deinandra increscens. Next base: position 15,870,601 of record JBCNJP010000015.1, on the reverse strand, counting down.
GTGATATTATTATATTTTCTGCAGTTTATTGATTATTATTCTTATTAGATGCCTTTCTAAACCCCCAGCTCTATGAAGGAAAACCATAATCTTGTTGTCTCTGGTTTGATTACGAGAGCGACCCGGTTCTACCACAAGTGGGTCTTCTGACGGGTGGGTTTTCCCACGAACTGGAGATAACTTGGGTGTGTTTAAGGGCTCTGTACGGCTAAGTTGGGGCTAGCTGACGGTGACCTTCCTCGTACGAAGTACCTAAACAATTTGATGTTTGTTGGTTGTTTAAAAAAAGATGCCTACCCAAACCTCATTAATTATTAATATCAAGATCATTACAATTTTTACAATTACGACCATGATCATAACTTCTACAACAACAACCCTTACAACATTTATTGTAGGTATAATCATATCTATTTCATGGAATGATGAGTTAAAATTAATACACCACACATTGGATGAATATTAGTGTTAAAATAATTATGCTAGACACATAGTATAAAACATAAAGAAAAAATATCTAAGTAATTGGAAAGTCTTCGTATTATTTTACTTTAAATGTATTTTTTAGTTTCATATAATTTAACACGTATATTCATCCAATATAAGTGAACATTAATTATAGCTACTGATATTATAAAACTTATGTTTATTAATATCACATTTTCTTAGAAAAAAAAAACTATAGCTATATACGTCCTCACATACTTGTTTTAATTTAGTTGGAATGAAAATATAATTTTTCAACTCAATAAAAATTCTTGGGAAATTTTAATGAAAAAAAAGGTGTGTTTTCCTTAACTTTAGACATAAATAATTGTATTTATATGAATTATATAGTTAATTGTTTTTGTGTTTGTATTCTAATAAGTGGAGTGCTTCACAATGGACCAAATCACATTCAAATCAAAGCTAAAATGAATAAATTATCGATACTCAAAGTTGGGTGATTGAAATGAATATTTCTTAAATTTGATGGCTCTACTAGAAATTATATGTGTGTTATAAAATAGTGATTTTATGTTGACTCTTATGTTTCTTTTCATGAATCATTATGAAGGTTTTTGACTCTTCAGTTTCTTTTCATTAATGAATTTTAATCATAAAATTGACATAACGGTATGTAACAGGATTATATATGAAGTTATTGAAATGAGTATCAAATTTAGTTCTTATGCTAAAGTGAGGTAAAATCTATAATGCACTTATACACACATAGAAACGAGAGAATCAATAGTACTTAAGGCTATGTGTAGTGGATGGAGCCCTTTTGGGGGGTTATGCGACATTTGGCATCCACGTCATCGGAAGGGGCTCCATGGGAAAAGTGGTGTAGTGGGGGGTTATGAGGAAGGGGGGTTATGAGATAGGAGAGCCAATAGAAAAAAAGCAAAAAAAAAAAAAAAACAATCAAGACTTAAAGGGGCGTTATGTTAATAGCGCTTCTTCCGTTTTCTACCAATATGGCGCCTAGGGGGTGGGGAGGGGCTCCATGAGGGGCGTTATAGTTAACATGGAGCCCCCATGAAGCCCCACTACGGATGGCCTAAGCAACTTATCTGCAGAGAGAACTCTTATGAATGTCAGCAACGCAAAATAGATATGGAAACTTTCAACTATTAATTTATAAGAGATTATGATATGATATCTTGTTTGACATTTCATCACTACTTCTACTTCACTTATTTTTATATAAATTCTAGAACATCGTAATCTCAGTGCAACCTTAGGTCCACGGACATTCTCAGCACTACACTTTCATCACCATTTCTACTTCACTTTTTCGATTTTAAGCACACTCACTAAACCTTATTCCTCTCTTTATTATTCTTTTGTTTGTTGTGTTATATTTTTAACGGTAATTTTGAATCACTAACGGATCACTGACCTATTTGATTATCTCAACTCCTGGAGTACAGAACTTGGAGACCAACTTGAACCCAAGACCTAGTCGTTATAATATCTTTACGCGTCTCACCTTAACCACCTGAACTCAAGATCATTGACAACACTGTATAACTTTTTATAATGGATTTAAACCTCTAATCTTACAAACGAATAGGAACACACTAGAAATTTTGTATTATTGTCTTTTTTGTAATGGATTTCAATAACAACCACTAGCTTAGCTTAGTGGCAAATATTTATGGTCATTTACCATAAAGTCTTAGGTTCAAGTCTCACTTGTAACAAAATAATAAAAAATAGGGGTTCCAAGTTGGGCCAGAAAGATTTCTCACCAGTGATGAGTTTCTTCTTGATAAAAATTGGAAATGATCGATGAGTGGTGTAATATTTCTGTCGGTAATCCAACATTACCGTTAAAATTTTGTCTTTTTTCTAGTTACTTAAAATGATTGTTTCATGTGGTTTGACTTGGTAATAATAGGGGTGGGGTTGGTTTACTCAACGGGTTCAAAGCAATGTTTTCACGACCGGATCGGACCGGCCGGTTGGACCGGGTCCGACCGGTAACCGCTCAAGTTTCGAACCGATTCACCCCTTTGAGCCGGGCCTCTTTTGAGCCGGAGCGGTTCGCCGTTTGACTGGTCGGGCCGGTGGTTCGATCGCCGGTCCGGCCGGAATTTTGACCTTAAAAAAAAATCTCGTCGGCAACGTAAGTGAGTTACGATCATCTCGGTATCTTGGCCCTCCCTTGACTCTTTTTCAACAACAAACGAAGGAGTAGAAGAAATAGCAGATGAGGAAGAACCAAGAAAATAGATATGGTAGAGAACTTTTTTTTTGAACGGCATATGGTAGAGAACTAGAGATGTAAAGTTGATGGTTGACAGTAAAATCTTGAAGATGATATGCGGCGGCTGAGGAGGTTGTAAAGCCCTAAGAGAAACACATTTCTAACTTTTAATTTTAAAGCGAATCTTTTAATAAACATGGGAAACATGGGTCATGACTTGTTATTCTTACATGGGCAAGTGTCAAGTGGGCAAGGCATTTTGGGATTTTTAGTAAAAGATATGTTGTAATTTTTATGATAATTCCGAATTTTGTAATTTATTTAAAAGAATATTGTTTAACTTAAAACATAAAAGGGTGAAATTTAAACTAATGACTTTAGAATTGTGAGGTATAAACCACTAAACTAACTTGTTAAATTTCATTTTATCTACTATATTGTTTATATATACATATAATATTATTAAAATTAATATATATTAAGTCTACCGGTTGAACCTCCGGTCCAACCATTCGGTTCCGGTTCGACCTTTATTTCAGAGAATACCGGTCGTACGACCGGTCCGGTTCTGAAAACATTGGTTCAAAGGTGATGAAAGTCGGGTCAACCCATAAAGATGTAACGTGGGGTCCACCTATTAAAAAAAACGTAACATATTCGTGTGCCTGGGACCCACCGACCCGTAAAAAGACCAGGCATTAACTCATCAACCCTCCTACCTTCCATTTCTCAAAATCACGTCCCTTTAATTTTTAGTCCTATTGGGGGACCATTCTTTATTTTGTGTTAACCCCTCATCTTTCTTCTTACTTTCAATTCTACCCACTAACTTCTTTATTTGTATTTTAGCTCCCTGGACTTGTTCTTTTTCAAACCAATATTAAGTTAAGAACTTGAAGAATCACATAAAACATTATTTATACATAGAAGCATTGAGGATTTATCGAGAGAAAAATTATACATAGAAGCATTGAGGATTTATCAAGAGAAAAATATGAATGAGTAATTAAGTAATCGTCTTATCTTATGTATTATGCATAGACCAAAAACGTACAATATGATTCTTATAGTTTTTAGCATAATACTGCTTGTCTTTATGAATAAAAAACGCTTTCTAGGTTTACTACTAATTTAAAATCCATAAGGTACATAATGCACGTTGACTTTCACTAGTTTAAATTAAAACGTCAATCACCATGACAAACACGACTTTATTATTTTATAAACTGACAACTAAATTATTTCAATCGAACCAAAATATAGTTGCCAACTGTTTAAATCAAATGACTATAGTTTGGATAACGATTAATCGAAACGACGTGTTTCTCTTAAGTTTTGCATCTAGACTCTTTAGTATGATATTATCGGATTCAATGTCCCTTATAATTATATCTTTTATATTTAACACTTATAAGTTTAAACATGCCAAAACCAATTAGATCACTTGAATTATACTAACCACTTAAAAGAAAAACTATCTATGCAATTTAGGTTGTAATATAACAAAAAGAGAAAACTACAGGGACGAGTAATGAAAATATCAACAATTATTAAGTATGGAGGAAATGGTTACTAAAGTTCAGAATCCCATGTTGCATATAATGAGATGGGGGACGAAATTACCATCACACCCTCCCGGCCGTGTAAACATTCTCCGGCAGGCGATGACGCCGGCGGCGGCTGCCGGTTATTCGGCAGAGCTTACGGTTGGTATTTTGGAGTTTACGAAATTAATGAGCAGACTAAACAAGGTAGTTATGGTAATGACACGTGTAATTTAGGATGTTATTTTATTGACACGTAGCTTTGCACTCGTACACATGGTTTTGCTTCTTATCACATTATTTGTTACAGCTAATTTTGTCAATCAACATGCTATTTCAGAAATCTAGGTACGTATATAATTTCGATTAGAAAACGACATATTCTTATTTTGTCAATTGTTTATGCGATATAACCGGATGGCTAATAAGATGTTTAACCAATTGTTAGGAGTATTCTATTCTAAAAATATGCAATATAATAATATTGATCATGAAGTCTAACAAAATCAATATGTATATTAAAATTCGTACATGATTTTTTTTTTATTTTTGATATTTTAGTGTAATATAAGATTGTGTATGACCTTTGAACAAGAGTGTACACGTGTTTGAAGTTCATCGAGACTAACGGAGGATTCAAGAAGTAGCGTCCCACCCCGAGAGAAATGAGGTCCAGGGCGGACCCTGGCTGGGAGGACAAAAAGTTTCATTATTAAAACTGGAAGGACCAAATGTGTAATTACTTAAAATTTGAATAAATAACTGTTATGCGGTTATTTATACGCTCCAGGGCAATTTCGAATTCTCATCTATTCATATGAATTCTCTCTCGCAAACACAAAATCATACTCGAGATCTTTAATCAATTCTGATTTTATCCGATGAAAAGATTTGCGGTACACTCCAAATTGTTTTGATCTAGAAGTGATCATTAGACGACTCCAGAATCTATCTGGTTTTCATCTCAATTCTCCTTTGAACCTAATATTCCGTCCACTCTATAACTTTTTTATATATTTGATCGGTGATTTTTAGGTTTACTTTATTTCATATTATTTCTATTGAAAATGCACATGTATGAGTATAAAATATATTGAGTTAATCGGTTATTGATATTTAGTAGGTTATGGACAAAACAAGCTAAGACAATATAATTATGTAATTTTGTTGAACATAATTTATAAATATCACTGAGTTATAATATCACTGAGTCGGTTTTGTTTATATATTTTATGAGTTTTAGCTTGGAGATTTAAACTAAATGAAAAATGTTAGAATACTAATTGTTTGGTGTTAATTTCATGAACCAGCCAAAAGCCACATGGAACTAAATGTGATTAGAGGTGCAAAAACCGATTTGAAAACCAAACCGGTTCGGTTCTCAAACCGGTTTTGACCAAAATCGGTTTTGGTCCTAAAATCATGTGAAGAAACCGGTTTCAAACCGGTTTGGGCCAAACCGGTTTCAAACCGGTTTGAACCAAACCGGTTTGAAACCGGTTTCTTCACTAAACCCCCAAACCGACTGAAACCGGTTCGGTTTGACCGGTTTGGGAACCGGTTTGGTCAAAACCGGTTTTGACCGGTTTGAGAACCGGTTTTCAAACCGGTTTGGTTTTCAAACCGGTTTAAGATTTGCACCTCTAAATGTGATATCAACAAAATTGCAGTTGGATCAGAATACTGTGTTAGCCCATACAATAATTAGAATTGCAGCCCAATGCTGGAAAGGAACAACAATTAAAAGAAAAAGGGTTCGACATTTAGAGGGCAGAGGCCAGAAAACAGCAGCCCTTGGCTGTATTGTTGGACACGTAGTGACGTAGATAGAGGGGAAGAAAGAGAAGAAAATGCATAAAGCTGTACGTTGGATATCATCAATGTCAACAAAAAGAGAAGTTTTGTTTCTCTATTTTTAATTAGCTTGTAAACATATTTTCGTTAGATTAAATTTTGATGAATGATTTGGTAATGACAGTATTTAAATCGTTTGTTGATATGATTGGCTAATTACTTTTATATTCATACATATGTGCATGGTTAGTTACTTAGTGTAAACGTTATGTATTCTTCGTTTTGATTGTTATGAAATTGGGTGTAATTTTAACCATTCGACTTTACGATTGAATAATAGGCCATTGGTAGATTTAGTTGATTAAAGATTACTCTTACTAGTTTTGATGTTGTTTGATTATTAATTGTTAGCTTAATTCTTAAATAATGATCAATTCTATTATTATTAATTGATCACTCGTATTAAGGCAGGGCACTAAATAGGAAATTACACCAATAGAAGGAACCAAAATAAAAGGTAAAGGAGGCGAAGAATGGGCACTAAATATGGAAGGAAATACAAAGCCATTTTTTTTATTAACAAAAAGTTATTACGATTAGTGGATTAACAAAAACTATGTTATAGTTTGAGTTAATATTTTGTTTAGGATCTGACAGAAAAATGGATGGATGGCAAAAGAAATGATGTTTTTGTATTACAACTAACACTATTTCATCTCTCTCCCCACTTCCTTCATTTCTGCTCCAAATTATTGGATCCACCTTCGACAATTTTCACACAAAAGGTACCATTCCATTTATTAATTCTCATCGCATATGCATTTTTGGTTTTCAGATTTGAATTTCATGCAACCAATTCCCTTCTTTCTTTTTATCCCTTTATTGCCTTTGCATTCTCGTTATATATATATGTTTCCAAAGGAGTTGCATGCATGCATGTAAACGGATCTGTCCATTCACCAATCATCGATGGGCCGGTTTTAGAACCGCTAAACCTACAATACATGCAATAGTACCCGGAATCAAGTTAATGATGGCCACACTCTTTACGTATTTGGGTTTGATTTTGTGACGTAAATTATTCATACTACATCAAACTTTCTTATATCAATTCGATCGAATTTAAAGTTGGGGAGAGTGGAACTACGAATTTGTTGGTTAGAATAAAACAAACATCTTCTTCAGTAATATCTTACTCATAGAGTATAATAATACCGGATAGAAGTCTTGGTGTTTTTATTTAATGGTAAAAATGTATAAATAATGAAATGCATGGTATTTTCCTAGCAAACTTGCAAGTATTCAAGGCAACTAACTTTCCACTTGTCTAAGCCATTTGAAGCTTGCTTCAACTATTTTTGTTGTAATATGAAGGTAACAAATTAATGAAAGTCAACAATTTGCTATGCTTTTATTTATGCTAACAATCCGGCTCACTGTCCATTGCATTCCTTGGCTTTTTAAGTTACATAACTAAAAAAAACTCATAAAGATCCATATATATATATATACACACAGCCTAAACTAGAAAAATAAAACCAAAAATCACTAACATCCACTCCTCGGTTGCTAAATACCGCTGGACGATGCATCGTTAACCTGTCAGTAACAGTTGAAAATAAGATTTTGTAACGGACAATCTGTCGCTTAATCTAAAGATAAGATTCCCCTATACTTATTTTAAACAAAAAAAAAAACAAAACTTTTCAGATGCGAAGACAATGGTAGTTATAGTTAGAATTGAATAGCATAAAAAAATTAGCGGTTACTTATAAGTGTGAAAAGAAGAAAAGGGTTGCCATTGCAAGCAATTACTTTGAGCTTATATATATATATAAGAGCAGGCAGGAGTTAGGTGAAGTTTGCATGTAAATTAAAAGCAGTCAAACCTGGGTGTGTGTACTGTTTGTACATATGCATATTTATACACATATATACTTCTTTAGAATTAACTGACTCTCTCTCTCTTTCACTGTGTGTGTGTGGAGAAAAACAGCTAGTAGGTGATAATGAAGGGTGAAAAAGAGGAAGATTACTGTGTGAGAATACCACTGCTGTATGGCAGTAGAGATGTGGGAGAGAAGGAGCAGCAATACACCAATTTCTGCGGCAATAATGCGTCTTTCATCAATACTTGTTTCAACGGTCTCAACGCTCTATCAGGTAACTAACTAACTAACTAATAACTAACTTTTCACTTCGATCTTCATCCATCTGCAAATTCAACATACCTACTTATAACTCAAACTATATATAATTTACTTCATACATTTGTTCAAGAGCTATTATATAAAAAAACTTACCAGAGAAACGATGGCTTTTGAGATAAGTCTAAAGGACGAGGTTCATTTAGAAAACTTCGTTTGAGAACCATTCTGAGTTACTAATTATATATAAGGAAAACCCCCCTCTATGAATTTGAGTGGTCTACCCTGAAATTAGTCTGAAATTAGTGACTGAGATTGATTTTCAAAAGTTCTCAAAATGAAATGGTTCTCAATTTAACCTAATTCTAAGTCTAAATATCCGAACAACGTATTATGAATCCTAAACCAAGAAAAGTTGATATTAGAGCCAGAAAAAGAGGTTTAAAAAACAGAAAATGATCATAAACCTTGATCGAAGGCGACGGCAAAGGCGCAGCAGCAGCACCACCAAAGGTGATTAATGAGGCGGTTTTCTTATTCATTGGGAAGGGGAGGCAAGGAGGATTACACAGTTTCCCAGCATGATTTCTTCTTTGGTCAAGAAATCTTTTGAAGCAATCAAAGTGATAAACCAAATTTAATATATTTTATTTTCTAAACAAATATTATTTTGCATCTTGGATTCACAAATCAGCATGCCTTTGTTACGTTTCTATTTTAAAAAAAATAATAATAAACCTGTTTTTCGTCCGAAAATCCTAATGGTTAAGGTGTATACCCGATAAACGAGTCCAATTCAAAAGGGAAGAGAACAAAATACGATAATCAAAGACAAAGGAAAAATAGACAATACTAAAGCTACTGAAATTAGATCATTTGTCCAAGATATCTTACTTTTCTGTTTTGATGTTCTTAGGAGTCGGAATACTCTCAATTCCCTACGCATTAGCATCAGGAGGATGGTTCAGCATAATACTACTTTTCCTAATAGCCAGCTCAACCTTCTACACAGGATTGCTAATCCAAAGATGCATGGATCTTGATCCAACAATAAGAAGTTACCCTGATATTGGGGATCGTGCATTCGGGAAAACAGGGGGAACTATAGTATCAATCACTGTGAACATAGAGCTCTACATGGTTGCAACCGGTTTCCTGATCCTAGAAGGTGATAATATGAGTAACTTATTCCCAGACATGGATTTTTATATTTTTGGGGCTCATATTGCTGGAAAAACTGGATTTGTGATCCTTGTTGCTCTCATTATACTCCCCACAAGTTGGTTAAACAACATGAGCCTCCTTTCCTATATATCAGCCAGTGGAGTTCTAGCCACTGTCATCATACTAAGCTCAATCTTCTGGGCTGGTGCATTTGATGGCATTGGTTTTCAAGAAAAGGGTAAATTTGTAAATTGGAACGGAATCCCGTCAGCTATTAGCTTATACGCATTCTGCTATTGCGCTCATCCTGTCTTCCCTACCCTGTATACTTCTATGAGAAACCAACATCAATTCTCAAAGGTATCTATGTATATCTATAATAGGAGATGGATATAATGAAAACCTCTTTGAGTTGGAAAAACCGTGGAAACTTCCACAAAACGATTTTTTTTTTCCTTCAATTTTTTTTAGTGATTCTATGCGTTAATACAAGCCCTATGGTGAAAAAAAATATAAAAAAAACGCCGAGTAGGTTTTTTTTTTTAATCCCGAAATCTGACGTTACGTTATGTTACATATGTAACATTTACCTGTTACATATGTAAAATGTCTTGTTACATATGTAACAAAATCTGTAAATAATTTTAAAAAAAAAAATCTCTAGGCGCTTTATCTATAAAAAGAATAGATCTAAAATAAATAACAATTTTTAATGCCTTTTTTTGCCGATTAACTTTTTTTTTTGTTGCAAAAATCGGTTCTTAAATTTTTTTTTTTTAAATTTACTCGGCGTTTTTTTTATTTTTTTTTCATAAACGGTGTTTTTTTAACTTAGAGAGTCACCATAAAAAAAATCGGAACAAAAAACGAATTTTTTAGCTTAGTTTTCACGGTTTTTCCAACTCGGAGAGGTTTTCGTTTTATCCTTCTCCATCTATAATATATATATATAACTACCTGTATAGTTACTTACAAACTGATGGCGGTTATTGGTTACCTTATGTATGTTTTTCTACCACATTGCAGGTCTTGTTCCTTTGTTTTGCCTTCTGTACAATTACTTACTCATTGATGGCGGTTATAGGTTACCTTATGTTTGGTTCAAATGCAGAGTCACAGATTACCTTAAACCTCCCAACACATCATACAAGTTCAAGAGTGGCCATATGCACCACCCTCGTTACTCCGATAGCTAAATACGCACTAATGCTAACACCAATCGTGAATGCTGTTGAAGCACGGTTTCAGTCTTCTTGCAATAAAAGGATGTGTAGCTTCTTAATTAGGACAATTTTGATGATTAGCACTGTAATTGTAGCTTTGACCCTTCCCTTTTTCGGGTATCTGATGTCACTCGTGGGGGCCCTCTTAAGTGCCACAACTTCGATAACAATACCATGCCTGTGCTACTTGAAGATCTCCGGGATTTACAGGAGAATTGGAGCTGAGCTAGTGATTATTGCGTTTGTTATGTTAAGCGGTTTTATTGTGGCAGTTGTGGGTACTTATGTATCAATGGTAGATATAATAAGTCATTTATAGGCAGCAAGTTGAGTTGAGAGATATGTTAGACTTTTTGATGGGAACCAAAACTTGTTGGAAGTTAAGTTCCTGAGGATAAAATTATGTAACTTCCTTACTTGTGGACAGTTAACGTTTACGTTCTCCTATTTAACAGATCAATGTTTTTGTAGAAAATGCATGTCTTTCCAATAATCATGCAACCCAGTGTATTTTTATAAAACATTATGGGTTGTTAATCTTCATGTTTAAACTTAAACCATCTAGTAACAAGTAAAGATCCACACAACTAGCTTGAGAATCATACCCGGATAGTAATCTAAAGATGGACCCTTTCACTTCAATGCAGCTCTCTCCGGCCATCTTCTTCAGTCTTTTAGACCTCATACTCTTTCTCAGTCGGGCCGCATCCTCCCACTTGCATACTTCTGCATACTTATTCGCAACCATAACCAAATTCCCGCTCCATCTTGGCTCCAATTCAAGTAATCTCTTTTCCACCTTTTCCCCAACCCCATCAAAATCACTAGCACCATGAACACCACATGCACTTAACAAAGTTCTCCACACCGTTGGATCAGGCTTGACGGGCATGTTCACAATAAAGTCGTATGCTTCCGTGAGATGACCGGCTCGGCCGAGAACATCTACCATTGCACCATAGTGTGTTAACCGAGGCTTAATCCCATAAACGCGACTCATTTCCTCAAAGAATCGGTACCCGTCCTCCACGTATCCAGCATGACTACACGCACAAATAACACCAAGAAACGTCACATGGTTAGGTTCGATTGAACTGTCTTTCATTTTCTTGAAAAGTGCGATAGCGTGTCTAGCAAGCCCGTGTTGAGCTAATCCTTGAATCATCGCACTCCAAGTCCACACGTTACGATTACACATTTTATCGAACACTAAACTTGCCGAACTCAAAGCCCCACACTTTGCATACATATTCACAAGTGATGTTCCTAACTGGCAAGTGAGTCCCAATCCTTTCTCAATTATTTGAACATGAATACATTTCCCCAACGTTAAGCTCCCAGATTCAGCACAAACCGAAAGCATCACCACCAATGTAGTCCTGTCCGGGTCGATTCCAACTTCCCGTATCTTCGTAAAACACTCAACCGAGTTATCAAACCACGACACACGAAAAAAAGCTGAAATAATAGTGTTCCAAGACACGACACTTGTGTGAGACATTTCATCGAACACCTTGTGTGCATCGATGATCTTTTTACATTTGCCGTAAAAATGAATCATGGTGTTTTGAACATATACATCGGAATCCAACCCACGCTTAAAGCATTCAACTTGGATTTGTCTGCCTTCTTCAAGGGCCGAACAATGAGGCACAGGCTTTGAATAAAGAAGCGTAAGTAAGCGAAGGGGAGGTGACACCTGAAAAACGCGTCCGTTTGAAAGTCAAGATGGTTTCTCTCGCCGAATCAGCGTTGTTTTGTTTCGTGGTGGAGAAAGTTCGGCTGATGATATTGTTCCATGACGATGGGTTGGAGTTTTCGGAGTGACCAAAATGCTTTGATGTACAGAAGAATCGGGATAGTTTCATCAACGATCAATTCAAAGTATAAGGGTAAGGGTGAAAGTAATGGGATCGGGAGAGGGGGGATCGGGGGTCTTCGGTGGCTTCGGTGGTCTCGGGAACACCACTGCGTGGTGGTTGGGATGCACCGATCGGGAGTGGGGCTGGGGTATCGACGCCGAGAAGAAAACAACACGGGGAGGTAGCCGTTGGAGTGGGCCCCCCCCACCAACGGTTACTTCCCTTTTTTTAAAAAAAATTTAATTTTTTTTTTTAACTTTTTACCACCTCCCACCTATTTAAACCCCACCATTCAACCCCTTTTCACACCAAACTTCTACTTCTTCTCTCTAAATTTTATAAAAACTTCAACCTCTCTCAATATTTTATAAAATCTCCAACTTCCTTTTAATTTTTACCATGTCGAACTTCAACGATTTCTTTTCCAGCTACAACCCTTCCGATCAACAACCTCCCACCTCTCAACAAAACCCATTTGGAAGTGTCGGTTACGTACCGACGATGGCGGATTCCCCGGCCGGTTGGGAATTTGATTATCTTCGTACCGACGATTTTCCCCAATTCCAAAACACCCAAACCCACCAAACCGATTCACAAGAAGAAATTGTCATGGAAACTCAACCCACCCAACCCGCTCAAACAAAAAGGAAGAAGCATACCGTCAAACGAAATAAGAAGACGGGTCAAACGTCTCAACCCGACGACCGACAAAAAAGGGTTCCTACTCCTTGGACGGTCAAAGAAGAAGTGGCGTTGGCGAGATGTTGGGTCGATGTCTCGGAGAGTAATTTTAGGATTTAATAAGTAATTTTAGGATTAAATAAGTAATTTTAGGAGTTTTTTTTTTTGTAATGTTAGGATTTAATTTTTATTTATAAAATGTATTTGTTTTTATTAATATTTTATTTTAAATATTTTATTATAAAAAAGTGATTGGGGAAATGGGGAAATGGGAAACCATTACTCACAAATTTGGGAAAAATGGGAAGGGGTGGGGAATGATGAGGTGGCACCAAAATGGATTGGGGAAATGGGGAAATGGGGAATGTATTACTTTTACCCTAATGGAAATACTCTCCCCATTTCCCCATTTCCCCAATCTATTTTAGGTGTCACCTCATCATTCCCCACCCCTTCCTACTTTTTCCCAATTTGTAAATAATGGTTTCCCCATTTTCCCAATCACTTTTTTATAATAAAATATTTAAAATAAAATACTAATAAAAACAAATACATTTTATAAATAAAAATTAAATCCTAACATTACAAATAAAGAAAAACTCCTAAAATTACTTATTTAATCCTAAAATTACTTATTAAATCCTAAAATTACAAATTAAAAAAAAAACTACTTATAACACCCGAAGAGTTTGTCTTGAATTTTTTGAGCGATGGATTTAGCCTCCTCGCTTTGGTCTTTTTCAACCCTATCGAGCTCACGACACATTTGCTCGCGTTCAAGTATTTCGAGTTCTTTCGCTCGTTGTTCTCGAGCTTGTCGTTGAAGTTCGATCTTTTCCCGTTGATACTCGTTAAACGTTTGAAACTCTTCATGGTAAGCTCCACTCGAAGACGCTTTTCCTTTTCCTTTTGCTTTTTCTTTTGCTAAGCGTTTAGCCTTTTGGGTACCCATCGGAAGTGGTTCTTGGGTTGGGCTCTTGGGAGACGATCCACCTACACCGAGGTTGAGATCGAAAGGAATGGATTGGGCTTGCGATGGACTATCGGTGTTGAAGCTCCGATTTGAATCGGATGTTTTGCTTCTTTTAGAAGCACCTTGGTCGTCACTATAGCAACCATCGTCCACCGTATATGCTCCTTGCCATTTTTGAGAATGTTTCACCACATCCCAAACCTCCAACTTGTCGAAACCGCCCTTGTTATCTAGTTTGAATCGATGATGGGTCGCCTTCATAACGTCTTCTTCGTTTTGCCCACTCTTTCGATTACCCAAAATGTGGATGTAGGTGTTGTTGAACTTGGTGACCTTCTTGTTCATGTCGCCCCACTTCGAGTACAATTGATGCTTGGTGCGAACAAATGTATGTTCAAAACCCTCTTTGAAGTTGGGTGGAGGATAATGTAACAATTGATGCCAATTTGCGGTAATTTTGTTCCAAAACGATTCCCTACTTTGGGCGTCTCCTAAAATTAAAAAAAAAGTAAAAAAAAATTGTTAGTAAACTTTAAAAAAAAAAAACAAGTTATAAAATATATATTTTACCCGCAATCGAACTCTCGGAGACATCGACCCAACATCTCGCCAACGCCACTTCTTCTTTGACCGCCCAAGGAGTAGGAACCCTTTTTTGTCGGTCGTCGGGTTGAGACGCTTGACCGGTCTTCTTATTTCGTTTGGCGGTATTCTTCTTCCTTTTTGTTTGAGTGGGTTGAGTGGGTTGGGTGGGTTGGGTTTCCATGACAATTTCTTCTTGAGAATCGGTTTGGTGGGTTTGGGTGTTTTAAAATTGGGGAAAATCGTCGGTACCAAGATAATCAAATTCCGGCCAACTGGCCGGGGAATCCGCCATCGTCGGTACGTAACCGGCACTTCCAAATGGGTTTTGTTGAGAGGTGGGAGGTTGTTGATCGGAAGGGTTGAAGTTGGAAAAGAAATCGTTGAAGTTCGACATGGTAAAAATTAAAAGGAAGTTGGAGATCTTATAAAATTTTGAGAGAGGTTGAAGTTTTTATAAAATTTAGAGAGAAGAAGTAGAAGTTTGGTGTAAAAAGGGGTTGAATGGTGGGGTTTAAATAGGTTGAAAGTGGTAAAAAGTTAAAAAAAATTAATTTTTCAAAAAAAAAAAAGGAAGTAACCGTTGGTGGGGGGGCACTCCAACGGCTACCTCCCCAAATGGGTTTAGCTCGGCGTCGGTACCCCAAGGGTGATCCCGACCACCACGCAGTGGTTTTCCCGAGAACCCGAAGCCACCGAAACCCCCCCCCCCCCCCCGACCTCCCTCTCCCGATACCATTACCTTTAACCTAACAATTTGGCATTCATTGGTAAAACATTTTAAGGTATACAGTGTACCTTGCGGGATCCATCATGCTAGGTGACATTGCGGCACCGTGCACTCAGGGGCGGACCCTTATTAGGCCCAGGGGTCCCCGTGGACCCCTCAACCTCGTACGTAAAGTAAAAAATTATGTGAACGGTTTTTTATAAAAAAAAAGTTTGTGAAGAGGGGTTAATAAATATTTAGTTTGTGAAGATGAAATAAAGCAATTAACTAGACTAGTGGTAAGAACCCTTGTTTGATTTTGAATGGGTGCAAATTCAAATCTTGTCCTCAACATTTTTTTCCCTAGTTTTCTTTATTAATTTTAGTGCTATTATTGAGGAGAGTAAATGATGATACTTCATTTTTCACCTCTTTTTTATTTACTTTTATTATAGACCCATTATTTTTAAATACATTAAATCTAGACCCCTTTTATAATGAAATATTACAATATATAAAACTATAGCCTTTTTTTAATATACAAACATTTTGTCATATTATTTTTCTTCAAGCGTTATTTTTTCTCTTATCTTCATTTCTAGCCATTTACTATTATTTTTTACTATTATATCGTTGTCAATGTTACGGTATAGATTTTTTTATCAAATCATGTAGAGTTTTTTTTAATCAGTTATTTTTTTCTTTACTCGCAATGTCGTGTTGCAACGCGCGCCTGCATTAAAAACTATTTAGTAAGTAATAGACCAAATTTCTTTATGTACGTTTATATGAAACTGAAACATTTAAAACTAGTGACTCCGTAAAAAAAATTGTGGACCCCCTCAAAATCTTTTCTAGTTCCGCCCCTGCGTGCACTGGAGGGGCACATTACGGTTTTTTTTAACAGATAGACTGTAAAAAAAATCCCACTTCAAACCTCAGCCTCGAGCCGAGTAGTTTGGCCGGGAATAAACCAATACGGTGAAGAATAGAAGATCATAACTCGCCTCGCACACCCGACTTGGGATGGCGTTAACTTAATACTGGCCTTGGACAAGTAAAGCAAATCGCCCAGGTCATGGTCAAAAGAATACCAAGGCAGATTAAAGGTAACTTGCCTTCGTCAATGGACGCCAGATAATGTTACCGGCCTTCGCAAAAACAACAAAACCATGAAAGTTCCAAATAGCTAAAAGAAGCTGTACACTTTACAAAGGAACTCGCAAAGCTGATGAACACCCTCTACGAGTAAGACTTGTAGGTTAAAGGCTACCCAAGCGATGAAAACCTGAAGCACACCACCGCCGCCTGACACTGAACAGTTACTAACCTTTAAACATGAGTCAACTTGTTTCACCAAAAGGCTAAAAAATGTTTTCCCGAGGCAAGACAACAAAGAATTCAGGATGCTCATGCCCTCGAAGAGAGGAGGTCAGATTCACACGGATCATACAGCCTTCGGTATAAATAGATCACTTGCACACAGCATTTCACAACTCTTAGCGCACACATAAACTCTAAACTCTCTCTCAGCACTTCACACGACCCTGCTTCGGCATCATTTCACTCACACTATCACCATGTTCACTCAAATGACTTAATATACTGATTCTCACGCCGGAGGCTCCCTCCTGCGGTGAGACTAACGGTGTTCTTTCTTTCTTATGCAGGAACTCCCTCCTAGCGAAGGCCCGTGACCGACCTTCCAGGTTCACGTTGCAGCAACATTACCCATTCCTAAAATATACATATATATATATATATATATATATATATATATATATATATATATATATATTACCTATTTATCAATTTCATTAGAACTAACTTATTGAATGATTATTTTATTTTTATTTTATTAAGGATTTTTTTTCCTTTTACATATTTCTCTTTAATTTCTAAGACCTTCATGTAAACGAGACAAGCCGGCTCGTAACCTACTTGGGATCGGATCGCTAATAAACTTAAGTGAGGCAAGCCTAAACGATCTCAAGTCCGAGTTCGAGTCATCCGAGTTCAAGCCCGAAATATGACTCGAACTTATTTATTAAACGAGCCATATTTCAGGGCTCGAGCCCGTTTAAGATCAACTTTTTCAAGTTTTTTACCGATCCAATTTCGAGTTGCTCACAAACCAGCTTGACTCGTTTACATCTTTAGATCTACGAAAAGAAAATATGTAAAGAAAATCCCTAAGTAAAAAATAATGGTAAAATAGTTTTGAATAAGTCAAGTCTAATTAAACGGATATATATTTAATATATATGTCTTGGAAACAGAAATTATCTAATTATGCAACTACCATTTAGGTTGTAGTTTAATGATAAGAGGCAATGTCATCTTTGGTGAAGACCCAAATTCAAAACTTGGAAGTAGTGTATATATTAGCCGTTCAAAAAATCTAACTGATCACCTTAGAAAGAAAAAATATGTAATTGGCTTGTTGACTTCGAGAAAAAAAATGCATTTAATGTTGACCAAGGAAAATATATAATTACTCATAGAAAATATGTAAATACCCTTAGAAAAATATATTTTATCTTTCATTTAACCAAAAGAAACATACAGAACTTAAGTCAATACGCAGGGAAGGCGGGCAACAAGCTGCGCCGCCAACCCCCTTTGAATAGCAAACCCTAGCCGTATAAAAACAACATTCTTCAATCTAGAGGTCGCACTATTCCCGCGCATGACTTTCTGGATCCTGTTCAACATGGCCACCGCCTCTGTCTCTAGATGGCCGAAGGTGTCAAAGGCGAAAGGAACAAACACATGTTGATTTTCGATGCACGCTTGCTCATGTTTGTTAACCTTTCCAGCGGCCGCCTTGGACGCCGCCTGACCTGCAGTGAAAGTGCTGGCCCTTAGCCCCACAAGAGGGGAAACCTCCGTCAAATCAACACAAGCGTGTTTCCCATTCTGCCACCCAAAAACAAGTATGTCGGCCGGCCGGAGAGTGGAACGCCCATCCCTGGGGTCAGACAGGAAGTTGACAGGAGCTTCTTTCCTGGCTGAGATCCCAGCCCGCCTGAAGATGTCGAACAGAACGTCCCTTACTACATCATGACGATATTTAAAACCTGGGAGCTCTTTGCAGTGCACGGCGTGCTCCCCGAAGGAATCCAAACACACCTTGTTGCAGACGGGGCATTTTTCATCCACCGGGAACAAGGGAACCATGAGGCGGTACTTGAGAATGGCCCGGTATTCGACAGGCGACATGTGTTGCCCCAAGCCATCAATAGGGAGAGCATGGAGGAAATCCTGCGCATGTGGCTGTCGGAGGCAGTCCCAAACGGCCTTTTGCCTAACTGTCATCTCAAAGTTTGCTTCAATTGTATTAGGACTTTGAAATATTAATTGTCAGAAGAGCAAAGTAACAAAATGATTGAAATATGAAATATAGTAAAAGGAGTAAAAAAGATGTGGGTGAAAGAGGATGATATGAAAGATGAATTGGATACTACAATGGCTGTTGGTTTAAAGAATAACGATAAATAACGTCTTTGGTCTTCATAATTTTCATATCATCGTGATATAATAAAGGTAAGACATGTAATCCCTCGGTAAACAGGCAACAAAAAATGGGGAACCAAAAGTCACCGCTATCAGTACAACTTAAAACTACATAAAGAAAGATCCAAAATGTTACCAAGATCTGTGTAAAATAAACCTCACTGAGACTTTTTCTTGCTAGCATCGACTAATTTCGACTTTTTAATAGTCGGCATTTTACCAGGAAAAGCCCACCTCAAGAACCTTTCCCACGAGTAGCACCCCAAGAACATCAATGCCGCCCATATCAGAAGCTTGTCACGCAATTCCCTTGGCAAAGGCACCAGTTTCAACCAGTCGTTTAAATCCCGCAGCATATCAGATGTGATTGCCGTGAAGAATACAACTGCACCCAAAAGTGCAAACTTGAACGGCTTGTTCTCTGATATGCTCTGGTTAAACGGGTGACCCATGTAGTTAACCGCAAAGGTAGCCACTTGGATCATCATATTGACCATGTAGGAAACGGTGTTCACCATGTTGCTCTCGAATTCGGAATCCGGTTCGATGCATTCATCCGGCATGTGTTTCTCTGCTTCTTTCACAGAAGAAACCAAGAAAAGTATATGGAGAGCAAACTGGCCGAGCAGAGACAAGAAGACGTAAAAGCAGAAGACGTTAGGGTGGGGCCGCTCGGTGGATAGTGTCGGCAATGGACGGGCATGTGAGATGAAGAGGAAAAAGGCGGCAGTGAATACGCCGCTAATTGTGGCCTGAACGTCTCCTAGTTTAACACCGTCCAAGTACATGACACTCAAGACATAAGCGGTTGCAAGGCAGTTAAGTCCAAGAATCTTGAACATTTGCAGGGTGGTCACCAGAGTGCTACGACCCTGGCGGATAATGTCAATGGTCGGGGAGACTGATGCATGCTTGGCGGTGAAAGGTGAAGCCATTGATGCATCACCAAGTTTGACGATAGGAGCTGACCGACCATCATCCCCTTCGTTTAACTCATCCATCATCTTCTTTAGCTTCTGCCTTTGAACCTCTGCTGGCGTGAGATGGCGGTTACTAACTGCAGGGGTGATACTGCTTGAACTCGGTTCGGTAGCGGGCTTGGGCTTCTTTGGCTTAGCAGTCTTTGTTTCTGACGAGGGCTTGTCCCCGGGACTTGGTGGCGGTATTGCATTCAGTAAAGCAACCCCTACATGTGCCTGAATAAATAATTAACATGTTAATTATCATATTATTACAACTAAGAATATAAATCTTTGAACAAAAACGACTTAGAGGGCCGTATGCCTTACCTGCTTCAAAGCTCCGACATCATTAGTGCCATCACCACACATCAATGTTATCCTTCCAGATGATTTTAAAGTGGTCAATATGAGTTCTTTTTGTTCAGGTGCCACCCTTGCAAATACCTAATAAATAAAATTATTTTGTTAGTGAAACACCACTAAAAATTGCACCACCTCATATTTATGATTGTTATGTAAATTTACAACCTTAACATATGGAATCACATCTACAACAGCAGAGGTCTGCAGCAACATTTCAAAGCAATCACCTCCAATACAAAGATCATGACCCTCAGCTAAAGCCTCGACCATTTCTTCACTGCAAATAACACGGCCAATGAGCGTCTTAAAGATAAACGGAAATTTTATTCTTAAAGGAAGCAGAATTGATTATTGCATTACCTATAGACCACGATCTCGGTTTCATCAGGTGAAACCCACTCAAATTGTTGTTTGTTCTTTGTCGGGGTAAGAATTAATGCTGGTTTCGATATTATATTAACTTCACGTGCAACATGGCAAGCCGTCAATGCTTGATCACCAGTAATCATCACCTAAACAGAGAAGATTTAGATCAATATAGTTATAATATTGTATTGGTAATCATACTTAATCCATTAAATTTAAAAAATGAGAAGGCTTTAAAAATGGACAAAAAAAGTGTTTGTGGGCCCAACCAGCCTGGCCCATTTCTAACCGTGCATGCAAACAACCTCGTTAACCCAAACCTGTTTTGACTCAGCCCAACCCTATTGTCACCTCTTCTTTTAACCACCTATTACACTCAGCTTTCGCCTAGAGTTGACAGGAAACAAATGAAATTTGTATGCACAAATATGATAAACTGAATGTCTAATAGGCTTTATGCAACTTTATATTTGTTCTTACCAGAGCTAAAATTACATTGCACGTTTGAAATAATAAATGAAGGGAACTAAATTGGTGCCACTCATGGTGCCACTCACCAAGTCATGTGATGACCTTTTCAATTCAAGCAAGACCTTGGCAGAATCTCCTCTGATGGGGCAATTAAATACCTGAAGTTTGTCAGGCGAAAGTAAATATGTCAAAGAAAGAATAGTGCCAATAAATACAATGTAGCATTATAAAAAATGCAAGTATATAATATGTTAGGTAAATGAGCAATAGATATATCTTTTCATACCGCAAAACCAGCAAAAATGAGCCCAGTTTCCACTACTTCCCTGTCCAAGTTTCTAGCTTCACTTACCTATAACCATTTAACAAAAAGCAAACTTTGTGAAACAAAGCATAAAATTAGTCAGGTATCTATATGTGTAGATGTATGTATATATGAGTGCATACATGTGTCATGTACGCATAGACTCATACATGTATGTATATGACACACACAACTATGGATTCACTGAATGGTTACCGTCATATCAGGAAGAGACTTATAGGCTAAAGCCAGAACACGGGAACCTTGACGTGTGTATCTCTTGTATGTGCTTACAAAAAATGCAGGTATATCAACTAATCTTTCTTGGATCGTTTCTGGTGCACCCTGAAATCATAACAAGTCGTATGAGTTACGCCTCAATGGTTGCACATAACAAGAAGTAAAAGTACTTGGTCAATGTTGAACTTTTCTTGTACCTTTACAAATGCATAAAATTGCTCTTCTGTACGAACCACAACAGCCATTCTTTTCAAATGGGATGCAAAGTGGTGTCTCTGAACAATTTGGACAGTACTGCCACCTCCCCTGCAAACAATATGAAAAAAAGTTCAAGTTTTAAGCAAGTTTCTAGAAAAAGACACAACAAATTATAGAAAGGAAATACTGAACAGCTTACTTCTTAGGCATGGCCTTCTCATCAGATTTATAAGTCCACTCTATCCCCTTTATAGCAGCCTTCTCAAGAGGATCACCAACCTACAAGCGAAAGCATCACTTCATAAGTATGTTTTATAAAGAAGATGTAAAAAAGAGTTGATAATATCTTTTTGAAGACTTGATATTAGCATATTCTAGCTTCATTAAAACCAGAAACAAAAACACCTATAAAACAGGTAAAACGACAAATAGAAATCACATACCAACTTGTTGTCCACAAAAACCAGTGCATGGCAAGAAGCAAGGATCTCCAACGTGCGAGTTGGCATTTTTTTAGTATCTGTTTCTAATTCAACATTATCACTCAACCCACCAACTCCAGAGAACTCCTGGAGAACACAACACAACATAAGCATCAGTGGGAGGCTATTACCATTTTTATTACCATGAAAGATTTGTAACGAACATACCATGTCATCAGAAGTCAGTGTCCCCGTCTTGTCAAAACAACATATATCAACCTGCAGAACGATAATTAAGAGAAAATGTGATAAAAGCTAAAAAGGTATTAAGCATATGAATTTAAATAACACATAATTAAAGTAGTTTTACCCACCTTCCCAGCAAAAGGTATACGAAAAGGTTCTGTACAAAAGATACCACGGCGTGCTAGTGCAATCAAAGATGTGTTTACAGCTATAGAGAGCTCCATTGGCAGCTCCGGGGGGATCACTGAAGTTATAATTAGAGAACAGCTCAAAAGAAGCTTGTATCTACTCCTGTTTGGGTCCTCGAGCCCCTATGTCAACATGGATTGTAATCAATACCTTCTTGTACATGATTAAATTTACTAATAGAACTATCAGATACAAATAAATGAGAGAGAAATGATAACCACGAGTTCAGTTTACCTTTTTAAGTACGTAACCGGCTGCTATAACGGCAAAAACAACTAAAAACAAAATGAAAAGACCACTTTCCCAACTGTTAGCAGTAACCTGAATAAAAAATTATCTCTTAGAGAATAATGAGAGAGAAACAACACAAAACTATTAGGTGTCAATAACAATTGGGAATTACCCTCTCCGTTGAAAACAAAATGGTTCGCATTAGTTTCCCTTGTGTTGTTTCAAATCCAGTTCGTAAAACAATAGCTAAACAGCCACCGTCAGGAGTTTTCATATGAAAGGTCTGAATCAATGAACAAAAAAAACACATTTATTATGAAGTGCATAATAAAATTATAATATAATTCAAGGTAACATTATGTACAACCTTATCAGGAGTATGCTGCAATATCTTTGTTCCACCAAAAAGAACATGGTTTTTATCCCGTTTAGATGATAGCCGCTCTTCTGGTCCTCTGCCCATGATTGATACCTGTCAAACAACCATATATTTGTACTTGTGTATAGAAAAATAGAAGTAGATTGAATAAACACTACTTAAAATGAGAAAATATAGAAGTACATTGAAAAAAGATAACCACCTTCCATTGGGGGGTTGACTCTCCTGTGAGTATAGCCTCGTTCACAATAGCAGTCCCTGCCAGAATAAGCATATCTGCAGGAACAGATTTTTCCTCTCCATCTTGACCAGCAGCACGCCCAACAGACACAACATCCCCAGGAAGAAGTTCAGTCCCTGCCACCTTTGTCCATCTGTCATGGAAAAGGCCAAAATCAGTCATTAATTTGCAAATATACATGTAACCACAAAAAAATAGCATAAATTACTTACTTCCCACAACGATATGCCATTAGCATCTGGGAATCTACTCTAACACGTCTTAGCTCTGATAAAGTCTTTAACCGACTCTTGGCCATCGTTGACTCAAACATAAAGAGCATAAAGAGGGTGAATAGACTGTAATACCAATATTCATCTAGACACCAAAGTCCCACACAGAAGACCTGCCGATCAAAGGAATAATGACTACTAATAACAGAAAAAATACCCAAGCACATGCTTAAGAAGCCTTTTGTAAAAATCTTTTTCATAATATTGAACCTGAAAGACAAAGAAAGGCTCCATGCAGTTCTCTTTCATCAGTTTCTGAAACGTTGGCTGTGGATACTCAAATCTACATAGATTTCATAAGATTTGAATAAGGTAATAGTATAGCATGTGATTAGAAACATAGAAGAAATGTCAGACTAGTTACATGGGAAAAATATAAGAATTTCAAGACTGTAAAATCAAATGGTAAAAGTGGAGTTGCAGTAATTATAGAAACTTACACATTTCGACCCCACTTCTCAGCAGCAACTTGAACTTTAGCTTCAGTTCCATGTCCAGTACTTTTGAGATAGTAGCCAAAAGTTTCCTTGGAGGGGTAAGGAAGCTTACTGAAAGAATTTTTCTCATTTGAATAGATGAAACACTGCTTTCGGAAATCAAAATATATCTCATCTATCGAAGAGCCTGCCAGCTGGTCAAAGCAAAAATACATTGATGTCAAGCACATGATGCATTTAAATTCAGCCAAAATCATGAGTTTGAAAAGGAGACTATGTTCTAGAATGCCTATCTTACTGACCAATCACCAACTTTATATAATACTTGATGGTATTTCAACCCGTAATGCAAATAAATTAGTTCCTATGTAATGAAAAATAAAATGTTGTAACATCTAAGAAAATAAGATGAGCTTACAACCTTCCGGAAATGAAGTGGTATTACTTCTTTAGAGCCACAAAACTTGGCTGGAGTAATTTTGCATGCATTTGCATGATGAATATCCTTAACCTGACAAATGAATAGATGAATCACTATGCAGAAACCAAAACATTATGAAGCTACAAAGTTCTTTATAACGCAAGAATGAATTTATTACATCAACAAATTCCATGTAAGTGCAGTTAAAATAGAACAATAGTTCAGAATGCCACTAAGTCACTAACCTTTGAATACTGAACGAAGCATTTGAAATCCACTGACCATACCGTAAATAGGAACACCAATATATGGACAGCTAGCAGACCACCAAGAATTATAAACGCATCAAGAAAATCTAAACTAGGTAAAATAACGATCATCCATGTCGCATATAGAATCGCAAACGGCCATGAATCAAATCGCCAAAGCCAGTGTCTCTTCTTCAGCAAATCAACAGTATCAACTACTTTCCCATTCACATGAAACCTCGTCATCTGATCTCCCGTTCAAATCAATACCTCAATTCCAAATCAAATCTACTAACAAACAATTGCCCCCTTTGAAGTTTAAACTGCAATAAAACATAAGTAAATCGAAACGAAACAACCATAAGTTATCCTTACGAATATAGTTCCCTAATTGTATCAATTAACGTATCGTGTACAGTTTAGTTCATTTTACTATCGGCAAAAGAAGTTCTGAACCTAAGAAGTCGGAATACCGTGATTGATCATGTTATATGAACAATATGAACAATTAACATCGTTTAGCGCTATAAACAGTCAAAATCATGAAATGAAAACTGAAAACTGATCAGGAACCGGCTTACTTGTGACTAGGTTTGAAACGCTTCGCCGGAGATCGAGGAGAATTTAATTAATGGATAGACAGACCTTCTTCCTCCTCCGTATTGATAGATCGTTAGGGTTTAAGAAGCGGCGACGGTGGCGCCGCCGACTGAGGGTTTTGATTGGTGGTGAAACAGGCGGAGATCTGGTGGAAGGCGCGATCGGAGGCAACACGAACACACAAGAAAGAATCTGAGCGCAAAGAACTGAGCAAAAGATTGGACGCAGTTTAAGTTAGTCGTATATTGCAGAAACAGCCCCTAAACTATTTAATCATATCCTTATTAGAACACATGTTTCACAATTGTTGTGGATTTAAATTTTAAAACATAACACCAACTCACCAAGATAACATAAAGTTCCTAAAGTCTAAAGTCTAAACAAGTCACGGTTAGACCACCCATAAGCCATAAGGATCACTTTTCTGTCTTTTCATAGCGGTTTTATATAGTATGAGGCACATCAAGACGATTGGGTCTCAAGCTAAAGCGGAGAAGTGTATTATTTTTCGTATGCAGTGTGCAAGATATGTATATAGTTTTTGTATATTCTAGATAAGTTTTTAAAACCTAGTATCTAAAAGTAGACTATAAATAAGCTCAATATGTGATTTAGTATATAAATAACTTATGCACCAACTAAAAAACTCCATCGGTTAAACATGATCTATAAAAATCATCCCATCTACATGACGCTCACCTCATACTTGTGCCTCAAGGCTTTTTTTCTTGCGCTTCGAGGACCTCATGTGCGTTCATGAACACCGTGTGTCTCGAGCTGTCAAAATCCCACACATAACCCTTTACTTTGTCAATCTTTCACATTTTTATCGTCACATCACTACCTTTCACTTTTACATTTTACCCATGTAATGATCACCTCTCGTCGTCTTTAACTTTTTTATAGTATTTAATTTATAAAAGATAGAGTGGAAGAGATAGAAGAGATAGAGGAGCGGGGAGAGAAATGTGTGGTGAAAGAGGTTCATGGTGCAATGGATTTCTCCTAGGTAAATTAAAAACGTAGTGGTTATACTAGGGTCTAGTGGTGTTGTTGCATTCCACTCTGTGACCATCTCAGCCTCCCACACACTTGTGTATAACCCCTTTGCTCTAGTTTGTGTTTGCTAGATTTACTACCCGCGTGTAGTTGCGGATATAACGCGGGTATACAAAACAGCTACACTGCTATAACGCAACGTAAAGAAGATGGAGATACAAAAGTATTGTGTAATGACGTTAATATTAGAAAAGAAATTGATCATGGAACCTAAAAGTTATGTTATAAAATTGTACTCATTACACCACCGACACGATTTTGGCAAAAGAAACACACTTCAAACCAGGAGACACATGTTCACAAAAACATGGCAAAATCTCTGTGACACCTGACAATTTCAGGTTATTTATAGCTAACACGAACCTACATTATTTCAAACATACACGCATACAGTACATTTAATTAGGGTTATTAGATGTGTCAGTTAGTACACAAACAATTATACACAAGTCCGTCCCGGAACGTTGGTTAACTATTTACATCAACCGTTAAACGAACAATTATGATTAATGCAAATTTATGTTACGTGATTTTATGTGAACTTAAGTGTTAATAGAAATTTGTGACTATGATTTTATGTAAATCTGTGTGTTAGTTGAATTACATGATTTACGATTAATTTTTTTGTAATTTTATGGACAAATCATGCAATATACGTTTACTTGTAATTAATCGACCAATACGTGTGTAGACTTTAAATTGTGAACCATGGCCCATTGTTACTTGAAAATTTTAAACCATTGGTCCCTTTTGTTGGCTTGCCTATGATCTTTCCTTAGCCTCCAAACACCCCCCCCCCCCCCCACCCTAACTTGCTCCCTACTCCCCACAACCTCACCAAACAAAAAAAAAAAGTCAAACCCCAGCTCTCCCTTCTCTCTTTCGCCCGTAACCTGCTCCCTCACACCCTTTATCGATTTTTCTTGACTACCTTGCAATTGGTTGGTGATTTGAAGCCCTCTAGGTATTCTACAAACTTGGAAATCATCAAACACCTAGTTCCTCCTAAAATCTGAAGATCAAAGGTATGTTCTTGATTATGATTTTCGAAAATCCTAGTTAGTCTAAATCACAAAATCCAAGTGTTCTATACATGTATTTGATTATGTTATGATGTTAGATGATTACTACATGTGTTGATTTTGCAAAATTCGATATATAACATGCATGAATTTGAAAACCCTAATTCATCTAACTTGAGTTTTACATATATGATTATGTTTGGTTATTATATGATCCTAGATGATGATTGCATGTATGATGTATGATAAATTCAATGTTGATGATGATTTCAAAACTTACTGTTTAAGGAAACTTTTTGGAATTGAGTTATTGCATAAGGGATTGTTTAGGAATCCTATTGATGCTATGATGATGTATACATGCTATAATGAACATAGAAATATGATTTGGATGCCTGGAATGGATAAAAATGCATATTTATTCATACATTTCTAAAAGTAGAAACTTTTGGATGCAGCTAGTAGTAGAACTTGTTGATTGATCATACATAGTACTTGGTAAGAGTAGTTAAGCATATAGTATGGTAAATAATCGTTTAATAGGTTGTTTACACACGAACTAGTACTTTGCTTGAGTAATTGCCAACAAGTTGCCAAATAAATGGCAAGCTTGATGGTTACAAAATGGGTTTATATGAACTTAGACGCATGCTAGGGTACTTGCAATATAAATCTACATGTTGCGTTCATCACTTGCTATTAATAGAAACTTTTTGGTTTTCAAAACTTGTGTACATGATGTTGTGAACATGTAATTGGTAACGTGGCATTTTAGGAATGCTAGTAGGATCGTATGAACAAGGAAATTTATGTTGAGATTGTTAGAAATTACATGATGATCACAAACTGCTAAATGTAGAGACTTTTTGTTTTGAAATGTTGTAGACCATCTTGAATGGTTGTGTAACATGCATGGCAATTATACTTACGCATCGTGTATGAAAAAATAATTATGGATTGAATTGCCTATACATGTTTTAATGCACTGTCTAAGTACATGATCATAGATTACTAAAAATGGAAACTTTTCAAGTTGAAAACCTTAACCAATAACCTTTATTGAATATCACATTAATAAACGAGTCACCAACGTGTCATCTAGACAAACTCGGTCAACTTAGTTACATTGGTCAAACCTAGGACTTCATGCAATGTAGTATTTCACACAAACACTTGGAAGTTGTTGGATGCAACGGACCCTTTTCACCCACTCAAGCCCATTCACTCACACATTTATACATCTTAGGTGATTCTGAGGAATTCACTCAGTTCATAATTTCTTATTTGTTGTGTACTCCAAGGTGAGTTCACTGCCTCACTTTTAAGTATATCATTTGGAGGAGAAAACATGATGTAAACGTTCGATTTACCATTTTACTTATAACTTCTATCCAGTGATGTGCACATATAACACTTGAAAATACCATACATATCAGACCATTAATAAAGGCTTAGCGAGGAAATATTTAGTAGTCTTACTGGGTCTGATAAATTCCACCCGCATTAGTCGCTCTAACTCGACTGGCGGTCGAACAGTTGTAATGATTGCCCTAAACATCTTGCCACCGTTTGTGTTAGACGTGGCAAAAGGCATAATACATAACAGTCACGCTTCAATTGCGAAACGCATAGTGGCATTGAATATAGTCTAACTAACTATTGATATAAATGTATTGACATTTCTATAAACATTTGAACTTACGTTTTGTTTGAACTTTTGAACTCACCAACCTTTGGGTTGACATATTTTAACATGTTTTTCTCAGGAAACTAAGTACGAGGCACGATTAGGACTCATGCATCTCACTTAGGTCTAATGAGCAGTTTAAAACATTTTTGGGTTATTTACTTATATTGGTTTTGGGCGCATGTTTTGCGCATACACATTTACATTAACTTTACTTTACGCTTTCGCATTTCTTAAATGGTTTTGAGACTCATGTGAATGAGTAACTTTACGTATTTTCGAAACACCATTTAATGGTCGTTCGTATGGCTAATGAATCGGTCCGGTTTTGTCACGTGCCTCATGGTAAGAATCCGTAAGCGGATTTTGAGGATGTGACAATCTCAAAGCAACATCTACTAAAAGAAGACAGTAAATAGGCTAAAAAGTTGCACATCAAACAACCAAAGAAAAAAGGTTAACAATGCTCCAAAAGTTACACTTCAACAACCAACCGAAAATGTTGCAATAAAGGACACTAAACAATGCATGAAAAATGTACCCTACTAGTTACGATTCCTACTTGAGACCAGGGGTTGGCAAAAAATGAACTGCGACTGAAAACCAAAAAAAAAGGTAATTGAACCATCAGTTAGGGTTAGGGTTAAGTGTATGTTCATAGCTAAACCATGGGTTATGGTTACAGTTATGTATCCTTCGTTAACCGAATTAATTGAACACAAAATCAGAACCAATGTTTCTTTGTATTTCCATGTGTTTCTAACGTACTTCCATGTATTTTCTTACATAACCAAACTAAAAACTTGCATATTTTAATTTGAAACCTTCATAATCGAGCTATAAAACTACATATTTCATCTTAAAAATACATTATACAATTAACCAACAGTAACTGAAAACCAACCCTAACCGATGATTAACCAAACCGACCATAACCAAACTAACGGTTATGGTTATGGACATGGCTATACCTTATCTCATAACCAAACAATCGATTATGGTTACTTTAGAGGCCATAACCAAACTATAACTGAAGTTGAACACCCCTAATTGTTACTTAGTATGTTGTAACTTGTTTAAAAAATTATGAATCAAGTATAGAGTATTATGACTTCGTTACTATGACTTAGGGGTTGTTTGGTTTACCTTTTATTGAAGGCTGAATGATAAAAAAAATGTCTAGAATCGCTAAGGAATTTACATTAAAAAAATGTCTTATTCATCCAGCCTTCTACACAAGTCTTTACCATCCAGACACGTACTCATCCAGCACCTAATGAAATAGATTAAACCAAACAGCCCCTTAGTAATAGTGACTTCATCTGAAATACACGTATTGTGAATTGGTTTATTTGGTTTGCAATAAACATATGTATGTGTGTTAGGAAACTAGAGGGGTGGGGTGAATAGTTTTATTAAATTTTCTTCAATTAAAAACCACTATAACTCTATAAGTATGGATGACAAACTTGTTAATGATGAAATGTGACTATAAACAAATATGTAAGAGTATAAGGGTTAGAAAGACAAAATCAATTTATAGATTTTCGAGTAGATGTTAACCAATCCACTCAATGTCCTCTACCGGTTTCTCTAATTGAAAGTTTTCTTCACCAGATGTTCCCCTAAACGGTAGGGATCACTTGATACACAAGGTTTTGCTAATTCGAAGGTAGTGACCACCTTGTACTTCACATTTCACTAAGTAGGTAATGATCACCTCTCACAAAGTTTCACTAACTACGTAGGTGGTTCGGGGTGCACATTACTCAGTTTCAAACTGAATAAACCGAAACAGAAAACCAAGACATCATTAAAACCGAATTGAATTACAAATTTGGTTTGGTTCGGTTTTAATCTTAAACCCAACCAGATTGGGTTTTCGGTTTTAAAAATCTGAATTTGAAGTAATTCAGTGTATACGTATTTGTTGAGTTCATATTTTAGTTGATGGCTTGATGCATCACCTTTTGTAACATGGTTAGCCCAATACATTATTTAGGAGCCCAAATATAGGAAATGACCCGATTGATAATTCATGGTCCGGTTTTTGGGTATAATTGGCCGGGACCCGAATTTTGCTCACCCAAATATAGGAAATGACCCGATTGATTTTGAGGTAGGTGGGTGTGCACGACTTGTAGTGATATATACGAGAGGAATGGTATAGTTATCTAGATATGTTCGAATCTAGACATGTGGACTTGGGAAACACAAAGGTCAACTTCAAAAAACAAACAAAACAACATTAAAAAATGGACGTACACTTCATACACGTGTAGTTTGTAATATTTATCTAACATGCATTTTTAATGTCTTTTAAAACTATGTTGTTAACGTGATTTGTATACCATTCAAA
>JBCNJP010000015.1:15811867-15838494 GCA_039602395.1 Deinandra increscens subsp. villosa | reverse complement strand
TTTGGTCTTCAGAATTTAAATATCATTGTGATATAATAAAGGTAAGACTTGTAATCCCTCAGTAAACAGGCAACAAAAAAATGGGGAACCAAAAGTCACCGGTATCACTAAACAACTTAAAACTACATAAAGAAAGTTCCAAAATGTTACCAAGATCTGTGTAAAATAAGCCTCACTGAGACTTTTTCTTGCTAGCATCGACTAATTTCGACTTTTTGATAGTCGGCATTTTCCCAGGAAAAGCCCACCTCAAGAACCTTTCCCACGAGTAGCACCCCAAGAACATCAATGCCGCCCATATCAGAAGCTTGTCACGCAATTCCCTTGGCAAAGGCACCAGTTTCAACCAGTCGTTTAAATCCCGCAGCATATCAGATGTGATTGCCGTGAAGAATACAACTGCACCCAAAAGTGCAAACTTGAACGGCTTGTTCTCTGATATGCTCTGGTTAAACGGGTGACCCATGTAGTTAACCGCAAAGGTAGCCACTTGGATCATCATATTGACCATGTAGGAAACGGTGTTCACCATGTTGCTCTCGAATTCGGAATCCGGTTCGATGCATTCATCCGGCATGTGTTTCTCTGCTTCTTTCACAGAAGAAACCAAGAAAAGTATATGGAGAGCAAACTGGCCGAGCAGAGACAAGAAGACGTAAAAGCAGAAGACGTTAGGGTGGGGCCGCTCGGTGGATAGTGTCGGCAATGGACGGGCATGTGAGATGAAGAGGAAAAAGGCGGCAGTGAATACGCCGCTAATTGTGGCCTGAACGTCTCCTAGTTTAACACCGTCCAAGTACATGACACTCAAGACATAAGCGGTTGCAAGGCAGTTAAGTCCAAGAATCTTGAACATTTGCAGGGTGGTCACCAGAGTGCTACGACCCTGGCGGATAATGTCAATGGTCGGGGAGACTGATGCATGCTTGGCGGTGAAAGGTGAAGCCATTGATGCATCACCAAGTTTGACGATAGGAGCTGACCGACCATCATCCCCTTCGTTTAACTCATCCATCATCTTCTTTAGCTTCTGCCTTTGAACCTCTGCTGGCGTGAGATGGCGGTTACTAACTGCAGGGGTGATACTGCTTGAACTCGGTTCGGTAGCGGGCTTGGGCTTCTTTGGCTTAGCAGTCTTTGTTTCTGACGAGGGCTTGTCCCCGGGACTTGGTGGCGGTATTGCATTCAGTAAAGCAACCCCTACATGTGCCTGAATAAATAATTAACATGTTAATTATCATATTATTACAACTAAGAATATAAATCTTTGAACAAAAACGACTTAGAGGGCCGTATGCCTTACCTGCTTCAAAGCTCCGACATCATTAGTGCCA
Source organism: Deinandra increscens subsp. villosa (assembly GCA_039602395.1). Lineage (NCBI taxonomy): Eukaryota > Viridiplantae > Streptophyta > Magnoliopsida > Asterales > Asteraceae > Deinandra > Deinandra increscens. Next base: position 15,837,160 of record JBCNJP010000015.1, on the reverse strand, counting down.
TCACCACACATCAATGTTATCCTTCCAGATGATTTTAAAGTGGTCAATATGAGTTCTTTTTGTTCAGGTGCCACCCTTGCAAATACCTAATAAATAAAATTATTTTGTTAGTGAAACACCACTAAAAATTGCACCACCTCATATTTATGATTGTTATGTAAATTTACAACCTTAACATATGGAATCACATCTACAACAGCAGAGGTCTGCAGCAACATTTCAAAGCAATCACCTCCAATACAAAGATCATGACCCTCAGCTAAAGCCTCGACCATTTCTTCACTGCAAATAACACGGCCAATGAGCGTCTTAAAGATAAACGGAAATTTTATTCTTAAAGGAAGCAGAATTGATTATTGCATTACCTATAGACCACGATCTCGGTTTCATCAGGTGAAACCCACTCAAATTGTTGTTTGTTCTTTGTCGGGGTAAGAATTAATGCTGGTTTCGATATTATATTAACTTCACGTGCAACATGGCAAGCCGTCAATGCTTGATCACCAGTAATCATCACCTAAACAGAGAAGATTTAGATCAATATAGTTATAATATTGTATTGGTAATCATACTTAATCCATTAAATTTAAAAAATGAGAAGGCTTTAAAAATGGACAAAAAAAGTGTTTGTGGGCCCAACCAGCCTGGCCCATTTCTAACCGTGCATGCAAACAACCTCGTTAACCCAAACCTGTTTTGACTCAGCCCAACCCTATTGTCACCTCTTCTTTTAACCACCTATTACACTCAGCTTTCGCCTAGAGTTGACAGGAAACAAATGAAATTTGTATGCACAAATATGATAAACTGAATGTCTAATAGGCTTTATGCAACTTTATATTTGTTCTTACCAGAGCTAAAATTACATTGCACGTTTGAAATAATAAATGAAGGGAACTAAATTGGTGCCACTCATGGTGCCACTCACCAAGTCATGTGATGACCTTTTCAATTCAAGCAAGACCTTGGCAGAATCTCCTCTGATGGGGCAATTAAATACCTGAAGTTTGTCAGGCGAAAGTAAATATGTCAAAGAAAGAATAGTGCCAATAAATACAATGTAGCATTATAAAAAATGCAAGTATATAATATGTTAGGTAAATGAGCAATAGATATATCTTTTCATACCGCAAAACCAGCAAAAATGAGCCCAGTTTCCACTACTTCCCTGTCCAAGTTTCTAGCTTCACTTACCTATAACCATTTAACAAAAAGCAAACTTTGTGAAACAAAGCATAAAATTAGTCAGGTATCTATATGTGTAGATGTATGTATATATGAGTGCATACATGTGTCATGTACGCATAGACTCATACATGTATGTATATGACACACACAACTATGGATTCACTGAATGGTTACCGTCATATCAGGAAGAGACTTATAGGCTAAAGCCAGAACACGGGAACCTTGACGTGTGTATCTCTTGTATGTGCTTACAAAAAATGCAGGTATATCAACTAATCTTTCTTGGATCGTTTCTGGTGCACCCTGAAATCATAACAAGTCGTATGAGTTACGCCTCAATGGTTGCACATAACAAGAAGTAAAAGTACTTGGTCAATGTTGAACTTTTCTTGTACCTTTACAAATGCATAAAATTGCTCTTCTGTACGAACCACAACAGCCATTCTTTTCAAATGGGATGCAAAGTGGTGTCTCTGAACAATTTGGACAGTACTGCCACCTCCCCTGCAAACAATATGAAAAAAAGTTCAAGTTTTAAGCAAGTTTCTAGAAAAAGACACAACAAATTATAGAAAGGAAATACTGAACAGCTTACTTCTTAGGCATGGCCTTCTCATCAGATTTATAAGTCCACTCTATCCCCTTTATAGCAGCCTTCTCAAGAGGATCACCAACCTACAAGCGAAAGCATCACTTCATAAGTATGTTTTATAAAGAAGATGTAAAAAAGAGTTGATAATATCTTTTTGAAGACTTGATATTAGCATATTCTAGCTTCATTAAAACCAGAAACAAAAACACCTATAAAACAGGTAAAACGACAAATAGAAATCACATACCAACTTGTTGTCCACAAAAACCAGTGCATGGCAAGAAGCAAGGATCTCCAACGTGCGAGTTGGCATTTTTTTAGTATCTGTTTCTAATTCAACATTATCACTCAACCCACCAACTCCAGAGAACTCCTGGAGAACACAACACAACATAAGCATCAGTGGGAGGCTATTACCATTTTTATTACCATGAAAGATTTGTAACGAACATACCATGTCATCAGAAGTCAGTGTCCCCGTCTTGTCAAAACAACATATATCAACCTGCAGAACGATAATTAAGAGAAAATGTGATAAAAGCTAAAAAGGTATTAAGCATATGAATTTAAATAACACATAATTAAAGTAGTTTTACCCACCTTCCCAGCAAAAGGTATACGAAAAGGTTCTGTACAAAAGATACCACGGCGTGCTAGTGCAATCAAAGATGTGTTTACAGCTATAGAGAGCTCCATTGGCAGCTCCGGGGGGATCACTGAAGTTATAATTAGAGAACAGCTCAAAAGAAGCTTGTATCTACTCCTGTTTGGGTCCTCGAGCCCCTATGTCAACATGGATTGTAATCAATACCTTCTTGTACATGATTAAATTTACTAATAGAACTATCAGATACAAATAAATGAGAGAGAAATGATAACCACGAGTTCAGTTTACCTTTTTAAGTACGTAACCGGCTGCTATAACGGCAAAAACAACTAAAAACAAAATGAAAAGACCACTTTCCCAACTGTTAGCAGTAACCTGAATAAAAAATTATCTCTTAGAGAATAATGAGAGAGAAACAACACAAAACTATTAGGTGTCAATAACAATTGGGAATTACCCTCTCCGTTGAAAACAAAATGGTTCGCATTAGTTTCCCTTGTGTTGTTTCAAATCCAGTTCGTAAAACAATAGCTAAACAGCCACCGTCAGGAGTTTTCATATGAAAGGTCTGAATCAATGAACAAAAAAAACACATTTATTATGAAGTGCATAATAAAATTATAATATAATTCAAGGTAACATTATGTACAACCTTATCAGGAGTATGCTGCAATATCTTTGTTCCACCAAAAAGAACATGGTTTTTATCCCGTTTAGATGATAGCCGCTCTTCTGGTCCTCTGCCCATGATTGATACCTGTCAAACAACCATATATTTGTACTTGTGTATAGAAAAATAGAAGTAGATTGAATAAACACTACTTAAAATGAGAAAATATAGAAGTACATTGAAAAAAGATAACCACCTTCCATTGGGGGGTTGACTCTCCTGTGAGTATAGCCTCGTTCACAATAGCAGTCCCTGCCAGAATAAGCATATCTGCAGGAACAGATTTTTCCTCTCCATCTTGACCAGCAGCACGCCCAACAGACACAACATCCCCAGGAAGAAGTTCAGTCCCTGCCACCTTTGTCCATCTGTCATGGAAAAGGCCAAAATCAGTCATTAATTTGCAAATATACATGTAACCACAAAAAAATAGCATAAATTACTTACTTCCCACAACGATATGCCATTAGCATCTGGGAATCTACTCTAACACGTCTTAGCTCTGATAAAGTCTTTAACCGACTCTTGGCCATCGTTGACTCAAACATAAAGAGCATAAAGAGGGTGAATAGACTGTAATACCAATATTCATCTAGACACCAAAGTCCCACACAGAAGACCTGCCGATCAAAGGAATAATGACTACTAATAACAGAAAAAATACCCAAGCACATGCTTAAGAAGCCTTTTGTAAAAATCTTTTTCATAATATTGAACCTGAAAGACAAAGAAAGGCTCCATGCAGTTCTCTTTCATCAGTTTCTGAAACGTTGGCTGTGGATACTCAAATCTACATAGATTTCATAAGATTTGAATAAGGTAATAGTATAGCATGTGATTAGAAACATAGAAGAAATGTCAGACTAGTTACATGGGAAAAATATAAGAATTTCAAGACTGTAAAATCAAATGGTAAAAGTGGAGTTGCAGTAATTATAGAAACTTACACATTTCGACCCCACTTCTCAGCAGCAACTTGAACTTTAGCTTCAGTTCCATGTCCAGTACTTTTGAGATAGTAGCCAAAAGTTTCCTTGGAGGGGTAAGGAAGCTTACTGAAAGAATTTTTCTCATTTGAATAGATGAAACACTGCTTTCGGAAATCAAAATATATCTCATCTATCGAAGAGCCTGCCAGCTGGTCAAAGCAAAAATACATTGATGTCAAGCACATGATGCATTTAAATTCAGCCAAAATCATGAGTTTGAAAAGGAGACTATGTTCTAGAATGCCTATCTTACTGACCAATCACCAACTTTATATAATACTTGATGGTATTTCAACCCGTAATGCAAATAAATTAGTTCCTATGTAATGAAAAATAAAATGTTGTAACATCTAAGAAAATAAGATGAGCTTACAACCTTCCGGAAATGAAGTGGTATTACTTCTTTAGAGCCACAAAACTTGGCTGGAGTAATTTTGCATGCATTTGCATGATGAATATCCTTAACCTGACAAATGAATAGATGAATCACTATGCAGAAACCAAAACATTATGAAGCTACAAAGTTCTTTATAACGCAAGAATGCATCAAATTCCATGTAAGTGCAGTTAAAATAGAACAATAGTTCAGAATGCCACTAAGTCACTAACCTTTGAATACTGAACGAAGCATTTGAAATCCACTGACCATACCGTAAATAGGAACACCAATATATGGACAGCTAGCAGACCACCAAGAATTATAAACGCATCAAGAAAATCTAAACTAGGTAAAATAACGATCATCCATGTCGCATATAGAATCGCAAACGGCCATGAATCAAATCGCCAAAGCCAGTGTCTCTTCTTCAGCAAATCAACAGTATCAACTACTTTCCCATTCACATGAAACCTCGTCATCTGATCTCCCGTTCAAATCAATACCTCAATTCCAAATCAAATCTACTAACAAACAATTGCCCCCTTTGAAGTTTAAACTGCAATAAAACATAAGTAAATCGAAACGAAACAACCATAAGTTATCCTTACGAATATAGTTCCCTAATTGTATCAATTAACGTATCGTGTACAGTTTAGTTCATTTTACTATCGGCAAAAGAAGTTCTGAACCTAAGAAGTCGGAATACCGTGATTGATCATGTTATATGAACAATATGAACAATTAACATCGTTTAGCGCTATAAACAGTCAAAATCATGAAATGAAAACTGAAAACTGATCAGGAACCGGCTTACTTGTGACTAGGTTTGAAACGCTTCGCCGGAGATCGAGGAGAATTTAATTAATGGATAGACAGACCTTCTTCCTCCTCCGTATTGATAGATCGTTAGGGTTTAAGAAGCGGCGACGGTGGCGCCGCCGACTGAGGGTTTTGATTGGTGGTGAAACAGGCGGAGATCTGGTGGAAGGCGCGATCGGAGGCAACACGAACACACAAGAAAGAATCTGAGCGCAAAGAACTGAGCAAAAGATTGGACGCAGTTTAAGTTAGTCGTATATTGCAGAAACAGCCCCTAAACTATTTAATCATATCCTTATTAGAACACATGTTTCACAATTGTTGTGGATTTAAATTTTAAAACATAACACCAACTCACCAAGATAACATAAAGTTCCTAAAGTCTAAAGTCTAAACAAGTCACGGTTAGACCACCCATAAGCCATAAGGATCACTTTTCTGTCTTTTCATAGCGGTTTTATATAGTATGAGGCACATCAAGACGATTGGGTCTCAAGCTAAAGCGGAGAAGTGTATTATTTTTTGTATGCAGTGTGCAAGATATGTATATAGTTTTTGTATATTCTAGATAAGTTTTTAAAACCTAGTATCTAAAAGTAGACTATAAATAAGCTCAATATGTGATTTAGTATATAAATAACTTATGCACCAACTAAAAAACTCCATCGGTTAAACATGATCTATAAAAATCATCCCATCTACATGACGCTCACCTCATACTTGTGCCTCAAGGCTTTTTTTCTTGCGCTTCGAGGACCTCATGTGCGTTCATGAACACCGTGTGTCTCGAGCTGTCAAAATCCCACACATAACCCTTTACTTTGTCAATCTTTCACATTTTTATTGTCACATCACTACCTTTCACTTTTACATTTTACCCATGTAATGATCACCTCTCGTTGTCTTTAACTTTTTTATAGTATTTAATTTATAAAAGATAGAGTGGGAGAGATAGAAGAGATAGAGGAGCGGGGAGAGAAATGTGTGGTGAAAGAGGTTCATGGTGCAATGGATTTCTCCTAGGTAAATTAAAAACGTAGTGGTATTGTTGCATTCCACTCTGTGACCACTCAACCTCCAACACACTTGTGTATAACCCCTTTGCTCTAGTTTGTGTTTGCTAGATTTACTACCCGTGTGTAGTTGCGGATATAACGCGGGTATACAAAACAGCTGCATTGTTATAACGCAACGTAAAGAAGATGGAGATACAAAAGTATTGTGTAATGACTTTAATATTAGAAAAGAAATTGAACATGGAACCTAAAAGTTATGTTATACAATTTTACTAATTACACCAGCAACACGATTGGAAAAAGAAACACGCTTCAAACCAGGAGACACATGTTCATAAAAACATGGCAAAATCTCTATGGCACCCGATAATTTCAGGTTATTTCTGGCTAGCACGAACCTACATTATTTCAAACATACATGCATACAGTACATCTAATTAGGGTTATTAGATGTGTCAGTTAGTACACAAGCACTTATACACAAGTCCGTCCCGAAACATTGGTTAACTATTTAAATAAACCGTTAAACGAACAATTATGATTCATGCAAATTTATATTACGTGATTTTATGTGAACCTAAGTGTTAATAGAATTTTGTGACTATGATTTTATGTAAATCTGTGTGTTAGTGGAATTACATGATTTACGATTATTTTTTAGTAATTTTATGGACAACTCATGCAATATACGTTTACTTGTAATTAATCGACTGATACGTGTGTAGACTTTAAATTGTGAACCATGGCCCATTGTTACTTGAAATTTTGAACCATTGGCCCCTTTTGTTGGCTTGCCGATGATCTTTCCTTAGCCTCCAAACACCCCCCCCCCCTCCCCCCACCACCTAACTTGATCCCTACTCCTCACAATCTCACAATAAAAAAATTTAAAAAAAAAAAAGTCAAACCCTAGCTCTCTCTTCTCTCTTCCGGCAGTAACCTGCTCCCTCACACCCTCCATCGATTTTTCTTGATTACCTTGCAATTGGTTGGTGATTTGAAGCCCTCTAGGTATTCTACAAACTTGGGAATCATCAAACACATAGTTCCTCCTAAAATCTGAAAACAAAAGGTATGTTCTTGATTATGATTTTCGAAAATCCTAGTTGGTCTAAATCACAAAATCCAAGTTTTCAATGCATGTATTTGATTATGTTATGATGTTAGATGATTACTACATGTGTTGATTTTTCAAAATTCAATATATAACATGCATGAATTTGAAAACCCTAATTCGTCTAACTTGAGTTTTACATATATGATTATGTTTGGTTATTATATGATCCTGGATGATGATTGCATTTATAATGTATGATAAACTCGATGTTGATGATGATTTCGAAACTTACTGTTTAAGGAAACTTTTTGGAATTGAGTTATTGCATAAGGGATTGTTTAGGAATCCTATTGATGCTATGATGATGTATACATGTTATAATGAACATAGAAATAGGATTTGCACATCTAGAATGGATAAAAATGCATGTTTGTTCATACATTTCTAAAAGTATAAACTTTTGAATGCAACTTGTAGTAGAACTCATTGATTCATCATACATAGTACTTGGTAATAGTAGTTAAGCATATAGTATGGTAAATAATCGTTTAATAGGTTGTTTACACATGAACTAGTACTTTGCTTGAGTAATTTCCAACAAGTTTCCATATATAGTAACTTGATTTACTTTGTTAGTCTTAAAGTGAATATTATGCATGTAAGTGGCAACGTAATGGTTACAGTGGGTTAATCTGAACTTAGACACATGCTAGGGTACTTGCAATATAAATCTACATGTTACGTTCATCACTTGCTATTAATGGAAACTTTTTGGTTTTGAAAACTTGTGTACATGATGTTTGTGAACATGTAATTGGTAACGTGGCATTATAGGAACGTTAGTAGGATCGTATGAATAAGGAAATTTATGTTGGGATTGTTAGAAATCGCTTTATGATCACAAACTGCTAAATGTAGAGACTTTTTGTTTTAAAACGTTTTAGACCGTCTTAAATGGTTGTGTAACATGCATGGTAATTATACTTATGCATCTTGTATGCCAAAATAATTGTGGATTGAATTGCTTATACATGTTTTAATGCTTTGTCTGAGTACATGATCATAGATTACTAAAATGGAAACTTTTCAAGTTGAAAACCTTAACCGATAACCTTTATTGAACAACACATTAATAAACGAGCCGTCAACGTTTCATCAAGACAAACTCGATCAACTTAGTTACATTGGTCAAACCCAGGACTTCATGCAATGTAGTCTTTCACACAAACACTTGGAAGTTGTTGGATGCAACAGACCCTTTTGACCTACTCAAACACATTCACTCACACATTTGTACATCTAGGAATTCACTCAGTTCATAATTTTTGATTTGTTGTGGACTCTAAGGTGAGTTCACTGCCCTGCTTTTAAGTATATCTTTTGGAGGAGAAAACATGATGTAAACATCTGATTTAACATTTCAGTTATAACTTCTATCCACTGATGTGCATCTATAACACTTGAAAAGACCTTACATATTAGACCGTTAATAAAGGCTTAGCGAGGAGATATTGAGTAGTCTTACTTGGTCTGATAAACCCCACCCGCATTAGTCGCTCTAACTCGACTGGCGGTCGACCGGGTGTAATGATTGTCCTAAACATCTTGCCACCGTTGGTGTTAGACGTGGCAAAAGGCATAATACATAACAGTCACGATTCGGTTACGAAGCGCATAGTGGCATTGAATATAGTCAAACTAACTATTGATATAACTGTATTGACATTTCTACAAACATTTGAACTTACATTTTGTTTAAACCTTTGAACTCACCAACCTTTGGGTTGACATATTTTTAGCATGTTTTTCTCAGGAAACTAAGTACGAGAGCACGATTAGGGCGCATGCATCTCACTTAGGTCTAGTGAGCAATTTGAAACATTTTTGGGTTTTTTACTTATATTGGTTTCGGGCGCGTGTTTTAAGCATACACATTTACATTAACTTTACAGCTTTCGCATTTCTTAAACGGTTTTGAGACTCATGTGAATGAGTAACTTTACGTATACTCGAAACACCATTTAATGGTCGTTCGTATGGCTAATGACTCGGTCCTGGTTTGTCACGTGCCTCATGGTAAGAATCCGTAAGCGGATTATTGAGGGTGTGACAATCTCAAAGCAACATCTACTAAAAGAAGACGGTAAATATGCTAAAAAGATGCACATCAAACAACCAAAGAAAAAAGGTTAACAACGCTCCAAAAGTTATACCTTAACAACCAACCAAAATGTTGCAATGAAGGACACTAAACAATTCATGAAAAATGTACTACTAGTTACTATTCGTATTTGAGACTAGGGGTTGGAAAAAACTAAACTGTGACCGAAAACCAAAAATATATATATATATATAATTGAACCATCAGTTAGGGTTAGGGTTAGGGTTAAGTGTATGTTCATAGCTAAACCATGGGTTATGGTTAAGGTTATGTATCCTTCGTTAACCGAATTAATTGAAACAAAATCGGAGCCAATGTTTCTTCGTATTTCCATGTGTTTCTAACATACTTCCATGTATTTTCTTATATAACCGAGCTAAAAACTTGCATATTTTAATTTGAAACCTTCATAATCGAGCTATAAACCTACATATTTCATCTAAAAAATACATTATACAATTAACCAACTGTAACTGAAAACCAACCCTAATCGATGATTAACCAAACCGACCATAACCAAACTAACCGTTATGGTTATGGATATGGCTATACCTTATCTCATAACCAAACTAGCTGTCATGGTTACTTTAGAGGCCATAACCAAACTATAACTGAAGTTGAACACCCCTAATTGTTACTTAGTATGTTGTAACTTGTTTAAAAAATTATGAATCAAGTATAGAGTATCATGACTTCGTTACTATGACTTAGGGGTTGTTTGGTTTACCTCTTAATGAGGTCTGAATGATAAATTGTCTGAATCGCACAGATACAGACTGTTTGTTTGGAACCTATTAATGAAAACATGTCTAAATCGCTAAGGAATATTACATTAGAAAATGTCTTATTCATCCAGCCCTCTACACAAGTCTTTATCATCCAGACTCGTACTCATCCAGCACCTAATGAAACAGATTAAACCAAACAGCCCCTTAGTAATAGTGACTTCATCTGAAATACACGTATTGTGAATTGGTTTATTTGGTTTGCAATAAACATATGTATATGCATGTGTGTAGGAAACTAGAGGGGTGGGGTGAATAGTTTTATTAAATTTTTCTTCAATTAAAACCACTATAAGTATGGATGACAAACTTGTTAATGATGAAATGTGACTATAAACAAATATGTAAGAGTATAAGGGTTAGAAAGACAAAATCAATTTATAGATTTTCGAGTAGATGTTAACCAATCCACTCAATGTCCTCTACCGGTTTCTCTAATTGAAAGTTTTCTTCACCAGATGTTCCCCTAAACGGTAGGGATCACTGATACACAAGGTTTTGCTGATTCGAAGGTAGTGACCACCTTGTACTTCACATTTCACTAAGTAGGTAATGATCACCTCTCACAAAGTTTCACCAAGTAGGTGGTTAGGGGTGCACATTACTCAGTTTCAAACTGAATAAACCGAAACAGAAAACCAAGACCATCATTAAAACCGAATTGAATTACAAATTTGGTTTGGTTCGGTTTTAATCTTAAACCCAACCAGATTGGGTTTTCGGTTTCAAAAATCTGAATTTGAAGTAGGTGGGTGTGCACGTATTTGTTGAGTTCATATTTTAGTTGATGGCTTGATGCATCACCTTTGGTAACATGGTTAGCCCAATACATTATTTAGGAGCCCAAATATAGGACATGACCCGATTGATAATTCATGGTCCGGTTTTTGGGTATAATTGGCCGGGACCCGAATTTTGCTCACCCAAATATAGGAAATGACCCGATTGATTTTGAAGTAGGTGGGTGTGCACGACTTGTAGTGATATATACGAGAGGAATGGTATAGTTATCTAGATATGTTCGAATCTAGACATGTGGACTTGGGAAACACAAAGGTCAACTTCAAAAAACAAACAAAACAACATTAAAAAATGGACGTACACTTCATACACGTGTAGTTTGTAATATTTATCTAACATGCATTTTTAATGTCTTTTAAAACTATGTTGTTAACGTGATTTGTATACCATTCAAAATTTCAAATTACTAACTTCATTATATACAACTTCATTATATACAAACTATACTGTTTGATAATGTTTAAATAACATGTTAAGTTAATTTCATTACTCAGTTGATTTTTAGAATATATATTTTACATATTATCACGGGAATTACGTAAAGAAAATGAAAATATATAAAAGAAAACTATGAGGATAACGTAATGAAAATGCAAATATATAAAAAAAACTGCACAACGATACTAAACATATAAAATGAAAACAAAAAACTTAATACGTAAATGTAACAGCGTGAAACTAAAGCTAAAAATACTTAAAGAAAAAAGGAAAGGAAAAAGGTGAGTAAAACAGATTACGGAAAGAGGAAAGAAGTAGAAAGTTGGTGGAAAAAGAATCTGGGTTTGGAGGCTCCTAGAATTGAAACTCAGACCTAAAAATTATGTTATACGGCTCTACTCACTACACTACCTAACTCCTTTGTTAATGTGTTGCGTTTACAAACGTTTATCTATTAAATAAAACGTTTTTTCTAAAACAAAATTACTCAAGAACAATCACATGGCAAGTCTTGAATGACGACACATGACAATTACTATTAAGCTCACTTACTAAATACATATACATATAGTATATATATAATAAATAATAAATGTATATAGTATAAAATAAATATAAATAATATTTAATTTGTAACTCTTTTAGCGGTATTAACACATCACTTCAAGGTAGCCATCTTGATGGTTTGATTTGTGGGTGTTGTATTTTGTGCTTCTCATCTTGTATTATATTATATAAAAGAGTTTAACAATAAAAAAAAGATGAGTTACAAGAGTCATAATGGATGGTTAGGAGATAATGAAAAACACTAATATGATGTTAATTTAGGAGAGAGGGTTAGAGATATAAGAAATATTATAGGCGGCCATTCATCATAAGAATGAATAAGAGTGTGTGTAATGAGGCGTAATGGTAATAACGTCTTGGAATACTATCTTTTGAGCGTGATGGGCATGGTGGTGGTCATAGTGGCTTATGCAATGATTACTTTTTTTTTCCTTTCTCAATTGTAATATTAAACATCATCTTCTATTTTTAAATAAAACTCTACATTCATCCCATCACTATTCACAATATCACTAACTCCAGTACCACTTTTATTCATCAGTTGACCATGTGCGTGACATCCTATGTGACACAACTTTTTTCATCACACGACTTTACTACTACACATAGTCTGATAGTTTTATAATATTTCAAGTTGTTCCATTAAAATATGATTTAGGGTGAAAGATGAGGAATGGTATGAGATATCGAGATAATAAAAATGTAGTAAATTTAAAAAAAAAATGAAAGATGGGTACAACTTGTACAAGACCATCTCTAGAGAGCACATTTAGAAGGTGCGTTTGAGCCATGTAGTGAATGTAGAGGTGGCTTGAAGAGTTGAAGGAATAAAACAAACTAAAAAACTAGTATTAGATTATGCAATGACCCACCTAAAAAATTATGTTTTTAATAATGAAGATAAAATAATATTTAATATCAAAAATAATTCCAAATACGATTCATTCCTTTGGGCCACCGGCCACCTCCTTCACACGCGTCGATGTAGGTCCGGCCTCCTTCCACCACCACCCATTTGATCGGATTGGAGCTTCTCATTTTATCCAACTCGTGCTTCACATTCCCTAATATTGTGGGACCCTTTCTTCCTTGCTTCTTTCAAGAGTCCAATTACTCATTCTTGCACCCTCTTCATTCAACTGTTTCCTCTGGAGCTCTTGATCCTTCCACCTCAATAAAAACTCTCTTTTAGTCATTTTATCAAACAACTTCTTCTTTTACGCATTTTATCAAACAACTTCTTCATGGCGTGCACGGGTTCCAACCCATTTGTCATCAGTCAGAGGATACCCTCGTTCGCACATAAGCAGCCAAGAAAATCACTTACCAATTCGACATTCGTATGTGATAATAACATTGCCGAATGTGGCGGCAGAGTTCGGAGTATCAAAGCAATCGGAAAGAACAGTGGTTGGGATACAAATGTTGCGCTTCAGGTTACAACCCGCTATCTCGTTTTTTAAATATTTATGACATAATTTGGTTTTTTTAAAAAACCGTTTTGATTGACCAGTTCTGACCAATCAGTCAGTGGACCGGCATTATGTCCGGTTTGATGACTGGTTTTCAAAATAGTCATGATGTTATATACTCTTTGACAAAAAAAGTCACCTACTAACTTTATTTTCTTTGCAGAGGGTAGTTGAAACATCAGAACGATTTATGAATGAACACTACACCCCTAGACATCCATCTGACATTCCTGCTGATCCAGTTGAAGATGAGTTACAAGAAAACTTACTAACCGCAGTTAACGGTTTAGTTAAAAACGAGGCCCTTGTCGAACTAGCCCTCGAGAATCCTATGAATAAAGACGCATACGATGTTATAAATGAAATGTTACAAGATACAACTTATACAAGTGACTCGCTACTAGACGAGGCAGATGTTCCTGCAAGTGATGACGTCGAGTCCCCTCCTTTAGCCGGCCCGAATGTAATGAATGTCATATTGGTTGCAGCCGAATGCGCTCCCTGGTCCAAAACAGGTAAAATTCATAGTTGTCAGTTTTTTTTTTGAAAGAGGGCGGGTTCCTGTATTCGAATAATTATGTATTTACAGGTGGTCTTGGAGACGTTGCTGGCTCGTTACCAAAAGCCTTGGCTCAACGGGGGCACAGAGTGATGGTAACTTCTTTTTACTTTCGACCTGTTGATATTCGCTGTGCTTATATTTGGCTAATACTTGCAAGTATCTAGGTAGTTGTACCGCTGTATAGTGATTACGATGAACTTCAAGATACGGGAATTAGGAGACGGTATAAAGCCGGTTGGGAGGTAAGCAATAGCAAACACATCTTTACGCGTTATTTGATTCGAGCCAGTATGTATATTGTTACAAGATGGTAACCATTTTTGCTTAATTCTCAGGATGTGGAGGTGCAGTACCTTCAAACATACATCGATGGTGTAGATTTCGTTTTTATCAAATGTCACAAGTTTGACAACCTGGGAAGTAACATATATGGAGGGAACCGCGAGGTTAGATTCTACTCGGGTCACATAAATTTTTAACTAGAGAAGATAAACTGATTCGACAATTGATGTTCGTTATTGTAGGATATTCTAAGACGCATGGTTTTGTTCTGCAAAGCGGCTATCGAGGTACAACTTAAGACGATGTTAAGCACATTACTATAAAGTTACGAGCTACATTCTCGATCGTTGTCTGACTCGTTGCTTGCAGGTTCCTTGGTATGTGCCATGTGGGGGCGTGTGCTATGGAGATGGAAATTTGGTTTTCATTGCAAACGACTGGCATACTGCTTTGTTGCCGGTTTATCTGAAAGCGTATTATCGTGACAATGGGTTAATGCAATACACGAGGTCGGTCCTTGTGATTCATAACATAGCTCATCAGGTTGGTTAACTTTATGTGCTTCTTCATGTGACAAAATGACACATTGGGTAACAAGTCAAAACGGGTTATTATTAATGATGTGTATTCTAATTTTCAGGGTCGTGGTCCAGTTGACGATTTCAGTCATGTGGATCTACCACCACACTACTTGGATCTTTTCAGATTGTATGATCCTGTAGGAGGTGAGCACTTCAACATCTTTGCTGCAGGTCTGAAAACAGCGGATCGTGTAGTAACCGTGAGTCATGGATACACGTGGGAGCTAAAGACCAGCGAGGGAGGCTGGGGTCTACATAACATAATTAACGAAAATGATTGGAAACTAACAGGTATTGTCAATGGGATCGATACAAAAGATTGGAACCCTGAAGTTGATCATCACTTGACATCAGACGGTTACACTAATTATTCTCTGAAGACACTTAATACCGGCAAGCCACAATGTAAGGCCGCCTTGCAAAAAGAGCTTGGGTTACTGGTTCGTGATGATGTTCCGCTAATTGGGTTCATCGGAAGACTGGATGTTCAAAAAGGTGTTGACTTGATAGCCGAATGTGTTCCGTGGATGGTTGACCAGGATGTACAACTGGTCATGTTAGGTACAGGTAGACCTGACCTTGAACAAATGCTTAGGGAGATGGAAAACCGTTATCCAGAAAAGGTCCGAGGATGGGTTGGGTTCTCGGTCAAAATGGCTCACCGGATAACCGCTGGTGTGGATATATTGCTAATGCCATCAAGATTCGAACCATGTGGGCTTAATCAATTATATGCCATGAGTTATGGAACTGTACCGGTTGTACATGCTGTGGGTGGTCTGAGAGATACGGTGCAGCCGTTTGACCCTTATAACGAGTCAGGAGTAGGATGGACATTTAACAGAGCTGAGGCAGGCCAGCTGATCCACGCACTTGGGAATTGTTTGTTGACTTACAGAGAGTATAAGCAGAGCTGGAACGGGATTCAGCAACGGGGGATGATCCAGGATCTGAGTTGGAACAATGCTGCTCAACATTATGAGGAAGTTTTTGTTGCAGCTAAGTACCAATGGTAAATTTGGTCCTGATAAAAATCTATGTAGAAATTCCACAACTATAATCAGGAACAAAAACAGTAGATTCATGAAACACATCTTAGTCATATATGCATAGATCTATACACATATCTTGATGATATATACATAGATATATACACACATATACATGTTGCTTTAAACTGCCTCCCTTTCTCTTATTACACCTGGTCAGCACCAAGTACTAGCGTTTATGTGGTTCTATACTTAAAATCGGTTCGTATTGAGTGGGCGCCTATATACATTAAATATAGATATAACACACATACACACACATATATGTAATGATTACTACAAAAGAACATTGGTTTATTATGTATATATAGATCACATAATACACTGTAGAATACTCAATAATGATGAATGTGATGTGAAACCCAAGAGTTGATGAAAATGGGTGATTATGCTTTAAAAAACCAACTCGCAATAGCATATAATTTTCTATGTAAATGACATTCTACTTTCATGATCAAACTGCAAACAAGAACGACTTGAGAAAAGTTGTGCAAAACCTTTTGAGAGGCTGCCCTCAACTGCACACGGAGACTTGGAGCAACCAAATGGGTTGTTATGTTTCACATGCTCCGCAAGGTGTCTTCTCTTGGAGACAATAACGGTGTTCGAGTCAACAAATGGGTCCACGGATACTAATTCTTGGCCGTCCAATTTCCTTTTTGCCCCAGGGTACACTTTTAATCCTGCAAGTATAAGGACAGATGATCAGGGATGTTTCTAGTATTAATTTCTTACTTTTTGTCACGAATGATAATTTACCAGGTAGAGACTCGTAAATCGGTTGGGCTTCTGAATCACCGCATTTGCAACCTAACTTATGAGTATCATCAGATCCACTCATCCTGCGCCATACATGGGAATATTAAATCCTATATTATAATTAACTTCTTTATAAACAACTAATGTATCAAATATTATTCCAACAATGATCTATTTATAAATAAAATGATTTAAGAAATCTATGCAGTAAAAGCCCTGACCTATGCGACCCATTTGACGTGAATCTTGTAAAGCTACTTTAGTTTTTAATTTTTTTATGTTACCCATTTTTTCCGCTATAGATGAAACATACCTAAATCGACCCATTTGTATATAAGTTGGTCAAAATTGCCACCTATAACTAAATGTAAGAAAACAGGTTTTACATGATCGTATGAAGTATAAACTTTCTGGGAGTGTAGGTTGTGTACCTATACATGTGCTCGACAAACTCATCAATCAGAACAGGCCATGCCCCTAAAATAACCATATATAAACATTAGATTATATGGAGAAACGGCCCAAGTATATAAACATTAAAGATATTGCATCTTTATCACATGATTAACTATGTGGAAGCTAGTAAGTATTTATGTTATTACCTTCAGGATCATATCCTTCAAGGTTTTCATTTACACAACGACTAAATGCCAACACTTGCCTCCATGTATCCTCAGAGATATTGTGCCGCTGATTATTCTATATGTCAAATTCCAAAAATTAATTTGGTTTGATTAATAAATGAAGAAACTATTAGGATATATTGGACAACAAACAATGAAAAATCCCAAATGCTGCTTGTAAATGGCAGAATCATTGAATCAACACCACACAAAGGTGTCTTAGGATGACATGTTAAACTAGAAACATAAAAAGGCGGTATTAGATAGAAGGAAACAGATAACACTGTTTCCACCTCCCGTAAAGCAACAAACTGCTAAGTGCTATCTTCATTAATCTCTCTATAGAGTAAAAGTACCTCTATGAAGTTGCACCAATGATTAAGTAATCTGAATCTTCCAGATAATACTAATTTCCAAGCCATAATTGCCCTACTTACAGCTGAAAGTAATATACAGAAAAAGCAGACTGAGATTAGATATTTGTAAGACGATCATAGGAGTACAAGGGAAGTAAGAAGATAGAAAACATCATCAACTTTCGTATGTTATCCCACTTACTGATGCTTCTTTGACCGTCTTCACGACAAATGAAAAATACAAAATTATAGAATCTTGAGAACTCATGAGAGTCTACCTGCAGATAGGAACAAAGATGGTTATTTGAAAGTAGGAATGCAATGATCAGGTAATAACTTATAGTTGCCAGTGCATTGGTGCTTTCATAACGGAAATATTTTGTACACAAATCAGTGGTAAATAAAGAAAGAAATAATCAGATCTCACCATCAAATTAAGCCTTGACATAAGGACAGAAAGTTCTTCAAAAATTGGCATCCTGTCAAGGGTCATAGCTTTGTGAGAGTTTGGTTCATGTAACAAACTAACAACTTAAATTTCATTGAAGTTTTCAGCAAGCGAAAAAACTTTTGATCGAAGAGAACACTAAGTAATTACATTAAAAATACGCGCAAGGTAATTGTTTCTACATCTGGATGAAGCCCCAAACTGAATATTTACTTCTAGTATAATGAAACTTTCATATACCTTTTATGTACCCTCAACTCAATCAATTCTAGGAGCTGGGACAAAGCCTCCCTGGCCAATTTAGCTTTCATCGACTCATTGATTTGCCTGCAACCATCCCCCTCAGAACCATACACATCCAGTGTGATTTCTGCAATAAATTGTTAAAAAAAATGATGCAACTTTGGCTTATAAACACATATAAACATAATAGAAGGTGAATTACTACAGTAGATGCTACCAACAACTTCCATCAATTAACTCGATCTGTAAGCTTTTGTATAGCCTAAAATTAGAAGCGTGCAGCTCAATCCTACAAACAATGAACCCTAATTGACTCTAGAACATGGAGGAAAATATATATTCCATCATCTAAGTCGATTTCTAGCTAAAAAAACTCGACCTATGGAATCATATTTTTTGTTTGTTAAATCAGTCTCTCCATCGTCTCAAATCGCGAGTTCTGGATGATCTTAGTTGTATTAAACAGAAAACAATTACAACAGAATTCAAAATAAGAGATTTTCTATCCAGCAGGAAAATGAGAATGATAAACAATAATAATTGGGGATTGAGATTTACCGCAATAGCGCCTGTAAATCTGAAAGATATCAAGCTGATTTGCAAGGGATGTCGAATCCATGAATCTGAGAAGAAAGTAATGATGAAAGGAGCAGGATTCGTAAAACGAAACCCTAGAAGAGCATGAGGTTCATGGATTTCCAACAAAGTGTCACTCTCTCCCCTTTGCGTTGGCCACCAAAAACCTTTTGTTTTGCCAAGCATCAAAATTCATTTTTAATTTTTTATATTGATTTTCTTTTTCTTTTTTTAACAGCACTATCCTTTCTAGGTTTTGAGATAAATCAAATGTTTTTATTATCTCTTTCTACCTCCAATATATTATTATTAAATTAAATGTAATTTTATTAGGTATGTTTGTGTATCGTTTAATTATTAAATTAAATGTTTTTATTATCTCTTTCATATTGAATATGATATATTTTATAGTGATTATGCTATGAAACTTTTCAAGAACCAACACTTTATGATTTGTTATTCTAAAACCGTATAGAGAGGTATGAGTTGAGAATATGTGAAAAACTGTCAACACAGATCGTTCTATGATACCTGATGATGACCCAAACATGTGGGAGGAGAGTGTTAGGGTTGGAAAAGGGGGAACGCCTTTGGCTTCATGTCTCGTGTTGATCCTTACTGATCACTAGTGTTGGTTCAACAACTTGGTCCAACGCCAGCAAGCGGTAAAACTGGTTATCAACGAAAACTGGTTATTAATGACATGTTGGTCTGGTACCTGACTATAATAACTAAGTATCGGCGGCAAGTGCCTCGTCAACGACAAGTTGGGTGATCAATGGTAATCGAGTTATGTTGGTAGAGCAACCATCAATGGTAATTAACTTACTATTGATGGAGTTCCTATTGAAGTTTTTTTTTCTGGTGATGTAACTACATAACCGTCAGTAGTTATAATCACTAAGTGTAATAATATTTCATGAATAGTTGCAATGTTTCAACGAATATTGTTGTAGTTCTCGCATATAAAAAGCAATCTTTTGTATGTATACATGGGAATTATGATACATGTTTTCATAGTAGATTTTACAATATAATGTATTCGGTAAAGTGACTCATTACACACTTTAACGAGGTATCCACGAAAATGCAAAACAATAAAACTAGAGTTAAAAAAAAAACGAATCAAACCAACACCTGTTTCCGTTCGTTTGATAAGTAATAAATGTGTTTACGAACACATAACGAACGAAAATTGTTTATTCCAATCGTTTGTTAAGGAATTGAACTTGTTCATGAACGTAAACTGATGAAGATCTGAGATCTTAATTTTGCAGGAATAAATTGAAATAAAACTGGAACCATATTTGATATTAATACTAGAAGATAATGATTCCAAATGATCTACAAATGGTAATACATCACCGTAGTGACCGAGGACTATGTCCTTCTCAATGACTAATGCAAAGAGCCAAAACCTTTAATCTATTTTATTCCCTACCTCTTAATGAGTTATGAATACTTATTTATAGAAATAGAACTTACAATTAACCCCCTCCTAGAATAGACATATGACTCTTAAGACCATAACTATAACTAGAACACGTTTCCTATCACTATTCACCCCTTCAAAACAATCTTGTCCTCAAGACTGAATGCAGCTAATGGATTCCAAATCGAGGTGGAGACCTTCATGAATGCGTCTTCCGGATGCCAACACTGCCCGTGCACCACCCATGACTGCCTAGATAGAACATGAAAAGAGCTAACAATGACCTCCACAACATGACTGGTAGGAGGTATGTAAGGGTCCAGTGGTTGCGGGTAACGATCCAAAACAAACAACTTAGGAGGGACATGGGCTAATCGACACTCGAAATCATCAAGTCCATTAGCAATGTGCTTGAGAACCCTATGGATAGACTTGTGATTGGGCTGCAATACCGAAATGGATAATGAAAATTCAGTGGGTGAGACGTGAACCGTAGCAACACTCGATGCAACTCCTTTAGCAGTTTCGACCAATGGCAAGGAAGGAGGCTGTACCGGGGCTGTTGGAACATTTTCTTCACCTTGCAAGCCCTCATCGGAAGAAACCTGGTCCACAACTGTTTGTTGCTCTACCTGGAGACTCGCAACTTGCCTGGAAATGGAACGTGTTTCAGATTTGGATATAATTGCTTCCAATTGAGCAATTAGTGACGAAGAAGTAGAAACTGGAGCTCACGAACGCGAATCAGGACTCGAATTCTTATTTTTCATCTAATTAAACATGAACTTCTGGATTTTAATCGATTCCTCACGTTCCTCTTTGAGTGACGATTTCAAAGTGGATTTGATTTCAGCCATATCATATTGTAACCAGTGAATTTGGAGTTGCTGAGTATCTAGGCGTGCTGAATGAATCATCATAACTGAACCGGAAATTAAATCTAGACTTGAATACAGAAATTGAAATTAACGATTTGTAAACTAGATCAGAACTAGAACGAACTTGAAAATGGTAGGAAGGAGTGGAAACAGGCAGTGGTCATGAAATCGTAACATGGAAGCAAGGATGGAGATCTGAAGTTGAATAGAAACTGGATAGGAAATTAAAGCGCAAACCGAAAAGAGAAATTGATGCAGAAATCACAATCGGAAAATTGAATATGCAGAACTAACGTGAAGAATTGGAACGAGCGATCAATGATGAAGGAAGAAGATCGAAATCGATGAGTGATGAAGAGCGCTCTGAAATTCAGAAATTCAGTACGCGATGGAGAGAGCGAAAATTGATGATTAAGATCTGAAACGTAAATGGAAACTAGATTTACAAATACACTTAATGCAGAAAGTCGCCACTGATGATGATGAATCAACAATTGAAATCAATCGGAAATTGATGGAGAGATTGAAGCGTATCGAAATCTGGACCGGAAATTGAATCTCTAATTAAATCGGCGGATATTGAAATTGAAACAATTATAGGTATCCTAAATTGATTAGAAGGTGAATCGTATAAATTTTGAAGATTTGGATCAGAAACTTAGAAATAGATGGTGATGGTGAGAGCAGAGATGGCAGGTCGGACCAATGATGAAGATCTGAGATTTTAATTTTGCATAAATAAATAGAAATAAATCTGGAACCAGATTTGATATTAATACTAGAAGATAATGATTCCAAAGGATCTACAAACGGTAATACATCACCGTAGTGACCCAGGACTATGTCCTTCTCAATGCTAATGCAAAGAGCCAAAACCTTTAATCTATTTTCTTCCCTATCTCTTAATGAGTTATGAATACTTATTTATACAAATAGAACTTACAATTAACCCCCTCCTAGAATAGACATATGACTCTTAAGACCATAACTATAACTAGAACACGTTTTCTATCATAAACGAACATATTCTATTTCAAAAACATAAAAAATCAACATTTTCAATTCTAAACACCAGACATAATATTTAGATAAATATATATATTTAAGCACAGTGACCCAAAAATTATAAACATAATTATCCAAAACAAAACACATGTTAAAAATAATAATCACAAACATAACTATCACATGATAATATTATGAAGATGTAGTTTTAAATGATAATATTTTACCGCACACACGTTACCGAAACGTTCATGAACACAAATGAACAAACTCGAAATCTGTTCATGTTCGTTTGTTTAACTAAACGAACAAAATTTCGTGTTCATGTTCCTCAATTATTAAAAGAACTTCCCATCGAACGGTTCACGAACTGTTCGGCAAACCTTCGGTTCGTTTACATCCCCATATAAACCGATGTAATTATGTTAAAAAGAATTATACTAAATCCTCTATCTACATAATAAATCACAATATTATTATCTAGTATTAAATACCAAATCCTTTTAAAGTTTGAAACTATGAAACCTTGTAATCAAGCACTCAAAAACTATGACGATGTTGATGTAATAGTAATTAACTTTGTGGTGCAAAACAAGATTGGCGAAGATAGTGGTAGAGTGGAATAGGAAGGATAATAGAGAAAAAGCAAACCACACATGATATGATTATGAACATCAAAGCATCAACCTTTATATCATAATCTCATCACAAAGTATATACTAAGATTGTATATGTGCCACTCATATCCGTACACCTTATTTTAATCATGTTCTATACCCAACTAAACACATAATCAATCATCTTTTATCTACTTTTTGATCCTTTTGTGGTTCTTCTTAGGACCAGGAACTTCCATCCTTCCAACAGAACAACCACACCGGGCTCGATAAACGAGGACCGCCCGTCCGTTAATCGGGGCCATCTTCTTGAGCTCAGCCTCCAACTCCTTATGGTAATCTCTTGGCAATTCAAACAAACCTTTCCTCAATCCAATTTTCCCCAAACTACCACCATTGGAAGAACTTGAAGTTGAACTTGAACTTGAACTTGTCAAAGTGTTGCAAGTTTCGAGCTGGATGTCGAATTCGGCCCCCTTGTGCAGCCCACGACAACCCGGTTTACCGCATTTCTGAGATGTGCATATGGTGATTGCCAAAACAGCCATTGATGCACTAAAGATACTAAGGCCTAAACACCCATAAATCATGGGAGCTTCCAAAACCTCATCTTTCACCAAAAGAAAGACTGTTTCAAGAAACTCAAAGCTTCCAATGAACATGAGGTTTGCATAGGGATAAACTAGGAACCCACAAGCACAAACCACAGCAATTAAAATGATCAAATCAATCAAAGCTGATGGAGACTGTTCACATGTCGAAATTGGACTTCTTTTTGATGATTTTTGTGAATGATGATTAGCCATGTTCATGTGTTGGCTAACTGGGATTGAGCTATGGAACCAGACCATTAGGGTGAGGTGATCAAATCAAAATCAAACCCAGAATCAAAATCAAATCTTGATCACAACCCAATAATTATCTCCAAATTCGGAACAACCCCACCAAATCAAAACGTAATCAGAACATCATCAGATTAAAAAAAAAACGATTCAAAATTAAAGAAATTCACCTGTAAATATCAAGATTGTCAGATCGATGATGAAAAACTGATGAAACAATGGAATCCGAGGAACCGGAACGGAATCAATCGAAGGAAATTGGATGTGAAATTGGGGGGAATTTGATGGATCTTGGAGAAGAGTGATAAAGAAGAGTTAGGTAAATTGCCGGCTGAAGAGGCAAACGAAGAGGACAAAAGGGAAGAAATTGGTCCAAGAGTCATGAATCGATTTGTTCGTCGGTCATCGTCTGTGATTTGGTTTCATTTCGCCATAGATAGCCGAAGCTTTGGGCTGAAGAGAGTTAGTTTTAATGGGGCCTCTTATCTTAAGAATCATGGAAACTAGGTTCAATAATTCGTTAATGATAGATAGAGAGATACTTTATATTATGGGCCTACTTGGGAGTCGGGACTCGCTATTCTCTCTACCACATATGAATCGAATATTTTTTTAGGGTTTTAGTATAAAATAATATCATCATAAACGTCTTTTAAATATTTTAAAATAAATGCCTAGAGTAGATATGAATCTAATGATTTAAAAAAAATTGATACTCTCTTATTCTCGTGGATGATATCAACATGTAAATGAACAATCCATCGTTAATAGAAGAGCGTTAATAGAAGAGTTCGTGAATCGTTTAGTGAAAAGTTAGTTTATTTGAATATGAATAATTATTTTTGGTTTAATTAAGTAGACGAATATGAACACATGTCCCATTCGTTTATTTATTTTCGTGAACATTCATTTATTTATGTTTGTTTATTTGTGTATATTTAATTTTATTAATAAATAAATTATTTATAAATTATAGTTAGCCCTATATATTTTCTTTCTTTTAGGGTTTCACATTTTCTCACTAAGTCATTTTGTGTAGTTATTTACTCTTTGTATCACTACGACATCGTTATTTTTAGGGTTTGAAGTCATTTGTGTGGTCACTTTATTCTTTATACTCATTATGTGTTAGCTGTTCTTTTGTTTTCATGTATGTTTGTTAGTTTGAGTTCATTTAGATTTGTGCCCGTTTAAGTTTGTGTCTGTTTATGTTTGTTAAAATTTGTGTTCGTTTATATCCGTTTACATTCATAAACTGTTCGTTTAGTTTTTAACGAACGGACGTAAACGAATATGAACATATTCATTTTCTTAATAAACGAACACAAACATAAAAATTTGTTCGGCAAATGTTTGGTTTGTGTTCGTTTTCATTTATTATTAAATAAACGAACACGAACATGGTCATGTTCATGTTCGTTCGATTCGTTTACATACATGTAGACTACATCTGGCTGGGTTGGTGGGTTGAATATGAATTTAAAAATCATACCAAACAA
>JBCNJP010000015.1:15794933-15811367 GCA_039602395.1 Deinandra increscens subsp. villosa | reverse complement strand
ACTAGGTTAGTAACCCGTATATTATACGGGTTGAATATAGATTCAAAATATAAGATAACTATAAAAAAATTATTAAGAGAATTGAAATTTATGAATGGCATAATTTTTTATTATTTTTGTAAAGTTTGACATGTTTGAATTTTTATTAATTTTGAAAGAAAATAAATTTGAAAATTTCATTTTTAAATTTGGCAGTTTGACATGATTATATTCAATATTTAAGGTAGGTATTGAGGTTGAATATGGTGATGCCAAGTGGAAAAATCATAGGTGGACACCTTAGAAAGAAGCCATGTGGCATCCGAGTTAGTGCTTTATTAGATGTAGAGATTGATAATTCAGGTATAATCTTTTTATTATTTGAGTTACGTATTGTATTACGTTAAATAATAAAAAATATATAATTATAATTCATAATAAGGTATTGACGAGTTTAGCATCTTTATAAAAAAACATTATTTTAGGTGTGTTTAATTGTATCTTTAGATAATGCAACCTTAAGATGACCATGTATAAAAAAAGTTTTAAAAAACAATCCAACCCTGAATATGACTGCGTTTGATTTATGATTTGCAAACTTAAGACCTTAAGCCAGTATTAAAAATCAGTTGAATATAAGGTTTCATTAAGATTATAATGAACATAGTCTAATTGATGAGTGCAAAATCTACATTATAATAAAAATACTTTAATGTTATATTAATGAAAAAAGTTACCTTCATATACATTGGAAAACTTATAGTAAATTATATCTTATAAATGTGGTTTTGGACGTTTTTAAATTTATCTATGAAGAGTATAGTCTACAATGTTGATTGAATCTAATTAAAATATTTAGTAAGATTTAGTTCCATTATATTTTAAAACACACTACATAAGGGTTTATTAGTAGAGTAAATTACAAAGAAGGTCCTTTATGTTTTACTGAAATTTCGGATTAGGTCCTTTAACTAAAGTTATTACACCAGACATCCTTTATGTTTTATATTTATTTCAGAGAAGGTCCTTTGTCACTAACGGAGTTAAAATCATCCGTTATGTCAGAGGCATTTTTGTCATTTTACAACATCTTTTAATAAAACCCTTAAAAATCAAAATTATCCCTTTAAAACTATGCGATTCCTCCCTATTCCCCTTTCATCCACTTCTCCTTCATCATTCCCAAACAAAAATGGGTGTCTTTTGTAGTTTTGTAGCAAAACCACCAGTTTCAGATCGTAGTCGGAGAAAACAATGGCCGGAGCCGTTGAACTTCCGATGAAAGAATACAGTTACATCATTTTCACAGTCGCCGCGTACTACTTCGTCAACCTCTATATGCCGATTCAAGTCGGCAGGACTGTAAAGAAGTAAAATCACCCACACAACAAACACACTCAATTAATTCATCGGATTCCCCTAATTTTGAAATATAACAATTTAACAATTTTAACAATTTAACAATTTTAAACCCAGCGCTCTATGCTACCGAAGCCAGTACAAAGGATTACAAAATCGTGCCCAGCCGACTTGAAGCTAAATAGAAGTGTGTAAAATGTGATAATAGGTGTCGGATCTGCTAGGGATGGAAACTGCTATTTGTAATACACTTTGGGGTCTTAAGGATGCTGCCCAAAATACGTTCTTTGACATTCTAAAAGTTAAAGGGGAGAAGCTTTTGAGATCCCCCACTTGTTGCATTTGATCTTTCCCCACCACCAACACTAAAGGAAGGAGTCTCTTTGTTGCTTAATCCAGATTCACAACACCATGGGTATGAATCCGAAATGGTTCCTGCAACAGCAATGGCTATATCTCTGTTCTTGTTCAGGTAGGTGAAGGTTAGGTTTGAGTTTGACTTCTAGTGGGG
The DNA here is from genome assembly GCA_039602395.1 of Deinandra increscens subsp. villosa. NCBI lineage: Eukaryota > Viridiplantae > Streptophyta > Magnoliopsida > Asterales > Asteraceae > Deinandra > Deinandra increscens. The sequence goes on along the minus strand of JBCNJP010000015.1, from coordinate 15,809,518 downwards.
TTATTTCGATTTTAAGATTTTTAATATAAATATAGTTGTAAAATGACAAAACTGTCCTTGACTTAACGGATGATTTTAACTCCGTTAGTGACAAAGGACCTTCTCTGAAATAAGTATAAAACGTAAAGGATGTCTGGTGTAATGACTTTAGTTAAAGGACTTAATCCGAAATTTCAGTAAAACGTAAAGGACCTTCTTTGTAATTTACTCTTATTAGTATTTTAATAAAATTTTAAAACAATTATTCAAATGAATATTATAACGGTGTTTTAAAAAATACGAATTTAAATAAAAATAAGATTAAATTAGTATATTGTTGCCATAAATACATAAATATAAATAAAGAAAAATATATCATGATTAAAAATAGAATATAATTTTAAACCAAGAAGAATTCATTTATTAGGTAAGTAGATTTGGGTGGAAAACTATTTATGAGGTGTAATTGGTAATGGCAATTTCATAGCTTGTAATCATTTATTAGTTAGTAGATGTAAACATTAAGATCTTATCCCTTATTCTTTGACAATAAAAGTACCCGATCGATATTATAACTTTTTCTTTTTAGCAGCAATTTTTTTTTGTTTATCAGGAGTTTTGAACCCTCATCACTTGAAAAAGCTAAAACCCTATCCGACACCAAAATATCATTGGGTCAAATACCCTTTGGTCGGGTTGATATATATATGTATGTATATATATAATCAGGATACCTTTTTAAGGAATTGTTTTTTAAAACTATAAAGTTTATAGGGTGCACATTTCATAATTTATGAGCTTTTTATTAAGAAGATATAAAAGGCATCTTTGGGCTTTATGACTAACGAGAGATTTGGAATTGGGCTCAGAGTATCTTAAATTTGCCATGCCATATTGCCATACGACGTCCTAATAGTTAATAGGACATAACATATAACATGTGTCATGTGGTATTGACTATTACACTTGAGGTGAGTAAAAAAAATGTAAATGTTTGTTGTTGTTATGTTACAAGTTACTAAAATAATTGAATGGAAATGATAATGATTTAAATAATAGGTTTATTGGATTTTAATAATATCAGTTATGTCATTTTGGCCGATATTAATTTAAATTTCATTTATATTCCTTATAATAAACCAGTTTTTATTGCGAGGAATAAATGAAATTCAGATTAATACTGCTTAAAATGACATAACTAGATTATTAAAATCTAATAAACCTAAATAATATAATGTTTCTTTTTTAGTGACTGAAATACTATTACCAACTATAAGAAACTGGGCTAGCAACTAGAACAATTGACGAAAAAATAAAAAAACACTGAACGAGTTTTTTAACCAGTCCAATTTTATATGTGAAAACTATCAAGATGAACAATTGACTATATTGTCAAACATGAGATCACCATTCTTCATATTATTGTCAAATAGCAAGATGTTTCTAGATGTTCAAAAAACCCACCAAACTCTTAAATTGGAAAGTGTGAATTCCATGAAGATGATCGGGTGGTGTCAGCGGCCCGTTTAAAAAGGTAACATGTATGTGATCCAAATTTATCGTTAAAAAATATATAAACTGGACAAAGAAGTTAAGGGAAACATATAGCATGTTCAGTGGCGAAACTTGAAAGAAAACCCTAAAGGGACGGGACTTAAATTTTTTATTGAGGGGACGATACTCAATACATATAATTTTTTTACATAAAATAGTGAATATCAATGCTTCTGGCCGAAAAAACCGTAAGACGGTCGCCCCCTCCGGTGCCTTCAATGCTTCACCCATGAGCATGTTTATCCAACTTAACTCGAGACAAGAGCCGATCTAATAACATCCTTTAAGCAAATTTTTTTTTTTTTTACCTTTCTCTGAACGAAAGAATTTCATCTGGTCGAACTAATAGTCTAATACCAACAGGAAGAAACATAAGCTCCATAAACCACAATTACCACCACACCCCCTTACCATGCGACGCCAAATTGCCACATCCAATCCCGATCATCACCTTTCTTTCTATCTTTCAATGAACTATTTTTCTCCCATTTTAGGGTTTAAAGTATTGAAAAGTGTAAAAAGGAGAGATTCTCCACATACCAAAAAGAATATTTCTCACTATTCTCTTCAAAGTAGAAAAATGAATTAGGAGTTTGACCACGAATGTAGTTATAAGATGCCAAACCTAATTACCTCTAATCCGCCCGACTCATTGAACGAGACACACTAATTCAAGAAATCAAAGCTATCTCGCACTTATAGATAACCAGTCGAGCTAAAAAATTTGGCGATCTCATAAGAGGATTGAAGTATTTTTTTCTATGATGTCTTAATAATATGTAATTATTCTTTTTTTTTTTGGTGAACTACATGTATGGTTTTGCTTCTTTTCTGCTAGTATTTTGCTAGCTCGTTTAATAAAACTTCTCGCAGTTAAAAAAAATTTCGTGGTTTTGGTGCCGAGATGAAGGGGGAGGAGAATGAATGTGTGTGGCTGTGATTTGATTCTCTTTGGTCTAATCAATTCATTAACCATGTCTTGGGCTTCGTTATTCTGAACAACGGGTTCATGTTTATGGGCCTGAACATCCTTGGGCCGTGGCTGTGTGCTCGGTAGACAACCCATCTTCTTCTTGTTGCATTGATTGGCCCATATTTAAATTTAAATTGTCTCAAGGAGCAATTGTTTCTTCATTCTGCTCAATCTCTTTTGTGGCTTCATCATTAGGATTTCTTGGACTCTCACCATCATCATCACAGTAAGTCTCGTTAGGCGATTCAAAAACATATATTTCATCCTTTTCTTGTTCAAGATTATCATATGGGAACTTTTCTTTATGAAAACTCACGTCTCTCGAGATCGTAATTTTCCCGTTTTGATGTTAAGAATTTTATAACCCTTTGTTCCTTGTGGATATCCTAAAAACACCCCGGGTTTCCCCCTCACTTCGAACTTATCTCCTTTTGTATTTGTGTTCCAGTCATATGTTAAATAGCGAACTACCTTCATGAATTCATAATAGGGTTTTTGGTTGTGTAGCAACTCGTAGGGTATTTTGTCATCGATGACCTTAGACAGAAGTCGGTTAATGATGTAGGCCCCCGTCAACATATGATCGCCCTAGAATAATTATTTGGGTTAATTAGATTCGGATCATAGAGCTCGAGCAACTTCAAGTAAGTGTCGGTGTTTTCATTTTACAACTCCATTTTGTTGAGGAGTATGGGGGCAAGTCGTTTCAAGCAAAATTCCATTTTCTTTATAAAATTGTGACATGTTATTGGAGGTGAATTCTCCACCATTGTCACATCTAATTTTTTTTATTTGCTTCCCAAGTTGCGTTTTAACCATTTTGTGAGAGAATTTTTAAGTAATTACTTGCTTCGGTTTGAATTTTAACAAAAATAACCAAACACAACTACTATAATCATATCCACAATAAGAGGTTTTTGGATGAGTATCTAAATTGAGTGTTGTAACTTCAATAAATAGTTTCGATTGTTTTGGTAAAAGAAATTTTAATTTTAATTTTCTCGGCCAAACGGAACAAATCCAAGGTAAAAGAAGTGTTGTTACAAATAAAAATGATATGTGGCTATGATTGCTTGATTCTCAATTTCTTATTAAAAATGCAAGCAACAAGGATGACGAATAAACTTTGAACTCAAAGATGCTGATGGAGGTCCTCAAATCACGAAAGTGTGTTCTACCAAATTCCCTACAAGGATTTGTTTTTTTGCTTAGTTTTGCTTGCCTTAGTTTGGGTTCTACATTTGATTTGAATGAAATCTGTTTCTAAGTCAGATTTTCATCATTTTTTGGCAACATTACACTACATTTCATATGTGATGACGTAAAGTGATTATCGGACGTGGGATAACATCCGATCTCGTTATTATGCTCTTCTAACGAAAGATCTAACTTGTGTAAATAATTGCGAAACGTTAAAGTGCAAGTGTTTATCGGACGTGGGGTAACTAAATTGTACCCAAGTGTGGCATTCACGTGGTCAATTCCAACACCCTATCTCCTAATTTTGTGCAATATATTTTCTTGAGATTCCAATATATTTTCTTGAGATTCCAATAGCAGAATTATGAAGATTGAAATTTGCATTAAATAAAAAAGAAGAAAAAGAAAAGAATTTAATTGCGGCACAACTGGGTCCCTAAAAATGTTGTTTTTTTTGGCTTGGCGTGTATCTCTTGACAGGCTCCCCACCATTGACAATTTATTGGCTCGGCGCATTCGTGTTACTATCGATCTTTGTCCCTGTTGCGGGCTGATCCGTGAGTCGTGTAAGCACCTCTTTATCTCCTACGAGCTGGCCCAATCTGTGTGGGATTATATTGGGCATTGGTGTGGCTTCTCGGCCTTTTTCTTGTTCAGGATAAAGGATCTCCTCGGGGGCTCATCGGTTTGTGCGTGGCTCGGCCGTCCGTAGGAAAGCGACCCATTTGATTATCTTAACAGCCATTTGGTGTATTTGGAGATATCGGAATGAGAAGGTGTTTCATAACTCTACCGTTTCCAGCATGAAGATCATTCAAGATGTGAAGACTTTGGTTTTTTTTTGGTTTTGATCTCGTTCGAAACAGGGCATTTCCAGGGAAAATTGGTGTAATATTTGCTTTGATGTTTTGAAGTAGTTGTTGTGGTGTTCTTTGATTTGTTTTTTGGGTGTCTTCGTTGGCTTCCATCTTGATAGCCTCGTTTTTTAATAAAATTTTGTTGGTCGTTCCCAAAAAAAAGATATGGTGCAAAACCATACCCTACTCACCCGCACAACCGGCTCGGGTTCTTTTTTGGTATACTTGGACCGGTTCCTGCTCAAGCTTATGTTAATTATCATGCCTACTACACACCAACCAAACTGGAGCATGCAACGAACACCGTGACATTGAACGAGGACTCGCAGTGGTACTTTGACACCGGAGTCACCGATCACAGTACTCACACGCTAGGTACGCTCTCCAATTATATCAATAATAGCAGGTCGAATCATATTGTTGTATGTAATGGTAATCAAATACCTGTCACCGGGCTGGGACACACCACCTTACCCAACACACAACCCCTCCTTAAGTTAAATGATGTTCATGTTCCACCTACTTTAGTTAAAGATCTGTCATTTGTTCATCGCTTAACTAGGGATAATAATATTGCAATAGAATTCAATCAATTTGGTTTTCTTGTGAAGGATTACCATACGCATACACCCATCATCCAGTCTGATAGTATTGGGGATCTCCAACTGATAACGGGTGTCGAGACCGCTACAAATAATCCTAAACTTAAACCTATAGATAGGGTAAGTAGGGTATCAATCCAGGGGAGTTGGTGGTCACTAGCGATTTAGATTTTAACTATCTAACTAAATTAACTACCTAAACCTAGATTACTGTCACTAACCTAGATTGACCTAAACTAAACTAAACTAATTTAATCTAAGGAATTACACTAAATTGCCTCTTGGCTGTTTTTGCTGAGATTGGAAATTAACTAAAATTTAACTAACTTAACAACTAAGGAAATTGATTAAACTATCAAATGTGAGAAAACTAACTACTTTTGGATCCTGGTTGGCTACCGATCTGGGCAAAACCTAATCAATTGCTAATACTACATAGACATAGTCCCCAATTGCTTCCTTGACCTAATAACCTAAATTTCTAATGGGCTGATTAGTCCTGCCGCAAGAAAGTGCTAGATCAATAAACAGTGGACCATTAAAACCCTAGGTTACTAGTTAGATTAAACAATTTAGCATGCGGGTGTTCAACGGTAGCAAGTATTCCGGAACAATTAGCAATTAACCAGTTAAGAAAAGAACGATTTTACACAACCATTCACCAAAAGCAGTTACAACGAATTAGCCTGACATCGTCTTGAAAGAAAACATGATCAAAACGAAAACTAATAAAAGAAAAACAATAAAACCTTCACAGCAAGAAAACTCTTTTCCTTTCCCCTTGATTCGAACCAATCGCACATGAAATCCCAAAGCAGCCAAGAAGGCTGCTGCCTTCGTAACCCTCTCCGTCTGTCGAATGAATTCCCCCCCGAAGGGTTGTCCCCTACGAACCACGCAATATCCTCTTTTTATATTTGATTTTGATTATTGTGGGCCAAAGCTCTCGAATTCCTATTTGCTTGTTCCAATTGCGGCCCACCTAATTCACATTTTGGAGAATTAATTACCAAGCACGTGACCTGCTCGTGCCTTTTTTCTTTGCTGCAACAAATCTTTTTTTTCTTTACTTGTTCACACTAAGGATAAATATTTATTTGGATGTCATGCCTTCCTCACGTGCTCCACATTCACCATCTAATTCAATTATTATTTCCCTGAATTCACAAGAACATGATTCTTTTAACCATATATATGATTTAATAATTTAGTATTCACATAAGATAAACACTAGTATAAATTTCATTTACACTAAACTTCATTTACAAATTCGTTAGCACATTGACTAGTTAGCACGTTATGGCTTGAACATGACTTAACCATACCATTTAAGCTCATTTCCACTTCAACATACTAATTATCAAAATCAACTAAAATAATATCTTTTAGACCCACTTTGGTGTGTATGGGGAGTGATTAATAAAAAATAAAGTGTACATTTTAACCTCTCATCAAGTAACTAACTTTAACCTAGAAAATTGATTTAATTCAAATAAGACAAATCTAACCACTTCTGCATCCTGGTTGGCTACCGATCTAAACAAACCTAATTACTAACTAGTGACCAGTGGCGGAACCAGGGTCTTTTATCCGGGGGGTCATGACCTCTATAGGTAAAAGTTACTATAAAAATTCTGTTTTTCGTACAAAGTGTAAAACGGAGTCACTCAACGTGATTTAAGACATGTGTGAATAAAAAGATAAAAGAAATTTACTATGCACAGAGGTGTAATAATAGTGCAAGACCAATTTATTATATGTTTTTATCTAAAAACACACTTTAAATAATAAATTCATCATATATTATACAACAATTATACAATAATATATATATATATATATAAATTAACTATCATAAAATAATTTTTGTTACTAATCTATCATAAAGAAAAACGATAAATGATTGGTAACTTAATATAAATAAAATAAAATCCCACCTCTTAAAAATAAATTAAACAAATACTATAAAAGTTTAAAAGTTCAAGAAAAGAAAAACACTTTAGATATTACCAAAGTTTTGAAATGACCATACTGCACCTCTTACACATCGTGGAAAGCTGGGAAAAATTACAGAGTGGTAATAAAATATTATTTTTATTTTAAAATAGTTTAAAACATAAAATTACGGTTTGTTCCTTCCTTCCCTGTTTCACCTTTCTTCTTCCCTTCCCTGTTTCTTTCCTCTGTTTTTCATGTCCAATTGTTGCAATCTTAACACTAAAATAAACTTTCAGAGATCTGGATTTGTTCATTTTCTTACTTTGTTTTAGCTATTTTGCCTAAATTTGAGGGGTCAAACACCAAAAAGACCATCAAAGTTGAGATCTATAGTGAATAAGAGCTAGTCAGCCGGAGGGTCAACGGACCTCCGGACCCCCCCTTGATTCCGCCGATGCTAGTGACACATAGACATGCCCCCCAATTGCTTCCTTGACCTAATAACCTAATTTCCTAATGGGCTGATTAGTCATGCCGCAAGAAAGTGCTAGATCAATAAACAGTGGACCACTAAAACCCTAGGTTACTAGTTAAATTAAACAATTTAGCATGCGGGTGTTCAACGGTAGCAAGTATTCCGAAACAACTAATTTAGCAATTGATTAGTCATAGAACGATTTCGCCAACCAATCACCAAAAGCAGTTAGTGGTGATTAGCCGGACATGGCTAATGAAACAAACATGATTAATATTAAAGATTGCATAAAAAACGTTACCGGATGATTGCAAGAACTCCAAGGTCTCTAAACAAAGTGAAAAATTCGTAATTTTCACCCCAAAAACGGCTGGGGATGATTAGGGTTCGAACTAGATCATAAACACCCTTTAAATAGGTTTAGAAAAATAAAACAATTAATTTTCTGCCGACTCGGCCCGTGGGCGTACCGCCCCGATTTGGATTAAGTTAGGCGTACCGCCCGAACTTTTCAATCTCCGAATTCTTGATTTAACTTCGTTGCTTTGCGCCAATTACATTCACACTAAAAATCTTTATTTAGAAGCACATGTCAGCTCGTGGCCTCCCTCGAATTTCATCTAAATTATTTAGATGATCACCTTTAATTCCAATGCACCTCCATTTAATATATTTAATGCTCCTTATTAATCTTGCAATTCCAATTCGCAACCCACAATCTGAAATAACCAAATGCATGTAATTTATATTTAAACATACTTAATAATAATTAAAAGAAACAACCAATACAAAATAATTAGTTATGACATTCAATTGGTTAGTTGACCCGTAATCAACTTAATCATACAATTTAAGCTTATTCTCACTTCAACTCATTAATTAATAAAACCAGCTAAAATAATATATTTTATACACAATTTGGTGTGTATGGAGAGTGATTAATATAAAATAAAATGTACATTTTAACCGCCCATCATCGAGCCAAGATCTTTGGTTCTAATTTCACCCAAGAATACTCTATTAAATTTAAATTGTTTATTATAAGGAAGGAAAAATATAAAATAATGTAAACTAATCTAACTAAGGCGGGAGCTAAAAAGGGTCTTCTATTTTCCACGCGCGTGAGTCCATCTAAAGTTGGTCGTCTATCCAAGTCTTCAAAGCTAAGTATCTGATATATGCTCAAAAAAAATTTGTATCAACTAAAAAGTTAAATGAGTCCATGAGTTTAGTTGAAAAACAACAGTTTATAAAAAGGTTTTTAGAAAAAGGGATTTTAGGGTGGTATTCGCCAAAAGTGTTTATTTGAAAAGGTTTGTCAAAATATTTTGAATTGGGCAAGGTTTAAGTGGTTTGCCATCTATAGTTTTTTTGGGGCACTAGGCCCAAAATGTGTTTAGCGTACGTTGTCGTATGAATATGTTATCGTTGTGATGGTCGGTTGATCATGGGATGCTATGGAATTAATGAAATATAATAGTTTCACAATCAATCATACTCTATCCGTCGTTGTCCTTACCCGATTGTTCTATGCCTGCGATCACTCACCAATAGCATCTACCCGTTTATAAATATAAAGTGGATCTAGCCATGGGATCGCGATGCGTCAAAAGTAGTATGCCGTCGACATGAAGGAGTCCCAATACACATATACGTGACGTTTTAGGTCTCAAAAAATGAAGTGGGGGGGGGGGGGGGTATATGAATAGCAATATCATATATAAAACGAGATTTTACCCACCCCGCGCGTTGCTGCGGGGTTGAATTTTTATACTGAACGAAAGTAAAAAAAAAGTTAAGTGGTATAAAACGTAAAAGTTTAAAAAGTCAGAGGATTAAAAAATTAAGGAGTATAAAACGTAAAAGTCTAAAAGTCTTGTGATGAAAGTATAAAACTATAAAAAATATACTAAGTTAAGTGGTATAAAACGTAAAAGTCTAAAAGTCTTGTGGTGAAAGTCTAAAACTATAAAAGTATACTAAAAACGAAAGTATAAAAGTTAAAAATTTCGTGGCCAAAGTAGAAGACAACAAAACTTAAAACAACAAAAAATTTAAAAGTTAGAGGGTAAAAAAGTCAAGGGGTATAAAACGTAAAAGTCTAAGAGTCTTATAGTGAAAGTATAAAACTATAAAAATATACTAAAAACGAAAGTAGAAAATCTAAAAGTTTCGTGGCCAAAATAGAAGACAACAAAACTTAAAATAAAAAAAAACTTTAAAAGTTAAATGGTACAAAAAGTAAGAGTATGAAACAATGTGGCCAAACTATGAAAACTAAAAGTTTACTATTACGTTAAAAAGAAAAAAAATAAGTCGTAAAAACTTAAGGGTAGAAAGCGTCAAAGCACCAAAGTTACGTGGCCAAAGTTTAAAAAATTAAAAATCTACTATTTATCTTTAGATTTTGACTATAAAAGTATACTAAAAACGAAAGTATAAAAGTTAAAAATTTCGTGGCCAAAGTAGAAGGCAACAAAACTTAAAACAAAAAAAAATTTAAAAGTTAGAGGGTAAAAAAGTCAAGGGGTATAAAACGTAAAAGTCTAAGAGTCTTATAGTGAAAGTATAAAACTATAAAAATATACTAAAAACGAAAGTAGAAAATCTAAAAGTTTCGTGGCCAAAATAGAAGACAACAAAACTTAAATTAAAAAAAAACTTTAAAAGTTAAATGGTACAAAAAGTAAGAGTATGAAACAATGTGGCCAAACTATGAAAACTAAAAGTTTACTATTACGTTAAAAAGAAAGAAAAAAGTCGTAAAAACTTAAGGGTAGAAAGCGTCAAAGCACCAAAGTTACGTGGCCAAAGTTTTAAAAATTAAAAATCTACTATTTATCTTTAGATTTTGACTATAAAAGTATACTAAAAACGAAAATATAAAAGTTAAAAATTTCGTGGCCAAAGTAGAAGGCAACAAAACTTAAAACAAAAAAAATTAAAAGTTAGAGGGTAAAAAAAAGTATAAAACGTAAAAGTCTAAGAGTCTTATAGTGAAAGTATAAAACTATAAAAATATACTAAAAATGAAAGTAGAAAATCTAAAAGTTTCGTGGCAAAAATAGAAGACAACAAAACTTAAAATTAAAAAAAAATCTTTAAAAGTTAAATGGTACAAAAAGTAAGAGTATGAAACAATGTGGCCGAACTACAAAAACTATGAAAACTAAAAGTTTACTATTACGTTAAAAAGAAAAAAAATAAGTCGTAAAAACTTAAGGGTAAAACGCGTCAAAGCACCAAAGTTACGTGGCCAAAGTTTAAAAAATTAAAAATCTACTATTTATCTTTAGATTTTGACTATAAAAGTATACTAAAAACGAAAATATAAAAGTTAAAAATTTCGTGGCCAAATAGAAGCAACAAAACTAAAACAAAAAAAAAATTAAAAGTTAAGGGTAAAAAAATCAAGGGGTATAAAACGTAAAAGTCTAAGAGTCTTATAGTGAAAGTATAAAACTATAAAAATATACTAAAAACGAAAGTAGAAAATCTAAAAGTTTCGTGGCCAAAATAGAAGACAACAAAACTTAAATAAAAAAAAGAAAAAATTACATTTTTTGTCCTTTAACTTTGTCTGTTTTTCAATTTTTGTCCTTTATCTTTTTTTGTTACACTCTCTGTCCTTTAACTTTTTTTTTCGTTCATCTTTTGTCCTTTTTAACAGAATCCGTTAAAATCCACCGTTAAGTCAAGGGTATCTTTGTCTTTTTATCTTTGGAGTATTTTTTGTAATTTAACTAAAGATAGGGGGTGTATCATGTAAATGTATAATTTCTTTTTCCTTTAAACAAATCACTAACAAACAAATTCTAAAAGAAATAGAACGAGAGAAGGAAATCTGGGTCAATTTCCTCCATCGCCGCCGCAACTCTCTTCCCGATTAACCGGCACATCCTTCTTCAATCAACCACCACCGCCACCTCCTTCGCCTGCTGCTGTTGCTCCTCCGCCTTCAAATCTGTCACCAGATCGATCTCCGTCTCCGTCACCGTTGCCGTCGCCGTTAAGACCAAACCGGTCTCTTTGGTCTCTCTTTGATGGTCTCTTGGGTCCTTCGTGAAATCGGCACCCCTCTTTTGAAGAAATCTCCTGTAATCAATCTCTTTCGGGTTGCTGGGGTCGAGGCGTCGGACGGAGGTTGTTGCAGTCGTCGGGGAAGCAAGGTTGCGAAATCGGGGGTTGGGGGTTCACCGGGGAAGCAGGGTTGCTCAAGAGATCCAGTTTGAACCACCACCGCTGTTGTCGCTGCCAGGGGGTTCGCCGGGGAAGCAGGGTTGCTGGAGGTGCTCGCCGGAAAATCGGGGAGGGGTTGCCGCCGGAAAACAAACGGAGAGGGATGAGGGAACAGGGGACCGGATGTTTGAGGGATGAGGGTGTCCAGACCTCCGACGACAGTTGCTCGGTGGTGGTTGGTCGGTGGTTGAACGGAGAAGGGAGACGGCGGCGGTGGAGGGTTTGCCGGGGAAGAGGGATCAGACTCTTTCTCTGTTCACTTGTGATGTCCATATACAAATTAAGTTTTTTTATAAGGAGGGAAAAAAAGATATTCACATAACACCCCCAACTTAATTTAATTACAAAAAATACCCTAAAAGGTAAAAAGACAAAAATACCCTTGACTTAACGGTGGATTTTAACGGATTCTGTTAAAAAGGACAAAAGGTGAACGAAAAAAAAAGTTAAAGGACAAAGAGTGTAACAAAAAAAGATAAAGGACAAAAATTGAAAAACAAGCAAAGTTAAAGGACAAAAAATGTAATTTTTTCTAAAAAAAAAACTTTAAAAGTTAAATGGTACAAAAAGTAAGAGTATGAAACAATGTGGCCAAACTATGAAAACTAAAAGTTTACTATTACGTTAAAAAGAAAAAAAAAGTCGTAAAAACTTAAGGGTAGAAAGCGTCAAAGCACCAAAGTTACGTGGCCAAAGTTTTAAAAATTAAAAATCTACTATTTATCTTTAGATTTTGACTATAAAAGTATACTAAAAACGAAAGTTTAAAAGTTAAAAATTTCGTGGCCAAAGTAGAAGACAACAAAACTTAAAACAAGAAAAAAATTTAAAAGTTAGAGGGTAAAAAAGTCAAGGGGTATAAAACGTAAAAGTCTAAGAGTCTTATAGTGAAAGTATAAAACTATAAAAATATACTAAAAACGAAAGTAGAAAATCTAAAAGTTTCGTGGCCAAATTAGAAGACAACAAAACTTAAAATAAAAAAAAAACTTTAAAAGTTAAATGGTACAAAAAGTAAAAGTATGAAACAATGTGACCAAACTATGAAAACTAAAAGTTTACTATTACGTTAAAAAGAAAAAAAATAAGTCGTAAAAACTTAAGGGTAGAATGCGTCAAAGCACCAAAGTTACGTGACCAAAGTTTAAAAAATTAAAAATCTACTATTCATCAACAATTTCCATTGTATATATATATAATGTATACTGTTGTTTGTGCATATGTATTTGTACCCTGCTGCTGGTCTCAAGTTCGAGTCTTGGTTTCTCCATTTTTTTAATTACCTTCGCGTCAGAGATTAAAATTACCATGTTTTTTTTAACACGTGTGTTTTACATTACACGTGTATTGTATACGTGTTTATAAAAATAGAGATATAAAGTAGGAATAGCCATCACAACGCACGGCAGGTCAAAATCTAGTTAATTCAATTTGCTTGAAAAATAATAAAGGAATGAATCTAGCTCCACTCATCTAGTTCCACTGAGTGAAGCCGTTGGCTCTTGGTTCAATGACATGAAAAATGAGAAATAGAGATTGCTTTTGAAGTTACATGTTATATTCCGACTCTCTCGAGCTAGAAGTTTTTCATAGTGGTGAGTTTTCTTCTAGAGCGGTGAAATAAATGTGACGGGACTGATTTCGAGCTTTTCTTCATATACGTTTCAATTAATTGACTCTTGATGTTCAAAAAAAGGTCAACTTGTTTAGTGTGTACGGATGCGGGTGTTTTATATATGTAAAAGTATGACTAGCTAAGCTAGTACATCAACATGCAGGAGCACGCCTCATGATGGTGTCTGCTGAGAAGTTGGCATTGCTTAAAAGGGAAAACAATTTGTGAACAAAACATCTTATATATATATATATATTGACCTCAAACAAAGTAATTAGATGTTATTATTAATCTAGTTTTTGTTTGTTTCCTAGATTCATTACAGAATCATCAACACAGACCATTCTTTGTCTCTTCTTATCTCAAGATTTTATAAACAAGTAACGGATTCACCATATGATCAATACTAGCTCACATATGTTCTCTTATATTATATATACATCCTTAGATTCTTTCATGAATTCTAAGGTGGTTATCCGTAGGGATCTACCTGCATTAATTTCATGGTAAGTCTTACATTATTATTTCCCTACAAATCCATAACAAGGTTTCCTTCTTTATATCTTGTGTCAACACTTGATGATCTTTCTTGTTTTTCTATGGGCAGTTTCGCAGGCTTTTCAACGTGTTAGTTCAACATCTAAACATAGAGTGCTTCCGCGTGGGTGTAGAACCTCTCTACGTTTCTTTAAAGGTAGAATTAAACATTGCCCATAACAAGCAATTTTTTATCATGTTGTTTTTCCAACGCTCCTGAGTCGATCATATGGTTTTTGGAATCTTAACTTACTACCGTGAGCCCGTTCTCTATTGTTCTGAGCTAACAAAGATTTTGGTCTTTTTGACTTGCGTAGCGTGCTATAAAATTATAACCTTTTGGCCTGCCTTAGGCACGCACACTTAGGGTGATTCATTCTCTTTTGGTTTCACCATTGGTTTTTCTTTATTAACCTTAATTCAAGGCTATTAATAAACCAACAAACATCCTGAAAAGTATCTGCTGCCTGCAACATCAGATTTACACTTATTTGTTCCAAAAGCATCAATTTTTACTTCACCGTGGGACAAGCCAATTTTTCCAATTAAATCTTTTCTGTTTCCTTTTCTAAGACTTCAAATCATTTTGACGGACTCTTCTAAATATTAGTTTTCC
>JBCNJP010000015.1:15743330-15794433 GCA_039602395.1 Deinandra increscens subsp. villosa | reverse complement strand
AAACGAATATATTCTATTTCAAAACATAAAAAATCAACATTTTCAATTCTAAACACCAGACATAATATTTGATAAATATATATTTAAGCACAGTGACCCAAAAATTATAAACATAATTATCCAAAACAAAACACATGTTAAAAATAATAATCACAAACATAACTATCACATGATAATATTATGAAGATGTAGTTTTAAATGATAATATTTTACCGCACACACGTTACCGAACGTTCATGAACACAAATGAACAAACTCGAAATCTGTTCATGTTCGTTTGTTTAACTAAACGAACAAAATTTCGTGTTCATGTTCCTCAATTATTAAAAGAACTTCCCATCGAACGGTTCACGAACTGTTCGGCAAACCTTCGGTTCGTTTACATCCCCATATAAACCGATGTAATTATGTTAAAAAGAATTATACTAAATCCTCTATCTACATAATAAATCACAATATTATTATCTAGTATTAAATACCAAATCCTTTTAAAGTTTGAAACTATGAAACCTTGTAATCAAGCACTCAAAAACTATGACGATGTTGATGTAATAGTAATTAACTTTGTGGTGCAAAACAAGATTGGCGAAGATAGTGGTAGAGTGGAATAGGAAGGATAATAGAGAAAAAGCAAACCACACATGATATGATTATGAACATCAAAGCATCAACCTTTATATCATAATCTCATCACAAAGTATATACTAAGATTGTATATGTGCCACTCATATCCGTACACCTTATTTTAATCATGTTCTATACCCAACTAAACACATAATCAATCATCTTTTATCTACTTTTTGATCCTTTTGTGGTTCTTCTTAGGACCAGGAACTTCCATCCTTCCAACAGAACAACCACACCGGGCTCGATAAACGAGGACCGCCCGTCCGTTAATCGGGGCCATCTTCTTGAGCTCAGCCTCCAACTCCTTATGGTAATCTCTTGGCAATTCAAACAAACCTTTCCTCAATCCAATTTTCCCCAAACTACCACCATTGGAAGAACTTGAAGTTGAACTTGAACTTGAACTTGTCAAAGTGTTGCAAGTTTCGAGCTGGATGTCGAATTCGGCCCCCTTGTGCAGCCCACGACAACCCGGTTTACCGCATTTCTGAGATGTGCATATGGTGATTGCCATAACAGCCATTGATGCACTAAAAATACTAAGGCCTAAACACCCATATATCATGGGAGCTTCCAAAACCTCATCTTTCACCAAAAGAAAGACTGTTTCAAGAAACTCAAAGCTTCCAATGAACATGAGGTTTGCATAGGGATAAACTAGGAACCCACAAGCACAAACCACAGCAATTAAAATGATCAAATCAATCAAAGCTGATGGAGACTGTTCACATGTCGAAATTGGACTTCTTTTTGATGATTTTTGTGAATGATGATTAGCCATGTTCATGTGTTGGCTAACTGGGATTGAGCTATGGAACCAGACCATTAGGGTGAGATGATCAAATCAAAATCAAACCCAGAATCAAAATCAAATCTTGATCACAACCCAATAATTATCTCCAAATTCGGAACAACCCCACCAAATCAAAACGTAATCAGAACATCATCAGATTAAAAAAAAAACGATTCAAAATTAAAGAAATTCACCTGTAAATATCAAGATTGTCAGATCGATGATGAAAAACTGATGAAACAATGGAATCCGAGGAACCGGAACGGAATCAATCGAGGAAATTGGATGTGAAATTGGGGGGAATTTGATGGATCTTGGAGAAGAGTGATAAAGAAGAGTTAGGTAAATTGCCGGCTGAAGAGGCAAACGAAGAGGACAAAAGGGAAGAAATTGGTCCAAGAGTCATGAATCGATTTGTTCGTCGGTCATCGTCTGTGATTTGGTTTCATTTCGCCATAGATAGCCGAAGCTTTGGGCTGAAGAGAGTTAGTTTTAATGGGGCCTCTTATCTTAAGAATCATGGAAACTAGGTTCAATAATTCGTTAATGATAGATAGAGAGATACTTTATATTATGGGCCTACTTGGGAGTCGGGACTCGCTATTCTCTCTACCACATATGAATCGAATATTTTTTTAGGGTTTTAGTATAAAATAATATCATCATAAACGTCTTTTAAATATTTTAAAATAAATGCCTAGAGTAGATATGAATCTATTTATTTTTAAAAATTGATACTCTATTATTCTCGTGGATGATATCAACATGTAAATGAACAATCCATAGTTAATAGAAGAGCGTTAATAGAAGAGTTCGTGAATCGTTTAGTACAATCCATCGTTAATAGAAGAGCATTAATAGAAGAGTTCGTGAATCGTTTAGTGGAAAGTCATTTGTTTATTTATTTTTGTGAACATTCATTTATTTATGTTTGTTTATTTGTGTATATTTAATTTTATTAATAAATAAATTATTTATAAATTATAGTTAGCCCTATATATTTTCTTTCTTTTAGGGTTTCACATTTTCTCACTAAGTCACTTTGTGTAGTTATTTACTCTTTGTATCACTACGACATCGTTATTTTTAGGGTTTGAAGTCATTTGTGTGGTCACTTTATTCTTTATACTCATTATGTGTTAGCTGTTCTTTTGTTTTCATGTATGTTTGTTAGTTTGAGTTCATTTAGATTTGTGCCCGTTTAAGTTTGTGTCTGTTTATGTTTGTTAAAATTTGTGTTCGTTTATATACGTTTACATTCATAAACTGTTCGTTTAGTTTTTAACGAACGGACGTAAACGAATATGAACATACTCATTTTCTTAATAAACGAACACAAACATAAAAATTTGTTCGGTAAATGTTTGGTTTGTGTTCGTTTTCATTTATTATTAAATAAACGAATACGAACATGGTCATGTTCATGTTCATTCGGTTCGTTTACATACATGTAGACTACATCTGGCTGGGTTGGTGGGTTGAATATGAATTTAAAAATCATACCAAACAAATGAAGTTAAATATGGATGAAGTTTTACTAGCTGACATGAAGACAATCTGTTTTATCCGAATATTTTAATTTTCTTTTAGATTGTGAATAATCTAAGAGTACAAATTTACACCCATAAGACACACACACACACACACACATATATATATATATATATATATATATATATATATATATATATATATATATAGTAGTTACTAGGATAGAACCCGTATATTATACGGGCTGACTAACTAGTATATATATAATTGATAATTCATGTATAATCTTTTTATTATTTGAGTTACGTATTGTATTACGTTAAATAATAAAAAAATTATAATTATAATTCATAATAAGGCATTGACGAGTTTAGCATCTTTATAAAAAACATTATTTTAGGTGTGTTTAATTGTATCATTAGATAATGCAACATTAAGATGACCATGTGTAAAAAAAGTTTTAAAAAACAATCCAACCCTGAATATGAATGCGTTTGATTTATGATTTGCAAACTTAAGATCTTAAGCTTGTATTAAAAATTAGTTGAATATAAGGTTTCATTAAGATTATAATGAACATAGTCTAATTGGTGAGTGCAAAATCTACATTATAATAAAAATACTTTAATGTTATATTAATGAAAAAAGTTACCTTCATATACATGGAAAACTTATAGTAAATTATATCTTATAAATGTGGTTTTGGACGTTTCTAAATTTCTCTATGAAGAGTACTAGTTTTTTATCCCCGTGTGTTACACGGGTTAATTTAAAATTTTGTGGTGATGTCAAGTTTCTTTTTTTATTAATTAAACTATGACCAAACTTTTTCATTATTATATAGTGTAGAGTATAGATAGATATAGATAGATGTTCAAAAAAAAGATATAGATAGATGTAAATTAACGCTGTTCAAAAAAAAGATATAGATAGATGTAAATTAATATACTATATTATATATTAAATTAAGTAATTAAATAATTGGTTATTAAATATATTAGAAGACAATAAATAAATAGTGGATATATATATATCCAAAATTAGAAGATTTGTTACAATAAATAAATAGTGGATATATATATCCAAAATTAGAAGATCCACTTGTAAATGTTTATTGGCGGGAAAAATTATTGAGGATGAATGTGGTGGTGCCACGTGGCAAATTGTGGTGCCAAAAACTTTTCTTTTATTATATATATAGATATAGATAGTCTACAATGTTGATTGAATCTGTAACGAAATATTAGATATATTTAGTATTAAAATATTTAGTAAGATTTAGTTCCATTACATTTTAAAACACACTACATAAGGGTTTATTAGTATTTTAATAAAATTTTAAAACATTTATTCAAATGAATATTATAACAGTGTTTTAAAAAATACGAATTTAAATAAAAATAAGATTAAATTAGTATATTGTTGCCATAAATACATAAATATAAATAAAGAAAAATATATCATGATTAAA
This sequence comes from Deinandra increscens subsp. villosa, assembly GCA_039602395.1. Classification (NCBI taxonomy): domain Eukaryota; kingdom Viridiplantae; phylum Streptophyta; class Magnoliopsida; order Asterales; family Asteraceae; genus Deinandra; species Deinandra increscens. The sequence goes on along the minus strand of JBCNJP010000015.1, from coordinate 15,790,051 downwards.
AATAGAATATAATTTTAAACAAGAAGAATTCATTTATTAGGTAAGTAGATTTGAGTGGAAAACTATTTATGAGGTGTAATTGGTAATGGCAATGTCATAGCATGTAATCATTTATTAGTTAGTAGATGTAAACATTAAGATCTTATCCCTTATTCTTTGACAATAAAAGTACCCGATCGATGTTATAACTTTTTCTTTTTAACATCAATTTTTTTTGTTTATCAGGGGTTTTGAACCCTCATCACTTGAAAAAGCTAAAACCTTATCCGACACCAAGATATCATTGGGTCAAATACCATTTGGTCGGGTTGATATATATATGTATGTATATATATAATCAGGATACCTTTTTAAGGAATTGTTTTTTAAAACTATAAAGTTTATAGGGTGCACATTTCATAATTTATGAGCTTTTTATTAAGAAGATATAAAAGGCATCTTTGGGCTTTATGACTAACGAGAGATTTGGAATTGGGCTCCGAGTGCCATGCCATACGACGTCCTAATAGTTAATAGGACATAACATATAACATGTGTCATGTGGTATTGACTATTACACATGAGGTGAGTAAAAAAAAATGTAAATGTTTGTTGCTGTTATGTTACAAGTTACTAAAATAATTGAATGGAAATGATAATGATTTAAATAATAGGTTTATTGGATTTTGATAATTTCAGTTATGTCATTTTGGTCGATATTAATTTAATTTCATTTATATTCCCTACAATAAACCAGTTTTTATTACGATGAATAAATGAAATTCGGATTAATACGGCTCAAAATGACATAACTAGATTATTATTAAAATCTAATAAACCTAAATAATATAATGTTTCCTTTTTAACGACTGAAATACTATTACCAACTATAAGAAACTGGGCTAGCAACTAGAACAATTGACGAAAAAATAAAAAAACACTGAACGAGTTTTTTAACCACTCCAATTTTATATGTGAAAACTATCAAGATGAACAATTGACTATATTGTCAAACATGAGATCACCATTCTTCATATTATTGTCAAGAGTAAATTACATATATCGCCCTTTATGTATAGGGTAACTTATAAAAGACGCCCTTTAACCCAATTAATTACGTATTCTACCCTTTTTTTAAAACATCGATTGCAAAAATAGCCCTTTGTCTAAACTCCATCCATATAGCTGTTAACTCCAAAGGACAATTTGGTCTTTTACCATCCAAATTAAAGACTTCAAAGTAAATTGCATATTTTGCCCTTTAATACCTACATGCATTTGTGCCTTTTCAATTTAATATTAGCCTCCATAACAATCTTTTATGAATGTTTTATGCTTTAACCAAAAGAAAGAATAAAAATACAAAATTCAATGTAACTTGTTTGCTGCCAAACATGAATTAAATCCACACAAAATGACATAAAATAAACAACATAAATTTTGCATTTTTATTTTTCTCTTTTTGTTTAAGTTTGTAAAAGAGTATTAATATATTCCAATTCGGTATCCTCCAATAAATTTTAAAAATCATATTTGAATTCTTATAAAAGTAATATTATTTCTCCAACAAATTAGCAATTCATTTTGTAGTCCGTAAAACATTTTCTTGGTAATTTTTGGTTTAACTTATTTTATGATGATTAATATTTACATTAGTAACATCGAATTATGCATAAAATAACCAACTTGTTTGCTTTGACTATGGTTTTTGGTTTAACTTATTTTATTGGTAATTTTTGGTTTAACTTATTTAATGATGATTAATATTTACATTACCAACATAAATTTTGCATAAAATAACCAACTTGTTTGCTTTGACTGTGGTTTAGCCATTTTGTGTGGATTTAATTCATGTTTGGGAGCAAACAAGTTTCATTGAATTTTGCATTTTTATTCTTTCTTTTGGTTAAAGCAAAAAAATATTCATAAAAGATTGTTATGGAGGCTGATATTAAATTGAAAAAGCATTCAAATGCATATAGGTATTAAAGGGCAAAATATGCAAATTTACTTTGAAGTCTTTTGGATGGTAAAAGACCAAATTGTCCTTTGGAGTTAACAACTATATGGATGGAGTTTAGATAAAGGGCTATTTTTGCAATCGATGTTTTTAAAAAAGGGCAGAATACGTAATTAATTGGGTTAAAGGGCGTCTTTCATAAGTTACCCTATACATAAAGGGCGATATATGTAATTTACTCTATTGTCAAATAGCAAGATCAAACCCACTTTTATCCCCAAAACAATCGGTGAATTTCTAGACAAATTTTTAAAATCGGTTGCGTATCTAACAAGATATGAAAAGTTGATGATTCTGTTAGCCGATTTAAGTGTTTTATTATCATCGTCACACCACCGGCGCCCCTTTTCTTCTACGGCGGTCGGAATTGTCTAGGGTTCCGGCGTTAAGACGGTCTTTAATAGAACTCTTTGGCGCAGTCTCCACCCGATCTGCTCTCTCCACCCGATCTGCTCTCTCCACCCTTAAGAGAGTTAAACCGGCGACACCGTCACACCACCGACGCCCCTTTTCTTCTCAACAGATCTACAGATCCGTCCTCATACGGTGAAGAAAAAACGACCGGAAGAAACACAACTCCAACGAAAACGAATCCGGCGAAAACGATCCGGAAGAAACACAGCTCCCCCTCTCCGACCACCACCACCCACAACCGCCTCTTCCCTACAGCTCCCCGTCGCCACCCTCACAGCCATCGACATCCCCCCCTTAATTCCAGTCGTCGCCGCCCCCCACCACCACCAACACCCTTTGCCACCTGCCACCGAGTTCACCGGATTCGTTTTTGGTCCGTCGGATCCTTTTTCAACGGGCCGCCGTACCATCTTTCAAATTGGTACGGGGTTTTCATGTTGGTCTGCCACAGGAGTTTTTAAAAGGCTGTCGTATCACCTTTTTATTATTACTATTACTACTACTATTATTATTATTATTATTATTATTATTATTATTATTATTATTATTATTATTATTTATTTATTATTATTTTTTTTTTTTGGTACGCCGGGTTTGCTTTTGGTCCACCGGCACCTCCTTTTGCGGTCCACCGTACCATCGAACCAGCGGGTTATTTTATCCCTTTGTGTTGTATTCTTTTGAGTATATTGTCATGTAGGGGCTTATTTCGTTCTCGTCACATGACGGGTTTACGGGTTTTTAGCTCGCGGATGTAGTTTGATTGTGGGTTGGCCCTCAGTGATAGCCAACTCTTTGTTGGTTTATCGAGGTGTTGTTTTTTGGCACCTTTGGGTTATCCTCGCGCTTCATCTCGAATCGTGATTCCTTTTTCGTTTCTTTTGTTTTGCTATGGCTGGCCCCGTTTTGCCGCCAGGCAGCTCATGGCCGTGTCCCTTCCGAAGTTTTCACTGTTGTGCTGATGGTGAAATTGGTGCTAAAGGGATCTCGAGGCTTATCTCGCATATCAAAAGTTTACACCTGTTCAGTGATGATCGCCGAAATGTGTTGCATGGGGTTATTTCTTCGGACCCTGACGTGTTCATAACGCTGGAGAATACTTTAAGGACTTTTGGATATTGGATGTGCGGGAAATCTATGAAAATTCATGCTTTGAGTCGTGGCTGCCATCACCCCGATGGCGTCACCAGGTTTTCGACGGCTGAGCCCAGCATGGTGAGACACGTTATGGGGATCCCGAAACCTGCTGCTGTTGTCGAAGTGGCCATCACCAATAGTTCGTTTGTTTTGGATGGGGAGCTCCTCGATAGGGTGTTCAAAGTGCGTGTCGTGACTGTCAAAAGCATCCCTCCTAGTTGCCGCTTGGCGTTCTCCCATGCTTTAAAGTCGGCTCTCTTCAGGGTGGTAGCTCAACCAGGGTCTGTTGACGCTTGGGTGAGGTTGTTGCTTCTCCCTCGTTGTACATTGCGGGTTTTCAGACCTCAAAGTCGGCAAGAATGTAGGTCTGGAAATAGAAAAGCCTTGCAATGCCAACATATAATGACATCCTTAGCCACCTGGGGAAAGGAGGATGGTATTGAATTACTTGTTAAAGGCATTTTCGACAGCTCTAAGGAGGGGGCCGTCGGTCAGCATCGCAGTGATACTGATAAAGATACATCTGCTAGTACAAACATCAGGCAGTGTCTTCGGAAGATTGCGGATGGCCACTTCACTGCGGCGGTGAAAGTGCTTTGTTCGTCCGGTGTTGCACCTTATAATGGAGATACCACGCTCGCTCTTGAGGCCAAACATCCCCATGTGCCGCCTCCATCCTTGCCGACTGTTGCTTATTCAGAGCCTCCCATGGTAGCGAACGTTGATTGTGTTATGGGGTGCATTAAATCGTTTCCTAAAGGGACATCGTGTGGGAGGGATGGCCTGAGGGCGCAACACATTCTTGATGCTCTGTGTGGGGAGGGCTCTGCCATTTCCAGTGATCTTCTAGGGGCCATTACTTCGGTGGTTAATTTGTGGCTAGGGGGGAGATGCCCGGGTTGTCTGGCGGAGTTTGTTGCTTCTGCTCCTCTTACGCCGCTTTTAAAGCCTGATAATGGGATCCGCCCAATTGCGGTTGGTACTATCTGGAGACGTCTGGTTTCCAAGGTTGCTATGAAAGGGGTTGGTAAGGTTATGGCACAATACCTCTATGATTTTCAATTCGGGGTCGGTGTGTCGGGGAGGGGCGGAGGCCATCTTGCACAGTGTTAACCGTGTTTTAGGGGATCGCCACGAGGATGGGTCTCTGGCCATGCTTACTGTAGATTTTTCCAATGCCTTTAACCTGGTTGACAGATCATCCTTGCTACGGGAGGTCAGGGTGAGGTGCCCTTCTATTTCGTCTTGGGTTGAGTTCTTATATGGGCAACCTGCTAGACTGTATCTCGGGGATAATCATATCTGGTCCACTACGGGGGTTCAACAAGGCGACCCTTTGGGGCCTCTCCTCTTCGCGCTTGTTCTGCACCCCCTGGTTCACCAGATTAGAGACAATTGCAAACTTCTCCTTCATGCTTGGTACCTTGATGATGGAACTGTTATTGGGGATGTTAGGGAGGTTGCCAAGGTGCTGGACATCATTAAAGATAGGGGGCCTTCTTTGGGGCTTGTACTTAACATCAGAAAAACTGAGCTCTTTTGGCCTTCTTGTGACGGTAAGAAGTCTCGTGCAGGTCTCTTCCCAGAGGACATCGGCAGACCTGCCCTAGGGGTGAAACTCTTAGGGGGAGCTGTTAGTAGGAATGCAGATTTTATCCAAGGTCTGGCAACGAAAAGAGCTTCCAACGCTGTTGATCTGATCCGCCTCCTCCCCAAGCTGGGGGATCCGCAGAGTGAGCTTCTTCTGCTGCGCTCATGTATGGGCATAGACAAACTTTTCTTTGGGTTAAGGACATGTCCTCCTTTACACATGATGGGGGCTGCCTCCTTTTTTGATAAAGAGCTGCGCGCGGCAATTGAGAATTTGGTGGTTTGCGGGGGCCCCTTCTTTGGGGATCTCCAATGGCGGCTTGCTTCATTACCCATCAGGTGTGGGGGGCTTGGATTATATTCTGCGGTTGAGGCTTCCTCGTTTGCCTTTGTGGCATCAAGGGCGCAATCTTGGGTGCTTCAAGATCATATTTTGAGGGAAAGTGGGATTTGTGGCATGGACTTTGAGTATGAGGGTGCGTTGGATCGTCTACGGGATGTTATTCCAGGATTTGACTTTAGCGGTTTCACTGACAAGGACACCGCCCCCCCTAAAGCCCAAAAAGTTTTGGCGAGTGCCCTTTTTGGTAAAATCATGCAGGAGATTGAAGTGAAGTTTGACATGACCGTTAGACAAAAAGCTATGTTCGGATGTTTACAAGCGCCACATGCCCAAGATTTCCTCCGGGCTATCCCTATCGATGGGTTAGGCCAGCACATGTCACCGGTGGAGTATCGTGCCATTCTTAAATACCGCCTTATGATTCCCATTTTCCCGACAGATGAGAGATGCCCCGTTTGTCGTAAGGCGTGTTTGGATGCGTTTGGGGAGCATGCTGTCCATTGCAAAGAACTCCCGGGGTTTAAATATCGACACGATCTGGTTAGGGATGTTCTATTTGACATATTCAAGCGCGCGGGGATTTCGACGAAGAAGGAAGCTCCGGTCAACTTCCTGACGGACCCGTCTGATGGGCGATCGACCCTTAGACCGGCAGACATCTTGGTCTTTGGGTGGATAGGGGGGAAGCATGCATGCCTGGATCTAACCGGGGTCTCCCCTCTAGTGGGCTTGGGGCTTGGGGAGTTCAAAGTGGGCCAGGCGGCTTCTAAGGCTGCGATGGGGAAAGTGAACAAGCACGAGAAAGCGTGCATTGAAAATCAACATGTGTTTGTTCCTTTTGCCTTTGACACTTTTGGGTTCCTCGCCTCTGAGGCTGTGGAAACCCTGAGTAGAGTTTAACGGGTCATGCATGGTAATGTGGTGACCTCTGGTGCTAGGGATGTTGTTTTCACAAGGCTCAGTTTTGCTATTCAGAAAGGCTTGGCGGCGCAGCTTGTTGCCCGTCTCCCTTACCCGCCGGGGTGATTTTCCACTTGTATTTGTATTTTTGTGTGTTCTTAATTATCATTATATTAAAGGATTAAAAAAAAATAGCAAGATGTTTCTAGATGTTCAAAAAACCCACCAACCTCTTAAATTGGAAAGTGTGAATTCCATGAAGATGATCGGGTGGTGTCAGTGGCCCGTTAAAGAGTAATCTGTATGTGATTTACATTTATCGTTAAAAAATATATAAACTGGACAAAGAAGTTAAGGGAAACATATAGCATGTTCAGTGGCGAAACTTGAAAGAAAACCCCAAGAGGGCGGGACTTAAATTTTTTATTGAGGGGACGATGCTCAATACATATAATTTTTTTTTTTACATAAAATAGTGAATATCAATGCTTCTGGCCGAAAAAACCGTGGGACGGTCGCCCCCTCTGGTCCCTTCAATGCTTCGCCCATGAGCATGTTTATCCAACTTAACTCGAGACAAGAGCCGATCTAATAACATCCTTCAAGCAAATTTTTTTTTACCTTTCTCTGAACGAAAGAATTTCATCTGGTCGAACTAATAGTCTAATACCAACACAGGAAGAAACATAAGCTCCATAAACCACAACTACCACCACACCCCTTACCATGCGACGCCAAAATGCCACATCCAATCCCGATCATCACCTTTCTTTCTATCTTTCAATGAACTATTATTCTCCCATTTTAGGGTTTAAAGTCTTGAAAATTTAAAGTGTAAAAAGGAGAGACTCTCCAGATACCAAAAAGAATATTTCTCACTATTCTCTTCAAAGTAGAAAAATGAATTAGGAGTTTGACCACGAATGTAGTTATAAGATGCCAAACCTAATTACCTCTAATCCACCCGATGATAAACTCAAATTGGTATGCTTTGAAATTGGTACTTCATTAAACAATAATACAGAACAATAAATAGGAAAGCAAGACTCAAACAAACGGAAATAAAGGACCAAACTAACTGACTAACAAACAAAGCAAAAGACCCGGACATTCCCAACGTTCAAAAACGTGGGTTATTGACCCAGACACTTCCCATGCACGCAAACCAGTCACCCATGACACATGCATACGCAATACATGTTCCACCTCAGCATGCACGTTACATTTCATCAATCCCTCCCTCAAACTTGACATGCTCCTTGTCAAGTTTGTCTTTCAACGAACACATTCCCATTTTGTCTCTTAACTGAGTAAACACTGCACGATTCAATGGCTTGGTGAAGATGTCAGCCACTTGCTCTCTTGTTCCACAGTGCTTTAGAATTATCTCACCATTACTCACCAAATCTTTCAAGAAGTGATACTTCACTGCAATGTGCCTTACCTTCCCATTAAAAGCAGGATTCTTTGCCATTTTAATTGATGAGCTGTTATCACAATTTACCTCAATACCACCTTCCAATTTTAAACCAAATTCTTCCAAGACTCTTCTGATCCAGATGACTTGACATGCACAAACTGTGGCAGCAATATATTCAGCTTCCGTAGAGGATAAAGCAATTCTTGCTTTTTAGATAACCAAGAAAATGCAGTTTTGTCCCACATGAACACATAGCCCGATGTACTCTTCATTGTTTCTGGATCTCTTGCAAAGTCACTGTCCACAAACACATCCATAGACCCTTTTCCTCCTTTATTGAACCACAACCCAAAATCTAGAGTACCTTTAATGTATCTCAAGATTTTCTTAGCTGCCCCTATATGCACTTCACTAGGTTGAGCACAAAACCTACTAATAAAGTTGACAGCAAATTGTATGTCTGGTCTAGTACTAGTGATGTACATCAAGCTACCTACCACTTGCTTAAAAGTAGTTGGATTGATAGACATACCATTACCATTGTACAAGTCAACACCAGGAGCCATAGGAATCAGCGTAGCATTGCAGTCAACCATACCAAACCTTTTAAGCAGTTCTCTAGCATATTTTTGTTGTGACACATGAATACCTTCTTTATGTTGAACAACTTCTATTCCCAAGAAATATTTCATCTTCCCCATATCAGACATCTCGAACTCATTCATCATCGAAGCTTTGAATTCTTTCATCATCTCTACATTATCACCTGTATAAATGAGATCATCTACATATATGTTGAGAAGTAAAACATTACCAACTGAGTTCCTTTTTATAAACAAAGTTGGCTCATTTGTGCTCCTGCTAAAACCATCACTCAGAAAATAAGCCTCTATGCGATTGAACCAGGCTCTTGGAGCTTGCTTCAATCCATAAAGAGCTTTGTGAAGCATGTACACCATGTGCTCTTTTCCATTCACTTCATATCCTTTTGGTTGCTGAACATAAACTTCTTCTTCCAACCTTCCATGAAGAAAGGCTGACTTCACATCCATTTGGTATACATCCCATTGTTTGTAAGCTGCATAAGCAATCATCAGTCTAATTGTGTCAAGCCTTGCAACTGGAGCATAGATCTCTTCATAATCAATTCCAGCTTCTTGAAAATATCCCTTTGCCACAAGCCTGGCTTTATACTTTTCTATCTTTCCCACTTCATTCAGTTTAGTTTTATACAGCCACTTCACACCTATACACTTTGCATACTCAGGAAGATTGGTGAGTTCCCAAGTATTGTTCTTCTGAATTGACTCCATTTCCTTATCCATGGCCTTTCTCCAATGGTCAAGAGTAACAGCTTCTTCATAATCAGCAGGATCATAAGGAGTTTCCACAACCACATTTGCTTCATCACTTTGGTTAAGTCTTCTGTCAGTGACATAATCTTTCAGGTAGGCAGGAGTAGCTCTTTTTCTTCTGCTCTCTCTTACTTCAGGCATGTTAGTGCTTTGACTTGATTCACCAGGGTCTTCTATAGTTGGCTCAACTTGCTGATTAGTATCAATGGGATCATCTTCCTGACTTTCATCATCATTCCAAGTGAGATCATAGTCAACCTCCTTGTCCTTTCCTTTACTCCAATCCCAACATTTCATCTCATCAAAGATAACATCATTGCTGACGGTTACCTTTAAGGTGTCAGGATTCAGTAATCTATACCCTTTAGACTCTTCACTGTAACCTGCAAGAATGCATGTGACACTTCTATCATCCAGCTTCTTCCTCTTATCTTTGGGAATATGCACATGAGCTATGCATCCCTAAACTCTAAAGTGTTCAACATTTGGCCTTTCTCCACACCAGGCTTCATGGGGTGTCATGTGTGTCAATGCTTTAGTTGGACATCTATTCAAGACATAGAAAGTCCATACGACAGCTTCAGCCCATAATGACTTAGGAGTTTTCTTTGCAGCAATCATTGACCTAACCATGTTCATTACTGTTCTGTTCTTTCTTTCTGCAACCCCATTTTGTTGTGGAGTAAAACTTGTAGTGAGTTGCCTACGAATGCCATGTTCACTGCAGTAACTATTGAACATGGTTGATGTGTATTCTCCTCCTCTGTCAGTCCTTAGGACTTTGATCTTAGCACCTGTCTCAACTTCAACTTTGGACTTAAAAGTTTTGAAGCACTCAAATGCTTCAGACTTTTCAGACAATAAGTAAACCCATGCCTTTCTACTAAAGTCATCTATAAAGCTTAAAACATACCTCTTGCCACTATTTGAGCATGGAGTGATTGGACCACAGATGTCAGAGTGGATAAGACCAAGCCTTTCATTTGACCTCCAACTGCTGGATTTTGGAATAGGATTTCTGGATTGCTTTCCTATACAACATTCATTGCATACTTCTTCTTTTATTTTGAACTTAGGCATCCCTTTCACCATTTGCATATCTTGCATTTGTTCCATACCAGTTTTGCTCAAGTGTCCCATTCTTTCATGCCACAATCTTGCCACATCATCTTCATCAGAGTACATACACTTCTCAGTGAACTTTCCCTTAACTTGATCTTGTTCCAGGATAGGAAATAGCTTATTACTGCTCATATGACTTTCAATGATTAAGCCTCTTTCAGGGTGAAAGATCTTACACACACCTTGTTTGAACAAGAAAGTCAATCCCCTATCTTGCATTTGACCTACACTTAGTAGGTTGTTCTTCAATTCTGGGGCATAGTAGACATCTTGCATAATGAAGCTAATTCCACACATGGATATTCTAACATTCCCTTTTCCTGTTACCTTAAGTCGGTTGTCATTCCCAAGCTTCACAGAGTGGGAAAGGCTCTCCAGGTTGATGAATTTCTCCTTCATTCCACACATGTGGTTTGAACATCCGGAGTCAATAAACCATACAGGTCCATTGCTTCCATCAGTCTTCACCTCAGAGTGAGGAACATCATCAAGGGTTGCCATCAGCATCATCTCTTCATCAATGTTAGCTTCAGTGAAGTGATTTGATTCCTTCCATGTTGGACACTCATATTGGAAGTGTCCAAGCTTGTGACATTTATAGCATTCAACTGTTTCTTTGTTTGTGAAGGGTCTTCCTCTTCCTCTTCCTCTACCTCTAAAGTTAGATCGGCCTCTACCACCTCCTGCCCTGGAACTCATTCCCTCATCATAGGTAACCTTCAACATGTGTTCATCTTCTCTTTCAGGCCTTTTGAATTTCTGTTCATGAACAAGAAGAGTGCTCAGCAATTCATCAATAGTCATCTTGCTCACATCCTTGGATTCTTCAATTGACACAACCACAAACATATATTTTTCAGTAAGGGTCCTGAGAATCTTTTCAACCAGCTTTGTATCTCCAACAGTTTCTCCATTTGTTCTCATCTGATTTCCAAGGGTAATGACTCTACCCACATATTCTGCAATAGACTCTGAGTTCTTCATCTCCATGACTTCAAAATCTCTTCTAAGTTTCTGCAACATAGATTTCTTCACTCGAGTGTTCCCTTGATATCTTTGCTTCATGCACTGCCAAATACTTTTAGAAGTGCTTCTATCAAGGATCTGCTCGAAAGTGGTCCTGTCGATGGCTTCATACAGGTAGTGCTTGACTTGAAGATCTTTGCCTTTTAACTCTTCTATCTTCTTCTTCTGAGCATCACTTTGGGCTATACCCACTGCAGGTTCTTCAATTCCAGGATCAATGAGATTCCACAGCTTCTTGGCTCTCAGCAGGTTCTCCATAACCTCACTCCAATGTTCGAAATGACCATCGAACTGTGGAATCTTCAACTTCTCTTCACCCACAATAGACATGATTGAAACTGGAATGCTCTCTCTTTCTCACTTTAATCGATTTCGCTCTGATACCAATTGATAAACTCAAATTGGTATGCTTTGAAATTGGTACTTCATTAAACAATAATACGGAACAATAAATAGGAAAGCAAGACTCAAACAAACGGAAATAAAGGACCAAACTAACTGACTAACAAACAAAGCAAAAGACCCGGACATTCCCAACGTTCAAAAACGTGGGTTATTGACCCAGACACTTCCCATGCACGCAAACCAGTCACCCATGACACATGCATACGCAATACATGTTCCACCTCAGCATGCACGTTACATTCCATCACCCGACTCATTGAACGAGACACACTAATTCAAGAAATCAAAGCTATATCGCATTTATGGATAACCAGTCGAGCTAAAAAATTTGGCGATCTCATAAGAGGATTGAAGTATTTTTTTCTATGATGTCTTAACATGTAATTATTCTTTTTACATATATACCCTTCCTAAGTCATTTTATTACATATATACCCAAGCCTAAATTTTAATTACATATATCCCCTTCCTAAACAATATATATTACATATTTACCCAATTCATTTAAAAAAATATATTAAATGACTATAATACCCTTAATGAGTATTTACATATTTCCCCTTCTAATAAGATTAATTACATATTTATCTAAAAAAAACAAAAATTGTCCCCTTTCCACTTTATATATATATTATATATTTACATTTTCACATTCTAATTTCATTAATTACATATTTGTCGAAGAAAAACATAGATTACATATTTCACTTCCTACATTACATATTTACAAATCTCACTAAAATTAACTTTTTAAATTACTTGAAAAACATCTCTAAAAAAATAAAAATTCAAGATTTCATTTCAAAACAAGAATCATCCATAATGGGGGGTGTCTTAAACAAGTGCATAGCAAAATACAAAGTGCCAAAAATTCACCACGTCTTAAACAAGTACATATGAAAATACAAAGTGCTAAAATACATATGAAATATCAAGAATTCAATCTCTCAACTTAGATTAATTATTTTCTCGTCCCCTTTTACTTGTTGATGCTTCATCTTGAGAACCTGCATTTTTGCACGTTTTTTGACGATGTCCATATTCACCGCAACGCCATTTGTGATTGATAGAAGCGTGTATTCTCCATTGAAGTATAACTTTGCAACTTTTTCAATGTTTGGTGAAACAAGGATTTCCTCTTATAGACCACTTCCGTCTTCAGCCTGAAATAGAAAATTGTGTTTACTATCTTATAAAATATAAAATATGGATTTAAACAACTTGTTGCGAGTTTTAGTAAAATGATGCCTCTACCATATTTGTCAAATTTGGTGGCAGGCTAGATGGACAATGTATCATATTATTTATTGCTTTTTTAATAGATATACTCCTCGATTTCATTTTTTTTCTTTGATTAAGTTGGGCATCCTTTAGCTATGAATCTGAGCTTTCATGAATTGAGATCACATTAATATACTACCCTCATTTCTTAGGCTTAAGTGCTTAACCAATAACTAACTATGAAGAGAGTATGCCATACCACCTAATTACATACAAAATAGATCATCAAGGAGGAGAAGAGAAAACTTAGTGACATCATAGGAAAAAAAACATGATCATCACTATATGAACACAAGTATGCCAACTAAATTCTCATTATTATGCTAACGGCATTGAATAAGATGATACAAATATAGAGTGGACCAAGAGCAACCCTAATAACAACATGAAGATATGTGACAAAGGTAAATGGAATGACTCTCCATATACGGACAGACAAATAACCCATTGTCTTAAGTCAGTGTTCTGTCCTTGTAGCAGTAAATTTACACTTGACCAACTCTTCAAAAGACACCATAATAAACATTAAAATGTCAATGGCAGTAAACATTTCATCCATATCATTAAATTGCATAGTTAACTAAAAACTCACTTTCTTTTAACCTTTGAAGGTGAAAATGAAACTTCTCAATCCACTAGATTAGTACATATTGTCAAGGGGCTGAAAAATTGATATGGATTGATTCATTTATACACAATTTACAACTCCATTAATACACATATTCTATCTTCCATTAAAAAAAAATCCAAATAACCTTGATTTTATAAGAGTGGAGATCAAACATTCTCCTCACATTAACCCTAGAAAAGTAGAAATTATCCACTGAATCCACATGCCGTCGAAAGTAAAAAACCATGATAGATAGGATTTTTGCCAAGTGTTATTGAGTAGTAAGTGATGTAGGACATAGATAGATAGCATTAATCAAATTAATGGAGGCTGCGCTTGAGATTTCATGCGGGACGAAATACGAACCCTAAAATGGGACCCGTGGGACGAAATACGAACCTGGAATGGAGAGATTTCACCTCAAGATGGACCGCCGATACCGATGAGGATGAGGGGCAGTACTAATTTCACGTACAGGAGGAATCGTAGGAGTCGCATATGGAGAAAGCATCGTTCCGATTTCACGTGAGGATGAGGGGCGATATATTTTTTCCCTAAAATTGAGAAGGATAATTGTGTAATTTTTTTAGCAAAAGGGGAAATATGTAATTGATGTTTAGGGCTGGGTATATATGTAATAAAGCCCCTTAGTAAGGGGATATATGTAAAAACTCCTTTTTTTTTTTTGGTGAACTACTTGTATGGTTTTGCTTCTTTTCTGCTAGTATTTTGCTAGCGCGTTTAATAAAACTTCTCGCAGTAAAAAAAAAAATCGTGGTTTTGGTGCCGAGATGAAGGGGGAGGAGAATGAATGTGTGGCTGTGATTTGATTCTCTTTGGTCTAATCAATTCATTAACCATGTCTTGGGCTTCGTTATTCTGGACAACGGGTTCATGTTTATGGGCCTGAACATTCTGGGCCGTGGCTGTGTGCTCGGTAGACAACCCATCTTCTTCTTGTTGCATTGATTGGCCCATATTTAAATTTAAATTGTCTCAAGGAGCAATTGTTTCTTCATTCTGCTCAATCTCTTTTGTGGCTTCATCATTAGGATTTCTTGGACTCTCACCATCATCATCACAGTAAGTCTCGTTAGGCAATTCAAAAACACATATTTCATCCTTTTCTTGTTCAAGATTATCATATGGGAACTTTTCTTTATGAAAACTCACGTCTCTCGAGATCGTAATTTTCCCGTTTTGATGTTAAGAATTTTATAACCCTTTGTTCCTTGTGGATATCCTAAAAACACCCCGGGTTTCCCCCTCACTTCGAACTTATCTCCTTTTGTATTTGTGTTCCAGTCATATGTTAAATAGCGAACTACCTTCATGAATTCATAATAGGGTTTTTGGTTGTGTAGCAACTCGTAGGGTATTTTGTCATCGATGACCTTAGAAAGAAGTCGGTTAATGATGTAGGCCCCCGTCAACATATGATCGCCCTAGAATAATTTTTTGGGTTAATTAGATTCGGATCATAGAGCTCGAGCAACTTTAAGTAAGTGTCGATGTTTTCATTTTACAACTCCATTTTGTTGGAGGAGTATGGGGGGCAAGTCGTTTCAAGCAATATTCCATTTTCTTTATAAAATTATGACATGTCGTTAGGTGAATTCTCCATCATTGTCACATCTAAATTTCTCGATTTCTTTCTCAAATTGTGTTTTAACCATTTTGTGAGAGAATTTTAAGTAATTACTTGCTTCGGTTTGGATTTTAACAAAAATAACCAAACACAACTACTATAATCATATCCACAATAAGAGGTTTTTGGATGAGTATCTAAATTAAGTGTTGTAACTTCAATAAATAGTTTCGATTGTTTTGTTAAAAGAAATTTTAATTTTAATTTTCTCGGCCAAACGGAACAAATCCAAGGTAAAAGAAGTGTTGTTACAAATAAAAATGATATGTGGCTATGATTGCTTGATTCTCAATTTTTTTTATTAAAAATGCAAGCAACAACGATGAGGAATAACCTTTGAACTCAAAGATGCTGATGGAGGTCCTCAAATCATGAAAGCGTGTTCTACCAAATTCCCTACATAGATTTGTTTTTTCGCTTAGTTTTGCTTGCCTTAGTTTGGGTTCTACATTTGATTTATATATATTACAAAAAGAAATGGGTGGTCCACACTCATAAAACACTATTCATATGTTGACTAATAGGAACATGACACGTGTCATGTTCCATCACTAATAACATGACATGTGTCATGTTCAATCAATAATCGTGGTCACGTGTTATGTACATGTGGTATTTTTTTAAGACTTAAACGCATGTGGTCAACTTTTAAACCACTTTTAGAGTTTTTGACTTTGGTCACAACGTTTTGAAAAATGGGTGTTAGGCCACCGTGTCATGTACATGTGGTATTTTTTTCAAGTTTAAGCGCAGGTAATCAACTTTTAAATCACTTTTAGAATTTTCGACTTTGGCCACGGCGTTTCGGAAAATGGTCGCCCGCCGCGAAGCGCGGGCGGGTCACCATCTTGTTTGAATGAAATCTGTTTATTTTTATCATTTTTGGCACTATTACACTAGATTTCATATGTGATGACGTAAAGTGATTATCGGACGTGGGATAACTTCCGATCCTCGTTATTATGCTCTTCTAACGAAAGATCTAACTTGTGTAAATCATTACGAAACGTTGAAGTGTAAGTGCTAGGTGAGATCACAAGGACTATAGTATGACAGCAGCCGTAAAGGATAAGTTAAGTTAATAATCTTTATATGTATTATACCCTTAAATTTTTTATGTAAAGGATAAGTTAATCATCTTTATATTTAGGGTTATTGGCTTGTATTAATCCCAACTATCACATATTGGCCGATAACACTCCCAACTTTACTCCTTCCACCTGCCACCACGAACTATCACCATATTTTCCTCCATCACTCCCCCGGTTATATTACTTAACGAAATTGAAACTAAACGCCGGGTAAACTTACAAAACATGGAATTCAAATGGGGTTAAGTAATTCGCGGGGGAGTGATAGAGGAAAATATGATGATAGTTCGTGGTGGCAGATGGAAGGAGTAAAGTTGGGAGTGTTATCGGCCAATACGTGATAGTTGGGATTGATACAAGCCAATAACCCTTATATTTATTATAATATAGCATAGATATGATAAATAAAAGAAGTAATTATTAGAGTATGTTACTATACATTTGTAATATCTTATATACAAGGATCATAGAGGTAATATTTGTACTTATATATATATATATATATATATATATATATATATATATATATAGAGAGAGAGAGAGAGAGAGAGAGAAATGATAAAATAAAAACCTCTCCGAGTTTGAAAAACCGTGAAAATCAAGTTAAAAAATTCGATTTTTGTTCCGATTTTTTTTATGGTGATTCTCTAAGTTAAAAAGACCCCCTTTATGCAAAAAAATGAAAAACGTCTAGTAAATTTTTTTTAAAAAAATATTTTATAACCGAGGTTACATATGTAACAGGGTACTATTTTTTTCCGAAATCTGACGTTACGTCAAGTTACATATGTAACATTTACCTGTTATATATGTAAAATGCCTTGTTACATATGTAACAAAATCTGTAAATATTTTTTTTTTTAAAAATCTCTAGGCGTTTTTTTATTTTTTTTCACCAAAACCATCAAAAAATGAATGTAGAATCTATAAAAAAATACATCTAAAAACAATAACATATTTTGAACGTCTTTTTTGGCCGGTTAACTTCTTTTTGCAAAAAAATCGGTTCTTAAATATTTTTTTTAAAAAAATTTAGTCGGTGTTTTTTTTTTATTTTTATTTTCATAAAGGGTGTTTTTTTAAGTTAAAGAGTCACAATAAAAAAAATCGGAACAAAAAACGAATTTTTTAGCTTAGTTTTCACGGTTTTTCCAACTCGGAGAGGTTTTCATTTTATCAATCTCCTATATATATATATATATATATATATATATATATATATATATATATATATATATATATATAGGGAAAGAGTATTTTGGAACCCACGTTGAGTTGAGGAAACTTTGGAACCTCGTCAAAAACGAGGTTAAAAAAACGTTTTTTTTTCTAAATTTTTTTATGATGGTTCTTTAGGTTATAAACTACTCGTATATGAAAAAAAATCAAAAAACCGCCTAGTAGATTTTTTTAAAAAAAATCTCAAAAAAGATTGGTTACATATGTAACTTTCATGTGTAAACGCATATATATACAGTTTACACATGAAAGTTACATATGTAACAATTTTTTTTTGAGATTTTTTTTAAAAAAATCTAGTAGGCGGTTTTTTGATTTTTTTTCATATACGAGTAGGTTATAACCTAAAGAACCACCATAAAAAAATTTAGAAAAAAAAACGTTTTTTTAACCTCGTTTTTGACGAGGTTCCAAAGTTTCCTCAACTCAACGTGGGTTCCAAATTACCCTTGAATATATATATATATTCAATTTTGTTTCAATAAGAAATGCAAACAATTACACCATATCAACTCCCATGGTATCATTTTAACCGATCTCTCTCTCAAAATCACCAAACCATAGCTGCCGGACTCTGATTTCTTGACTCCTCCCTTATAGCCGTAACTAGCAACCCCATACCTCTTTCGTTCGTCCATGCTCAGCAATAGTAAGAACAATTATTGATTTATCGTCGTCCTCATATTAATTGCAAAAGTCTTCTTCTAAAACCCTATGATATATATCCGGTGAGGGGAGCAATAAAGAAACAGGAAATAAAACAATAGATAGACGACGATCGAATTAGGATACAGACTCACCACCCGACTCGAATCGAAGAGCTTCCTAAACTGAATATCGGATACAGAAAACACCTCCAAGATTCGAGTATAGGTTTCAAAAAACACCACCCAAAATGCTAAACTTGGACTAGCAATGAAAATTGTAAATTCTCATGAACAGAGAACACAACTAAATTTCATAAACTTTATTCACTGCCTTTTTTGAACATTAAACTCGACACACATAAAGAAAGAAATAAACTACTAAATAACTTCCTACTAACCATGTTTTCCTAGTTAAATGGGAAATAAATAAAACGAAGTTTATCTTAATCCTAATAAAGCAATAAAATGGTTTCCACATGTTTTATTTTTAAGGTGTGCACATCAGCACTGCCACATGTCAATACAAGAGTCAATTATCAATTTAGTAAATTACCAATTAACATTAATTACCAATTTTATCTCAATTAAATTTTCATTTTATAAAAATGGCAAACATAATGTAGATTTGATAATTTACTCAATAATTTGAATCTTTTTAAGAAAACAAATCAAGAATTTGTCATCTTTAAATCCTAAATGTATTGAATTATCAAATAATATTTTATAATGAATTATGTCATTTATAATTTTCAAATTTCTTAATCGTTTTTTATTTTAGGTAATATTATGAACCTAAATTCAACCCGTGTAGTACACGGGTTACTAACCTAGTATAATATATGGTAGCTTCATTACGTGGGAGTTGAGTTGAATGGGTCGGCGAATTCAAGGGACTCCTTGTATCCATGGATCTTGTTCGGACAACATATGGATACGGGTAACTAAATTGGACCCAAGTGTGGCAGTCACGTGGTCAATTCTAACACCCTATCTCCTAATTTTGTCATTACATCCTTTAATGTGCAATATATTTTCTTGAGATTCCAATAGCAGAATTATGAAGATTGAAATTGCATTAAATAAAAAAGAAGAAAAAGAAAAGAATTTAATTGCGGCATAATTGGGTCTCTAAAAAGGTTGGTTTTTTTTTTTTGGCGAGCTGGCCCAATTTGTGTGGGATTATATTGGGCATTGGTGTGGGGCATCTCGGCCTTTTTCTTGTTCAGCATAAAGGATCTCCCCGAGGCTCATCGGTTTGTGCATGGCTCGGCCATCCGTAGGAAAGCGACCCATTTGATTATCTTAGCAGTCATTTGGTGTATTTGGAGACATCGGAACGAGAAGGTATTCCATAACTCTACCTTTTCCAGCACGAAGATCATTGAAGATGTGCAGACTTTGGGTTTTCTTTGGTTTTGATCTCGTTCGAAACGGGGCATTTCCTGGGAAAATTGGTGTAATTTTTGCTTTGATGTTTTGACGTAGTTGTTGTGGTGTTCTTTGGTTTGTTCTTTGGGTGTCTCCGTTGGCTTCCATCTTGATAGCCTCGTTTGTTAATAGAATTTTGTTGGCCGTTTAAAAAAAAGATATGGTGAAAAACCATACCCTAGTCTCCCGCACAACCGGCTCGGGTTCTTTTTTGGTATACTTGGACCGGTTCCTACTCAAGCTTATGTTAATTATCATGCCTACTATACACCAACCAAACTGGAGCATGCAACGAACACCGTGACATTGAACCAGGCCTCGTAGTGGTACCTTGACACCGGAGTCAACGATCACAATACTCACACGCCAGCTACGCTCTCCAATTATATCAATAATAACAGGTCGAATCATATTGTTGTATGTAATAGTAATCAAATATCTGTCACCGGGCTGGGACACAACACCTTACCCAGCACACAACCCCTCCTTAAATTGATGTTCTTGTTCCACCTACTCTTGTTAAAGATCTGTCATTTGTTCATCGCTTAACTAGGGATAATAATATTTCAATAGAATTCAATCAATTTGGTTTTCTTATAAAGGATTACCAGATGCATACACCCATCATCCAGTCTGATAGTACTGGGGATCTCTAACCGCTTCCTTCCTCATATGATGCCTTCTCTAAACCCACTACTTCCGCTGCTATCTCTTAGGATTTATAGCATCACCTACTTGGCCATCTTGGATTATCTTCCCCCCGTGTTCTAAAAAAACATGCCATTGATGTTAACACATTTTTTAATAAAGTTTGTCAATCTTGTGTTTTTTGGCAAAAAGATTAAATTGTTTTTTTAATAATTCATTGTCGTTTACAGTTTCTCTGTTTAATATTATTGATAATGATTTGTGGAGCTCCCCGATCTAAAGCTCGGGGGGTCACCGTTGTTATATATTGCTTCTTGATGACTATACCAACTTTCTTTGGACTTATCCCTTAGCTAATAAATCCCTATTCTCTATCTTTCTAAACTTTCATTAACTAATCAAATTAAATTCCATGAGAATATCTTATGTTTTCAATGCGAGAATGGACATGAATACTATAACTCCTCTTTTCATCAATTCTGCTTAACTAATGGCATGCATTTTCGCTTCTCTTGTCTCTACACGTCCCCTTAAAATGGGAAAGCCGAACCTAGAAATAACATAATCCGAACCCTTCTCACACACGCTTTGATTCCTCCCTCGTGTTGGCATCATGCCCTCCAAATGACCACCTACATTCTCAACATTCTACTTTCTGAAACCAAACTCAACTACATTCCCACTCATCTTCTCTATCAATCTCATCCAATCTATAATCATGTTTGTGTTTTTGGTTGTATTTGTTACCCTCTTTTACCGTCTATCTCATTTAACAAACTACAAAATCGCTCATTTCCTTGTGTGTTTCTCGGGTACCCCTCCAATCATAGAGGGTACAAGTGCTATGACCTTGTCATACACAAAGTCATAATCTCTTGTCATGTTATTTTGAATGATCACACGTTTCCATTCGTTTACCCAAACTAACTCAAACCTCCTATGATTTCCTCAACCCCAACACATCCAGTCCATCGCCACTACTCTGGTCCTCTCCTCACCCGCCTGGCCCACCCTAAAACCTAACTTCTAATCCGCTTAGCCCTGTTTCCTCCCCCGCTACATCATCCCACACTAGATCTCTGGCCTAGACTCCTACTTCGGCCCAATCCCCAACCCCTATTCGTTCTTCTCCCTCGAACCAAACTTTTGACCGTAACCCCTCAGACTCAGCCTCTCCCTCATTCGCCTATGCCTCATTGTCACCTCCAACTCCCCCACCACCGGCTCAGCCTATCCCTTCCAAATCATGTCGGGTATTTCCAAACCTAAATATCCTTTTAATCTAAATGTATCCACTACCTTTGAACCTTTTCCTGGTAACCTATTTGAGGCGTTAGCCAACCCAATTTGGTACCGTGCTATAGTAGATAAATTTACTGCTCGTATCGGCATTAATACGTGGGAGCTCATAGCTAGGCTACCTAATATGAACATTATCCGCTGTCTTTGGTTATTTAAACATAAAACTAAATCTTATGGTTCTTTGGAGCACTACAAAGTGTATCTTGTTTGTGATGGCATTTCTCAGCAGGTTGGAATTGATTGTGAGGAGACTTTCAGCCTGGTTATCAAACCGGCCACCATTCGTATAGTGCCTAGCCTTGCCTTATGTAACAAATGAGATATATGTCAACTTGATATGAAGAATGCTCTTCTACATGACAACTTATTTGAGATTGTTTGTATGCATCAACCGATGGGATTTCGTCATCTATCATACCCTAATCATGTTCGCGAGTTGAAACGATCATTTTATGGGCTAAAGTAGGTGCCACTGGCTTCGTACCAAAGATTCATTGACTACAACTATTGGGTTTCGTCACAGTTATTGTGATCACTATTTATTTATCTATTAGCACGGTGGTCAGACGACTTATTTACTTCTTTATGTGGACGAAATCATCCTAACTACATCATCTTCCACATTGAAGACCTATGTTATGTAACTCTTATTGTATTTCTCTCACAATAAGAGTATGATCATGATATTTTGGTTCGTGCAACGATGGATGACTATAACTCTTGCCGAACTCGTGTTAACATTGGTGGTAAACTTGGTTCTTCTGCTGGTGATCCAAATTCTGACCCAACTTTTATCGCAATCTGGCTGGTACCCTCCAGTATCTTACTTTTACCCGACCGTACATTTCTTATGCAGTATACACTATCCTCGGACTGACCATTTGAATGCTTTAAAGCATATTCTCTAGTATCTCAAGGGCACACTTACTATGGGACTTCAGGTTCGTCCTATTTCAGTCTCGTCATTAGTTTCCTACACTGATGTTGATTGGGTCATCTAAACGGAAAACTACTACTTCCCGTTCTAGCACTGAAGCAGAGTATGGAAGGGTTGTTCAAGTGGTTGCTGAATAATGTTGGTTGCACGTACAACCATCTACTAGAACTCAACTGTCATTCTCTCCACACCTCCATTGTTTATCGTGATAATGTGAGTACAAATTAAATGATAGAGAATCATGTCCAGCATCAACGGACCAAGCACATTGAGATTAACATTCACTTTGTTCGCAAGAAGGTACAACTTGGTCACGTTTGGGTACTTTATGTTCCACCAAGTTCCAAATGACTGACATATTTACTAAGGGTTTGCCTCGAGTTTTGTTTGAAGACTTTAGATCCGGTCTAAGCATCCACGAGCCTCCTCCTTAGACTGAGGGGATATATTACACTAGCTTACTATACATTTGTAATTATCTTATATATGAGGGTCGTAGACGTAATATTTGTACCTATATAGATTCGATTTGTATCAATGAGAAAGACAAGCAATTACACCATATCAATTCTCTAACAGTAATTAATAACTTTTAAACTTTAACCGTTGCTAATCATAAAAACCAACGACTCATTCCCTCAATTGATCCTAATCAGGGTCATCAACACCAACATCGTGTTGTTTTTTCTTCCATAGAGGCTGCGAGTCATATAGCTAACCCCCCCACCCACCCACTCGTTCACTCCCCTTACCAAGATAATCAGTTCATATTGTTTCTTACATGGGCATTCTAATAGTAATTGGTGGACATCTTTTTTTCTTTTTTTTATTAAAATCCAAAGATATCTTTGAAACTATCTTTGCCCCTTTATTTTCACAACCACCACCTAAAATCCATCTATCCCTTAAAACAAAAATCAGCACACAAATCGTCCTCTTGTTACAAGTTCTAACCGAAAACTAAATAAATTTATGGATCCAAAATCAAACTCAATCGATGAAAAGTCCTCCATCCTTCTCCAAACAAAAGCTTCAAAACCCAAAATCAAAACCACCACCCAATCTTTTTCTTTACCAGCCGCACCCACATGCACCTTTTTTGTTTTTGAAGTGGGTCATTTCAAAACCAAAATGAAATCAAAATCTAATCCCATCAATTTTGATTTTGGGACCATCGATTTATTTTCTAATTTGGTCCAAGTACATAGAATGAATTAGGATTTATGGCAAATGGGGATATATAGGATATATGTTTGGGGTGGGGGTACGGTGGGTGGGTGGATATTAATTTTTTTAATTTATTCGCTGGGTCTCACTATTCTTTTTAACAGTAAATTCCATTAAAACGAAAGGAACGTACAGCCTCTAGCAAGACAATAGAGACAGCCCCACCAAGAAAACTAGGGTAATTTGAACAAACCTTAAGTGAATAAAATAGTAGTTTACTTTAAAAAAATATATAACACATCAATCTAAGATGATAAAGTTTCTTTTAAATGTATAGAAACAAATGTGTTAAACCGGTCAACTCGTAAATATGTTACATGTGAATATCGAATTCACCTGTTTAGCTAAACGTGTTTAGGGGGATTCAACCAAAAACTGATGCTAATCTGTTTAGAGTAAACTCAGTAACTTTTGTGTTGTTTTATGTAGTGTTATACAACAAGCCTGTTTGAAGAATTTGGATAACTTATTAAGGAATTGGTGCTTGAAAAATATAAAGTTTATAGGGTATATAAGTTGTATTTTATATGTTTTCTTCTAAGAAGATATAAATTGGCCAAAAAAGGAAGCTTTCGGCTAGTTGACTAAAATGGTTTTAGAAGTCGGCTGCGAGTGTCTTAAATGTGCCTGGCGATGGGACATAACATGTGGTTTAAATTGACTATTGCCTGTGGACTGTGGAAGAGGTTACTATGAAAAATTGAAAATGTAAAAGGTTGTTGTCAGTTTTGTGGCTAGGTACTAAAATAAATGAATGGAGATGATTAATGAATTAAATAATAGAGTTAACTTCGTTTTTGATCCTTAAGTTTATACATTTTAACATTTTTGGTTCAGTTTCAGAAATTATACTAATTCAGGGCCTGAACTTTGTATTTTTTAATAATTTTGATCATTCTTTAAAGTTCCATCCAAATTAACGGCTGAAATCCGTCAAGTAGGGATTAATGAGGGCTATTTTTGTAATTTAACTTTGATCCCTTTATTTATTTGATACAAAAACTAGTCATCGACTTCCCCAAAAAAAACTTCGATGGTTCTCTCCCCCTAATACGTGATTTCATCGATCTCATCAGCTCGCATCATCGATCTCTACCCAAAAAAAAAAAACTGCGATCTCTACCCCAAAAAAGCATCAAGCTTTGGCATCATCGACTCTTTTGGAGGTGAGATTGCAGTTTTTTTTTGTGTACAGATCGATGATGCGAATCAATGAAATCACGTATTAGGGGGAGAGAACGATCGAAGTTTTTTTTTTGGGAAGTCGATGACTGCTTTTTGTATCAAATACATAAAAGGGATAAGGGTTAAATTACGAAAATAGCCCTCACTAATCCCTACTTGACGGATTTCAACCGTTAATTTGGATGGAACTTTAAAAAGTGATCAAAATTGTTAAAAAAAATACAAAGTTCAGGCCCTGAATTGGTATAATTTCTCAAATTGAACCAAAAGTGTTAAAATGTGTAAATCTTGGGGACCAAAAACGAATTTAACTCTAAATAATATAATGTTTTCTTTGAACGACTGAAGTAATATTTTTTAACAAATCTATCGCTATACTTTCACTTTTAAACTATACTTATATTTATAGTTGTTATACTTATATCTATAGTTGTTCATTATACTTATATTTATAGTTGTTCATGTTTAGAAACGGACAATTGAGTATATTGTCAAAAATGGGATCACAATTCTTCCTATTAATGTGAAATAGCAAGTTGTTTTGAAATCTTTAAATAACCCACCAACCCCTCAAATGGAAGTATCTTCCAAACCCAATTGATAAATCACACAAAGAACTGAAGAGAAGCCTATAATGTATACGTTTATACAAATTGACTCTCATGGGAGTTGATCTTATAAGACTCTTCTAAGCAAAAATGTTTACCTTTCTCTTTTTCGGGAGGTAAAAATTCTATCTCGTCGAACTTGAACTACTACCATCCGGAAAAATAAAAGTATCTATGTATCTCAAGGTCTCTTTAACCGAAAAAATCCACTTCAATATCCAAATTTCAGTAGCACGTATCTATATCATTGAAACAATGAACCCGGTCTAGCAGAAACCGAAGCTCCATAAGCCACGATTACTCCACACCGCCCTCTCCATCAGGGGTGGATACATCCTATCCTATGGGGTGGGAAGGCCCCATAAAACCTACCATAGCTCACAATTACCTATCTAAACGTAACGTGTTTAGTAAAGAAGTTGGTTGTCTAATAGGTACAATCGTGTAACAAAATTTTTTACATTCTTTTTATTTTCAATCTCAACAAATTTACAACACGAGTTGGTGGTGTAATAGGTAGAGCCATGTAACATAATATTTAGGCCGTAGGCTCAATACTCAATAGTTTATAGTGTTTTGGTTTTTACACAACTTTTTTTTATTTCTTTTTGCGTTACAACGGTTTTGTGTGTTCACGTTACCCCACGGCAACGCACATGGTGCGAAATCTTGTTTTAATACAAACATCATACATATATATATATATATATATTTTTTATGATTTAGTTTTATCTCACTTTTTTAAAGTTTGTTTTGGTATTTAGTGTTAGACTGTTAGCAAATTCAGCATAAAAGTTGGTGGTGTAACAGATAAAGTGATGTAACATAAACTTTTACATACCGGACTCAATGCTTTAGCATTTCTTCTCTAATTTTACATCGTTACGCAGTCTTTCGTAATTCGGTTTTCTTTGTGTAGTGTTATAGCAATGCAACTTCTTTGTGTGCCTTGTCATGTCTAGTTTTTTTTTCTTATTATCGACAACCGTAACGAATTTAGCACATAAGTTAAAGGCTAATGAGTACAGTCATGTAACATAATTTTCAGGTAGTAGGCTCAATACTTTAAACGTTTGTCCTCTAATTTTAGCGTCGTTGCTCAGTTTTCATATTTTTGTTTCCTTTACGTTGTGTTATAGTAAGCAACTGTAGTGTTTGGTTATTACGCAATTTTTTATTTTCGTTTTCTTTATGTAGGGTTATAACAATCCAACTGTTTTATATGCCTAAATTATCGTCACGATAACACGCGGGGAATAAAATCTTGTGAGTAAACAAAGTTGTTTACCGTAGTAATTTTTTTGTATAGTTTAGCCCATTTGAGAGCAAATTGGGGTCATGATTTAAGTATACGAGGGCCCAACCTGTATACAAACAAAAAAATATCTTTTATTTTCACATTTACAGCTTTTATAAACCCTTGATTTCTTCCACCATTTCTATTTCTATTTTACTAGAATAAACATCTTGTGGATCACATTTTGATTTCTGCGAATTTTTTTCTTATTAAATAGTTTGTTCAGCAGCAAAATGAAAAAAAAAAAAAAAAAACTATATATTTAGCCCAGCGGCTGAAAATCTCTGTTTATTTACAACGTCCTCAGTAATAGTTTTCGGACCCCAAGGCCCAGTCTGACGGTTATTTGTGTGCTTTAATTTATTTTATTTAACACACGTCCTTTTTTGAAATTACTGCAGTAACCATTGACTGAAATTCAATTAACAAAATGGCCTTTGACTAAATTTTTGACGAATATATTCCATAATAGCGAATGGAACTAGAGAATAGACTCAAAAGCTGACAACATTTCAAACATGTGGGACCTAATTTTTTTAGCGAATGACATCAGCGAATGTAGAAATTCAGCGAATATGAACTCTTTAAGCGAATGGGATCGTCGAATATGAACTGATATAGCGAATGTGAGTTATTATATTAAATGAGCCAAGTACAAAGTTTAATTTTATATAGACCTTACACAAGTTTCGATCCTAAGAATATGAACTGATTTTGGAATTTTTGAAAAGATATGAATATACTGGAAGATGTGGAGGTAATATTACAGATTTTGTGATGGGATTTATAGAAAAATTAGTATGCAAAGTTACAATTAATACAAAAAACAAACAAATTACACAGCCCCAACTACCATATTCTCCATTCGCCAGTCTTCTCACTCTCCATTCGCCATTCGTCATTCGCCATTCGCCATTCGCCATTCGCCATTCGCCATTCGCCATTCGCCATTCGCCATTCGCCATTCGCCATTCGCCATTCGCCATTCGCCATTCGCCATTCGCCATTCGCCATTTGCCCTTCCATTCGCCATAGGACAGCCAGTACATTCGCCAGGACAGCCAGTACATTCGCCAGGACAGCCAGTACATTCGCCAGGACAGTCCAATTATTTTATTCGATAAAGTACATTCGCCAAATAAAAAAAAATCGCCCGAATACATTCGCCACACTAAAAAAGTAATATTTTAGGACTAATATTAAGAGACGTTTCATAAATATAGTAACAATATTTTATAAAATACCCGAATCAGTACTTCTTCAATAAAACGTAGTTTAAAATTTTAGGAGCGTGTGAAGCAGTAGACGTTTCCGGTGTCGTAGACAATGAATAATTTGAGAGTTGAAACACTGGTAGAGACGAAGAGAGTTTTCGAGCAAGGATTTTGATGTGTTGAAACTAGTAGAGACGAAGAGAGTTTCTAGCAACACATAAAAATCATTTCTCGAAAACCCACTCCGCCTCCGCCGGTGTGGGAACTTCAAAATATTTATCCTCGACTCCACCGGAAATGTCTACACCGTCACACACTCATTAAATATTACTACTTTGTGTCAACGGAAACGGGTTTGAGGTTGGAGGTTTTAAGATGAATATTTTGCTAAGTATGAGGTTTGAGATGAAGTTTTGTGTTTGAGGTTTGAGATGGTGGGAGGAGGGGATATATATATAGGAAAATATGTAGTGCCTTTTCTAAATTAACTTTTTTTTATGTTATTTATTTTTTAATTATAAAAGTTTGTGACGAAAAGTATAAATAAAATTAAATTTCAAATAAATATTCAACTAATTACTTGTTATAATAGAAACTTTATAAAATAAATTGTAAGAAAAATTTATAAATTAATTTTTTTAAATTTTACAATAATTTAAATTAATATTTAAGTTTAAAATATAAACATTAAAATGAACTAATTTACAAAAATTTAACTTAACATGAAAATAATACAATTTAACTTGTTAAAAATACAATTTTAAGTTTAAAACATATTTTAATAAAAAAATAAAAACTGGCGAATAGATCCCATAATGGAAGAATAGGGTTGGAGAATAGCAATTTTTTTGAATATTTTATTATGAAAAATGGCGAATAGGTTTGGAGAATGTGGTTCAAATTGGCGTGTAATTTTATGAAATGGAGAATGAATCTATGAAATGGAGAATAGACCTGGCGAATATAACAAAAAAAAGCTGACGTGTCATATTGCTATTGGTCTGATATTTTGGTAAAAGACTTGGTCAAAGGCCATTTTGTTAATTGAATTTCAGTTAATGGTTACTGCAGTAATTTTCCCTTTTGAAATTTTTTCATATTTGATAGTTTATGCATTGAAAAAATAAATAACTTATATATTCTAACGCAGTTGTTGTTGAGATTCTTCGTTTGCAATGTGAGTTTTCGAGTTTGATTTCACTTTGGCTCAACTCGTATTTTTATTTAAATTTTTAACTTTTCACGTGATTTTTCTCAAATTCGTTTTTAAGTTAAATATTTATGGTGTTGAGATATTAAACAAATCATCCCCTAGTTCAGCTTAAACAGTTTTTTTTTCCTACTCGTAAAACCCGGTTTGAGCCTAACTCCTACTCCTCCCCTAGACTTATTTTTAACTTTTTTTGCTTTGTTTTTTTTTCTTTTTTTTTGTCCTCTTTATTTTTTCTTAACTGGAATGTCCCCCTCGCTGAGCATAATATGATATGCTTTTCTTTGTAACATTTTTTTTGTTTGATTGAAACTAAATTATTCTTACATGGTTTAGACTTGAAGGTTTAGAATTAGGTGTGTGTTAGTGATTAGGGTTAAAACTTTAGGGGTGTAGAAGTTACGTTTTAGGTGTTGCATTACAGATTTAGTTACGTGTTGAATACATTTTACTTAACTTTTTGTGTACCTACAGTATTATCGCTGTAAAGTACGGGAATATAACAACTAGTTCATTATATACATAGGGGTAAAGTTTTAGTACAAACCAATATTATTGTAAGAACTTAAAAACTAATGTAAGAACCATTAAATTTCAATTGAATGAAGGTTATTTAGATAATTTTTATGTTTCTTCTTCTTTTTTCCTTCATGTCTATACACATGATGACAACTTAACGACCTAGAAAAACAAAAAACTAAACAAAAATCGTTTTTTTTTTATAAGTCCGACTATGTTGCATATATGCAACATATGAAAACATATAATGTTGTATGCAACATGTGAAACATATAATGTTGCATATATGCAACATGGTATGATGCATATAAAACATATAAAACATACCATGTTGCACATATGAAACATATAATGTTATTTATGCAACATGGTATGTTGCATATATGCAACATAGTCGGACAGACAAAAAAAAAACAAAAAAAAAACTTTTTTTAAGTCATCTGGTGGTTATGGGTGGATATATGTGAAATTAAATTAAAAAAATATCAAATTACCTAAAAATACTATATTTGAAATAATTTTCCCTTAATTATTACTAGTTTGTACAATAGAATGTAGTAAAGGAATTAAAAAGAAAGGACAAAGAGACTTAATTATCTCTCATTTAAGTTGGTTCTTAAATTTTTACAATAGATAATGGTTCTTACATGAACTTTACCATATACGTAGTATAAAAATGCAACGGCCTAATCTATTGTAGCTTTATATATTTACATCGGATTGTTTTTACGTATAAAATTATTTTTTGGTAATTGTTTACCCACTAAAGTTTTATCCTATCACAATTGACTTACATATGTGGGCCAAATTCTAGACTTCTCTTCTTCTCCCATGGGCATTCTTTTTACTTTTGCAAATATACTTAGGTTCTTTTTTATTTTACATTTACATTATACATAGAATTAAATGTCATTTTCGTTTATATGATTTACCACTTTTTATTACTTTTCTCTATATTTATATAACACGTCATTTTCATCTCCAAAGTTATAAATATTTGTCATTTCACTCCTGGCTTTAACATCATCTATTTTCTCTGTTAATTTAATGGTATTTCAGTCTTTTAATAGATATACAAGTTATTTATGCATGAGTACATGAAACAAATTAATTTATTATATATAATTTAAATAATATACAAATACTTCTTTAATATCTTCTTTGTTCCCAAACCTTAAAAACTCTTCCAAATTCCAACACCCTCTAGTCAGTCGTCACCAACCAAAACCTTTCACCACCAAAAAACTGCCAACTCCGGCTACAACTACACCACTTGAAAACAAGAAGAGATTTTGATAGTACAAATTCGAGTGCCTTCTTGGTTACTCAGTACTAAGCAATTAGACCACCAAAATCGAAAACTATTAAATCAAAAACTGAATCAACTATTCAGTACCAAGCAAAGAGATGTGTGATTTGATAATAAAAAAACTATTGAACAAATAAGATGGAAAGCATATGACATATGAACATCCTTGAATCTTCTAATTTTTAGTGATATTCGCTTTACGTGATAGAGAAAAGAGGAGGGGTCTCTGATTGAACGTCATTTTTTTCGGTGATCTTTTGATTTTTGAAAAAAAAAGGGAGGGGGTCTTCGATGATGATGATCGACGAAGACAAAGAAGGTGGTCCGATAGGAGCTCAGAATAATAATATAATGGTTTCGATTCTTATTTGAGGGTAGCGAAGGGTGGTAGTGGTTAAATCTGTAGCTCACTGATTGGTGGAGGTGAAAGATGCGTTAAGCAAGTTAGCCTCCTGTTTTACGGAGCCTTTACAAAATGTGCATGTGGATGAATTGAAAGATCCGGCAATACAGGTGCACAACAGAGGGTGGTGGTGGATTTTGTCGAAGAGTGGTGAGGGTGGCTATCGCCGGGTAAAGAAAGGGGTTGGGGGAGTGCGTCGCTGGCAAGAGAGAGAGAGAGAAAGAGAGAGAGAGAGAGAGAGAGAGAGAGAGAGAGAGAGAGAGAGGTTATGGGAGGGGTTTGGGATATTTATTTAGAAAAATTACATAAAAAATCATTCTACTTTACTAATTTACATAATTAGTCATTTATGTATAAAATAACTGAAATACCCCTTGAGTTAACATGTGAAATGGATGAAATTATTTAATTGGATTAAAATGGCAAAAAGATCACAAACCATTGGATGAAAATGACGTGTTTTGAGAATATTGAATCAAAATCTTTAAAACGAAGAAAAATCTTTAAATTAAAGAATGTGTTTATCAAATGATAAATAGAGGCGTTTCATATTATTAGATTTGAACAAAAACCAAAAATAAAATTACCTTCTACGGACACTGATTTTCAGTAATTTACTTCAACATGAGTAGTTAATACATCAACAATACTTTAAGAAATATTGAATCAAAATCTTTAAATATTTGATACACTGAGCAAACATGAATCAACATGAATAATTAGTACATCCAGAATACGTCAATACTTAAAGCAAATAAAGGACGTGATTTTTTTAATTGTAAAAGTGAATGGGTTAGAACTTTTAGATTTTATGAAAAAAAAAATCATAATCTAATAAAGATTTTGTTTTTCCGACATATATGTGAAATACATTTTTTTGAACGGCAACTTGGCTCAGCGGTCTATCGGGACTAGTTACCTTGGACCTACCACTGTCCCGAATCCGAACCTCATAGCGAGTGAACCCGGGAGCACCTCCCATTTGCACCATCGGGCGGCAACCGGACAAGTTTGTAAACCCTCCCTTGTGACTCAGGATCAAGCAAACTCAATCCTTCATTGCCCACCAATATCTCACAAAGTGGTGTGAGTGAGACTAAAACTTGAGTCACTTCAACCACAAACTTAGAATTTAACCACTACATCTACTTTACTTGATATATATATATGTCGAAATAAATAATTGATATTTTAAATTTATCTCTTATTCTCCATCTCATTGAACACCAACTCAACTACTCATAGCTCTTTTATTATTAAATTTAGTACAAATTTTCCTTTTTAAACAATACTAAAACTTTATTGCGTCTAGTCAAATTTCATGAAGCAATCATTAATAAATATGTTAATAATGAAAAGGACAAAAGTTAATGAAGAGTAAAAAGTTACCTATGAAATTGAATTGTCACAAGGTACATTTGACAAAAAAGAAAGAAAAAAAGAAAGAACATTTCACAAATACCTTTTTAATAGTGAAAATAAATACAACCTAATGATTTCGCTGTTAACCTTTTTAGTATATAAGGCACATTAGTCATCATGATAAATGATGTTTTTGTAATTTTTGCTAAGAAATATCTTTCAATGAAGTAAAACAAAGTTTTATAAAATCTTTCAAAGTTTATAGAAACCCCCCTCCTAAAATCTCAAAGTTAAGAATGAGCAATAACAAAGTAGTGTTTGATATGTATAAATGAAGGGTAGAATGAAATAGATTTTTATGTTGGAATGAAGAAAAAAACTGATATATATGCTAGACTATTACGTAAAAAATGTGATTTCTTTCATTTTTAAAGATTTTCATTTCTTAAGGGATGTGTGTTTTTTTTATTCTTTATATAATAGAATGAAAATTTCTATTTAATTTGTTTTTTTATGAAAACAACGAAAATAAAAATTAGTAATAAAAGTAAAGAAACTACGAATAAATATGTAAAAGTAGAAAAAGGAAATAAAAATATAAAGTAATAATATAAATAAAAATATAATAATAAATATATAAATTTAATAAAAATAAAGATAAAATAGAAAATAAATGTATAAAATCAAGTATTAAAAGATAAACAAATGAAAAACCAAATAAAAACGTAAAAATTAGAATATTAAATATAAAGTAAAAAGTTAAAATAAAAATTTTAAAAATATAATTATAAAGCAAATATATTGATTTTAAATAGAAATGTTGGTAAAATTGGATTCGATTAGTTCATTTTAATAACTACCCAAAAACACAAAACAATAACTTATTCTATCACATGGTAACCAAACATGACCATGGAATAACAATGATCTATTTCATTTCCTTGACCACTCCATTCCTCCTTTCATTTCATTCTCTCGTTCATTCTATTACCACATACCAAACAAACCCTAAGTTGTAGCCAGTGATCTTAAAATCAGTTTGTAAATATGTGTGCATGTTAGAATATATGCAAGCCAAATATGGTTTAACAAGCATATGGTCATAGGTAGACCCTATGATACATTAATACCAAAGTCAACATATATACCATACAAGGAGATCTGTTGTCTCCATTTCTGTTCATTTTGGCTACGGAAGGGCTTAATATTATGCTGAAAGGTGTGGCCTGAATTAAGTTCTTTAGTCCTGTTACAGTGAGGCGAAATGAAGTTAAGTTTTCTCACATTTTTTATGCGGATGATGTTATTATTATGGTAGAATGGGATAAAAAGAAATTTGAGAATGTGACGAGACTCCTAATTGTTTCTATTTTGTTTTTGGTCTTCAAATTAATTTGGATAAATCGCAACTTTTGGGGTTGGGGTGGATAGAATGGTGAGGGCGAGAGGATGTCGCACTGGGTACTTTCCTTTTTCATATTTGGATCTTCCAGTGGGGGAGAAAATTAACTCGGTGAATGCTTGGCGCTCGGTGATAAATAATTTCTTTGAGAAACTTGCAAGTTGGAACGCGAATCTTCTGTCAATTGGAGGTAGGACTTCGTTGATCTCGGCGGTGTTAGGTTTGACTCCAACTTATAGTTTATCGTTATTTCTATTACCTAATAAGATAAATTATTTGTTGGAAGGGCTAAGGGCGAGATTTCTTTTTTAGAGGAGATGATAAGGTCAAAAAAATTCATTGGATAAATGTTGGATTGGGGGGGGGGGGGGGGGTCTTAGGATTGAAAGTATTTAGGCTCTTAATCAGGTGTTATTATATAAATAAAAATGAAGATTTGCGTTGGAGAAAAATGTGACTTGGATTGATGTTACTGATTCAATCCATGGGGGTAATGGGAATGTGTTTGAAAAAGATGTGGTTTTTAAAGGGAATGGGGTGTGAAATAGGATTGTAAATACTATTAACATCTTACATGATACAAATATTGTCCCTCTAAATTCATTGAAGAAAATAGTGGGGAATGGAAATGCCACAATATTTTGGGAAGATGTTTGGTGTGGGGAGGGTCCTCTGTCGTCAAAGTTCCCTAGATTATTTGCTCTTGTTTGTAATAAAGTGTCTTTGATCAGTGATAGAAAGATGGGTTTGGGATGGAGGGGGATTAGCGTAGAGAGTTGAGAAGTGGGGTGGAAGAGGAGCAATTTAGAAGTTTGGTGATTTTGCTAAATGAGACGACTTTGAAAGAGGGTTGTGATAGATGGGAATGAGATTGTGAAGGAAATAAAGAGTTTCATGTGAAACAAGCCAGAAAAATGATAGAATCGAAGGTTTTGGTGGCTAACGATTTCTACACGAGATGAAATAAAGAGGGCCTAAAAAAAAGTAAACATTTTTGTTTGGAGAATGTTGTTGGTCTTTATGGTGTAATAGCCTAATAGGTACAGTCATGTAACATAGTTTTCTTTTATCTGAGCTCAACGAGTTTAGCAAAGGACTATGTAGTTTTAATTTGGAAAATTGGATATTAATAATCCTAACTAGGGGTGTCACGGTTCGGTTTATACGGTTTTTGAGTCAAACCGTAAACCAAACCGTTAGCTACGGTTTTTAATAATCGAAAACCTAAACCGAACCGATAAAAATTAAAACCAAACCAAACCAAACCGATATTTCTGGTTTGGTTTCGGTTTGGTTTAGCGGTTTAGGATCTTTAGGCTTTCGATATGAGTTTACAATAATAAAATTTAAATTAAAAGAAAATTCTAAATCAACTTTATCAAATGAGACAATAAGAGTATAAGCTACTCTACTATACTTGCCATCTCTAACTTGTTAATACAAAATCTCCACTCCCCAAGTAGGACATGTAACCACCAAAACGTGATGCAAATACTAAAGTTCATAATATAAACAATAGTGTACTAAAGTTCTAGATTTCTAGGATGAAAACATGTCTAAATTTCCAGATTTTTAGTTTTTAGACACTAAAACTTAAAATCTCATTACAAAAAAGAAGTCGATGTAATTTATCTATATATATATAATTATATATATATATATGTATATATTATATAATATATATTATATGTACATGGTCCGGTCCGGTTTTTACGACCGGTTTTTCATATAAACCGTAAACCAAACCATTCACTACGGTTTAAATTTTTTGTAAACCGACCGACCGTTCGTTAAGATAAAAAAACCAACCGCGAAACCGAACCGATGACCGGTTTGGACGGTTTCGCAGTTTGAAACCAAATCATGAACACCCCTAATCCTAACTATTGCCTATTGGCCAAAAATAATCCTACCTACATTTTTGTATAGGAACAGTCTTATAAATGTACCATGTTTTTCTTAATAATCTTTCCGTTCAATTTTTTAACCCCGTTAGTAAATGCTGACGTAGAGGACTAGTATCTAAAATTCTATAGTGGAGGGACTGTTTTATTGTTTTATATAAAATATGTAATTATAAAAAAGAAAGAAAAAAGGAGGAAGAAGAAGGCGGTCACCAGCGACCTCCCCCTCTGTTGCCGTCATTCACCAGCCATCATCTCCGGCTTCCAAACACAAAACCGACCACCTCCATGACTTCGGTTCAGTCTGATATTACCTGATTTAGTTCGATTCAGCCTAATATTTGTCACAATTGATCCTCAAGATTGGAAACGGGAATAGCCGGAATCAGGGCTTTTGATCGCCGGAATCTGATTTCCGGAATTGTATGTAAGGCTCGCCAGTCTCACGGCTCAAATGAACAAAGGTGTA
This sequence comes from Deinandra increscens subsp. villosa, assembly GCA_039602395.1. Classification (NCBI taxonomy): domain Eukaryota; kingdom Viridiplantae; phylum Streptophyta; class Magnoliopsida; order Asterales; family Asteraceae; genus Deinandra; species Deinandra increscens. The sequence goes on along the minus strand of JBCNJP010000015.1, from coordinate 15,753,400 downwards.
AACCAATGTAAATCTGGATTGTTTGGAAGATTTCAGAAACCCTAAAAAACTTACATGTGGCGGCTGTAAAAAAAATAAATCACGATGAAGATGAGCACTCCAATAAACATTCTGTGATGAATTCGAACCAATCCAAACATGAAGTCAGCATCATATTATGATCGATTCGTGATAAGAACCGATTAACAACCCGTCAACCATCCGCGTTTAGCTTAACGACGAATTGGGGGTTTTGGTTCCAATCGCAGGTGGAGGAAGATAGGGGTGTTCGGGATAGAGCCGCCGGTGGGGGTTGGAATGTGGTGGTGGCGCCGGTGGGGTTGAGATATGGTGGTGCGCCGGTGGGAGTTGGGAACCAGGGACTCACTCTCTCTCTCTATCTATCTCTCTCTCTCTCTACTCTCTCTCTCTCTCTCTCTCTCTCTCTCTTTGTTTTAGTTACATTTTAAATAAAACACAAAACAGTCCATCCACTTTAGAATTTTACATATTTGTCCTCCACGTCAGCATTTACTAACGGAGTTAGTTTTTTAACGGAAAATATTATTGAAAAAAACAGGGTATAAAGAAAAGACTGTTTATGTACAAAAATTTACTTACGATTATAATCGGCCAACAGCGAATAGTTAGGATTATTTACATCCATTTACCATTTTAATTTTAGTTTAACACCGTTGCTTTTAAGTGTCTAACTGTTTGCAGTGTTATATTTAACATGTTTTTAGTTTTAACATTATTGCATTGTCTTTTGTCATCTTCGTTTTCTTTACGTTGCGCTTTGACAATCAGCTGTTTTGTATACCTGTGTTATCTCTGTGGTGGACACTGGTTGCTGGTAAGATTTTAGTGCCCCATTCATATGCTTTACCCGGGTTCAAACCCACGGGTTGCAAAATTTGTTTTCTCTCTTTTTTTTCTTTCTTTTTCTTCATTAGTGTAGGTACTTTTCCCAGTAAATCTATATTTGATTATTATTTTTGAATTTGTTTTTTTACATTATTCAAAACGTTTGTTTTGCATTTTTATTAAAATTTCAATTTAGATTGTGCTCACACCTCATAACACGTTCAAATATGTTTTTTTTATAATATTATTTTGTTACGTTATTCAAGACGTTGGTTATGTATTTCTATCAAAATTTCAAATTAGTTTGTGCACACATCGTATAACACGTTCAAATATATTCTATTTTTTAACGTTATTTTGTTACGTTATTCAAGACGTTAGTTATGTATTTTCTATCAAAATTTCAAATTAGATTGTGCCTACACCGCATAACACGTTCAAACATGTTCAAACATGTTCTATTTCGTAACGTTCTTTTGTTATGTTATTCAAACCGTTAGGTATGTATTTCCATAATATTTCAAAATAAATTGTGCCAACTTCCACTGCATAACACGTTGCTCAAACATCTTCTATGTGGAAAGAGATACAAAGACAAGTACTTATCTTTGTTTTTTTTATATAAAGTATTATATTTAGAGTTAAGTGAAATGGGGAATTTAGTTAACTGGTATTATACCGCGATATAGGTAAACGTTAAACTTTAAAGAGTTCGTTAATGTTCAATGATAATTCTAGAATGACTGAAATGTCATAACACTCTCGAAAACATCCCCGAGATATTTAATACGTTAGATTAAATATGTTTTGATGGATTTTCGGTTGAACACGCGGTATAAAGCGCGTTTCCAATTCATGTACTGTTTATTGTCGTTTTACGAACTGAGCATATCTTTACGACTGTAAATCCTTGTAAACCTTCGAAGAAATATTTATAACTCCACTAAGTCATTAAAAACCACATCAAACCATTACACGATCTATTCCACTTGATATCAAGTAACCGAACGATTTACGGATTTCGCAGATTCTTACTATTATCATTTGTAATAGTCTTTATGATGAATATTAACCTCCGTGTTAATATGTCCATTCCCATAACTCATCAATACATCATATTTATGATAATGTCCGGTTATCTGATACAATAACTGATTAAATAACGAAACTTGCCGGTTTCATATGAATTCAACTTTTATCCTTCCGTAATATCTTGAATCATTTAAATATTAGTTAGAGCACTTCTAACAACTTATCTGAACATTGTTTATAGTGATTGGGCTTTGTTGGGCCGCAATTCCCTTAATGGGCCTATCAGACCTAACTGGGCTTACCGAATCCAATTTATAATCGCAAAAATTTCCCTCGATTTTTAGCAAAATTTTTAGAGGTGTTACAACTCTCCCCTCCTTGAAGGAATTTTGTCCCGAAAATTCGCAATGCCTAATCGGAGGAGTAACTATATATCTTTGTAATACGTCACGTCCAATATTTTCCTCATGACTTCTTTGATCTCATAAATTAGTCTTACTTTTATGTCAATACTCATTGCTCTTACTTTGATCGATTTTTGGTCTCTCTTTACTACTTAAAACGTTAGCCACTATTTTAGCTTTTCCCTGGATGGTATTTAATCATTCAATTATGGTCGCTTAATATCTCCATCCAGCGTCCTTAATTAGCGCATATTCAGGTTTGTTAGATTAATGGGGTGTTATAAACTTTCATGATCGCAATACATCACAAATTTCGTCCCGCATTACTAATGTCTCCAGATTTTCAAAGCGAACACTACTGCACTCAACTCCAGACCTTGTGTAGTGTAACTCTTTTTCTGTACCATAAGCTACATGTACACATATGTAATCACCTCGTCATGTTGCATTAGTACACAACCAAATCCATTAGTTAACAAAACCCAATACAACACAAGGTCATCGAATCCATTGGGTAGTGAGAGAATAAGAGTTGTACTTAATTAGCTTTTATTTCAATAATTCAAAAGTATCAATATGTTTTTATTTTCCTTCAAGCTTGATATTCTTCCATGTCAGAACATTCAACGGTATAGCCATTTTAGGGAAATCCTGGAATCTCCTATTATACCCTGCTAATCCCAGAAAATATCTGATTTTTGTTAGGGATTTGGGCTACCCCTATTACATCACAGCTTTCACTTTTGTTGAATTAACTTGAATTCCTGCACTACTTACCACATATCCAAGAAATGAGCACCACGAAGTTAAAAAGTCATATTTAGAGACTTTGGCATAAAGTTTCTCCTTTCGTAGTAATTCTAACATTTTTCCTTCTTCTGATTGCCTTCCTTGGGTTATGCTCCTCCCTAACATAGACTTGGAGTAACAAGATCTCATATTTATTTAGAGGAATAATTGGCTCCCTGCCATTGATCGAAGAAGTCATTGATTCTGAGTAAAAAGGATACTAGTTCTTGATCATTATATGATCAAGGCTATGAGAAAAAAAAATTGTGTGCATTTGCACCAATCCATGTATCTTCTTTTCAATGAACGAGTGCTTTTCAAAGCAATGTGTTGAGCTTTATAAGATTTTTGTCACAATGTCCCTGCTGCGCAATCTTCAATTCTCGCACTTTATATTGCTCGGAATTTCATAGATGAATAATTAATCGAGCAGGCTATGATTAAAGTAGAGGGTTTCTTCGGATTTTGGAATCTTGCAAAACCACGTGATTAAGAGTTTAGAGCCTTAAGCTAACTGACAGAAAAGTTCGAGGTATTACAGTAAATGAGACATGATAACATAAAAAAATCGAGGAGTTATGGATTTCCAAATAAGGCGCAAAGAGTATGACATTAACTCATAGCACGATGGCAATATGGCCAGATTGTAGGATCATAACATTAAAACTGACTAATCAAGCATATTGGGAAGGGATTATAAAAGAAAACTTATAAAATTTCAAGGAATATTAATCAAACATAATAGGATTCTAGAAGCGCACATATGTACCTGCAAATTCAGGATTACGTTCTAGAACCGTAATCGTATATTTGCCTTACAAACATGCCCTATAAATTCTCCCTTCATGTATCTTAATGATTAGGTCAACTCACCAAAAGAGTAGAGGAATATAGGTCATTTCATAAACAAACGAAGAAATATGAATAACAGTGAAGAGGCTTTCCCATAGATTGAAACGAACGAAGTTCATAATTTGATGATAGGAAGGTTAACCAGAAGAAGAATCCTAATCTATTCTTTGCTTAGCATATAGACTATGTTTATTGCGAACTTTAAATTCCTCGGCCTTGTTGATCTCACATCCGCTCCAAGTGTTGAATCCATGCCTTAAGAATTTCTCTTACTCTATCTCTTCTTAATATTTGGTATGTGAAGCACCCCAAGTAGGAAGCTCATTGAACCACTTGATAATAAAATAATTTCCTTCATCTGGGACATGGAACACGTCATGCACTCCACCGAATTCTTCCAACTTCTCAGATTTATTTTCATAGATATATTTCCTCAACAATTAAATTGCGTAAGCCAATTCCATTTCTCTTTCAGAATTTATTTCTCTTGGGTATACAACATCATTTTCTGTTAAGTCAAAATAGTGTCCTTTAAGGAACTAGGCGCAAATCGAATCGTATCCTCTACAAGACATTCGCTGGTGTTCAAACTAGTAGATAAAAATAATTCATTTCACTTCACAACCTCAAGCTCTTTCGACTAGGACTGGTACTTAAAATTTTCAAGGTCATTCTCAATTTGCTCTTCATTTGTACTTTTGGTGTATATTCCATATTAAATGGTCAACGTTTCCCTACTATGATATCCATACTACATAGTATAGTCATGACATCAGCCAATTTTATTATTTTTCATCAACCGAGAAGGAATTGTAATTTAACAAATCTAGTTGACTTCAACCTCTTCCAAACTATTGAGTGTTTCAGTTGCATTATTACCATCCCTAAGGACAATCAACTATCTCACCATCTTTGAAAATAATTATCTGATCGTGGCTTGATTGAACAGGGATTCACTTACACTATCCGTGAAAATAGTTATCTGATTGTGTTGGACTTGATTGAATTGTGATTCAGTCACACCATCCCTGAAGTTACCGGGTATGCAAGCCACGAATGCTTTGTACAAACCTTTCTTCTTACGACTTCTCTTTTCTTTATTTAATGAACTCTTTTCCTTCCAATCGGAATCCTCAGAACGTTGCCGAAAGCCTTAACTTTGATAGATTTTTCTAGTCGTGCCCATAGAGCTGGGGGTATATTTAGTAGGACGAGGGTGATGCTTCATAGTAACTTTCTTCGAGTGGCTAATACTAGTTCTGGTTGCACTCATACAACTTGATTTCTTGAAATCATCATGAGTCTTGCTCTGCTTCTTTCTCCTTAGCCCTAATATTAAGAATCATCGCAGCTAGTGCAACTGCTACCAATCTTACAACTGCCACTAGCCTCCGTCTTCTGACGTAATTGTTCATAAACTAAATTCTTATTTGTAGTAAATGGGTTATTTAATCATATGATTAATTGTCATAGCTTTTTGTCTGGGTTAAGCAATTTGCCACAATGGAAACAATTTTAGGAATATTTTTTAGGGATTGTTCTTATGCATCTCTAATGTGGACCAAATTTTTCCTTATCACTGTTGTAAGGATCATGTGTTCTTTATGTTAATTTTTTTTTAAATTGACTTGTCGTGTCGGTCTTATGCCGGTTTGCATAAGACAATTACTATGAACATGATCGCACAAGCGTGCGAAATTTTAGTTGGATCCTAATTTCAGGCAATCACTTAGGCTCCTAAGGCCACAGTCTTTGTCTAGATTTCAATTATATATATATATATATATATATATATATATATATATATATATATATATATATATATATATATAACATGTGCATAAATGCATATTTTTACACCTAGTGTGATACGGTCCGATGTCAATTTATAATGTGCATTTGGCAACCACACGCGATGCGACAGTAACGATAATAGACCAACACGGTACTCGATTAAAAAATATAAAAAAGATGTTTAGAGCATTTTGTCTTATGTACCCGGATCAACGATATACATAAAAAATATGGATTACATGTGTATCCACCAAATGCGAACTTTATCAATTATCAAGGTTTTGAAAACATTTTTGGAGATCACCAATTAGTTAGCAGGGTAATAGTTGAGAACCCAAAAGTTTTTTGGTAAGGTTTATCATGTTCACGGTTCGGTTTGACCGCTTTTCATATTTTTTGTACCAAATAAAAGATTACGGTTTGTAATCTTTGGACACCAAACTCATTGTAAAGGTTTGTTTAGCCAGGCCAGCCAAAACGGCCTTAAGAGTTCGGTATTCCCGGTTTTCAGGGTTTATCCATAGATAGCTGCTGTTCAAAAAGCATTTTTCGGGTCATATTTGTACTGTTTATATATTTCTTATGTAGTTGTTGGGCCTATTTATACTTTTTTATGCCATAATATATTCTCTGTAATCATTTTGGCATTTTTGAATAACTGAGACTTAGAGTTGGTTGTTACAAAGACCATCAAAATTCGATGGCCACTACTTAGAAACATTCCATCCACAAGTTAGCAACTACAATCAAAATCAAAACACTTGTAACTTCAATCTCGATTTAAATATTTTGACTCATTCAGTACTCTAGATCCTCCCTTTCTTGTGGCAGCAACGCCTCTCTGTAACTGTCATAGTTATATGTCTCTCCAGCACAGTTGTCAATAGCACCACTATATGCGGTGTAAGGTTAAAAATTACATAGTATCATAAAATTCAATATGGTACAACGTATCAGTGCATATATGTCGCATATAGATTTTAAGTTAATCACCCTTATTTTCAGGTAGTGTGTAGTGTAGTTCAAACCAAATAAGATCATGGATCTGGCTTAACTATACACATTGAACTTGATGTAACACCACCAATAGACAAATTATAATATTATAACAAAGCCAAAATTATTAAACTTCTTGGTTTATTTTTTAATATTTTATAAATAGTACAATACACTTCTCTCCTCTTTTTCCAAACCAACAACACTAAGGTTTATCTCATTATTACATACAAAATGCCCAAAACTAATTATTGTGCTAAAACAATAGAAGTAGTTCACCGACACTACTCATCCTCACATAGAGGCAAAATATCTATAACGTTCTATCTAAATAACATTTAGTTATAAGCAAACTGTACGAAATTTATGCACTTGGATTTTAAATACATCTAATCATGAATCAGTTATGTTTTAAACTCTTGATTGCTCCATTTTAACACCATCTGAGATTTTTTTTACCATTCTCTTCAAGATCCTACATGTAATGAACAATTTAGTAAAAAAAATGGTACATATAATAAACAGCAAATAATATTTCATTAGTGTAAATTATTGTAAGTTGAATGTCTATCACACAGCCCTAACCTCCCAACTATGGATTCTTGCTTTTTTAAATCAACATCTTCCAACTCAAACCCGTCTCGACCAGGCCCATTGTTCTACCCGACCGGCCGACCCAACCCACCTGTTTTTCGAAGTCTAATTTTCAGGTTTAGACATCACATCACCTTCATAGTGCAAAGTTTTCACGTCAAAGGATTTGAACCTACAAAAAAGGAAGGCAACACCACCATAGACACTAAACCAGGAATCAATACACGACTAAATTAGTATTGTATAGTAACACGGAATCATGTTGCAAAGCATATAATGCACTGACCTGCATAGAGATTTAGAGACCAGCAACAACTTGTCCAAAGTAAGATCGTGATGTGAATTATAAATTTGTTATCCGCTTTCAGTTTTTGAGACGAATCTCTTCCTGTAGTTTGGAACACCATTTCTTATTGCAAATTTATCCAAACTACAATATCATAAACTATAGCACCCATTTTCTTTAAAATAATAAGAGCATATTCATTGGTGAAAACTAAAAAGACTTGTGTTTTTACTGTGCACCAATAAGGAAATCCAGTAAGTGAGTCGTCTTGAAAACTGATCAATGAGGTAATCCAGTAAGCTAAAACCTGAATGTTCATTTTAAAGTTTAAACTCACCACACATGTGTTTCAAAAAAGGATCTGTGATGCGGAATGTGATTAATATAAATTAAGTACTGACATTAGATGTAGGTGAGTTGTTAGAATCATATAAGGGCCCCCATAAGACTACTTACATTAATATTATAAATCGAATTCATCTACAAAATTAAATTATCACCCTGATACGTGGCACTGAAAAAGAACCACACAACACCAAAGCCCATTAGAAACTGTAGAAGTAAGCATAAAAAATTAACTTGTAATATGTGTTTTAGAGTATGTAAATATACTATCTATTTAATTGTATGCATAAGAATTGTTTTGTGCATAAGATTGCACATAAAAACAACAGCATTAGGTTACCTTGCAGATCGCATCCGCTGACTTTAGGGATTGAGGAACTGCTCAACAGGATAAAAACAACAGCAACAAAACCAGCATCTGACTACAGGACCTGCTGTTACATTATACGATTTCTTGTTTAATATATGGTTCAAGTTTCATATAAGATGATAGTATAAATTTTAAAATATGAATATATGAGCTGTTTCGTATGATATGAGTTGTTTTAGCCTTCTACAACCTACTTTTGATCATCCTGGCAACAACCCCAAGTAACCCTCAAAGTTGCATACACCACAAGAATCCATAATTTCAAAAAAAAAACGGAACAAAGGGAAATCTATGACAATGATAAAAAGGAAAATATTACCTAAATCCCAAAAGGAGATTAACATAAAGACCACCAGGAATCTGGATCAACAGAAAAAACATAGTTAAAAACAAGTAACGAACCATAAAAAACATGAAGTTAAAAGTCATTATATCATGAACAAACACAAACAACTTTCAGATTGTTAAACCCTTACAAGCATAACTTACGGCAAGAAGCGCATCACAACCTTCCTTGGCAAATCTTAGTTCAACAAATGAGGAGCTGTAGAACACGAACAATTAGGTTAATTTCTCATCTTCGTTCTCCATCTTCCTAACCTGCAATTGAAGAACAAGAAAAATTAAATACATCATCAGATATAACAAAAATGTAGAAAGGAGAGCACCCAACAATGATTTGAGAGTCAAAAAAGAGGAAAAAAAGGAAAAGGAAAAAGAAAAAGATAACAAACAACAGTGAATTCCAAAGCATAAAGCACCTTAACGCAACCTCTAAAACATGTAAGATGATTACGAGCCTCTAAAATATGTAAGCTGATTACCAGCCACTAAAACATGTAAATTAATTAATGAACAACTTAGGAGAACTACAATTCTACATAGTTTTCAGATTTAACTTCAACTTATGAGAACTGCTTGTAAAAACTGATAATAACAGCACCATAAAAGACTTGAACCTTAATATCAGTCAGATAAGTGGTGAATCTTTCAAACTCATAACAAATCTGCAAGTGAGATGAAGAATGAGCACCATACTATCAATTAAAAATGTAGGTACGGGAGTAACATTCTTTGCAAACCCTATGAATCAAAAAACAACTTACAACACGAATTCTTGATATTCGAAGGGAAGAACAGGGACAATGGTCTACATCTGTACAACTAATCAAAGAAAGCAGTAAACGAAAAACGAAATCGATGAACCCATGAACTAACCGAAGATGATTTCAAACTTGGATAAGAAAGCACCATCAAGTAGCCTGCCCCTGCAAAACCAATCGATTATTACGTTTTCACAATTACAATACGTCCAATCGAGAAACTTGAATAGATTTAGGGCAAACACGATCTGAAACGAAATTCGAACGTGGAAAGAGATTAAAACGCAGAGATATGAATCTGAAACTTGATTTTTGAGAATGCGGAGAGAGAAAGGCAGATCTGTGAAAATTATCCCTTGTTGTCAAAATCGGATCCCTGCAGTCCTGTGTTTCAAATGAATTTGAAATTAGGGGTATATTTGGTGGAGCGGGGTTTGACTGTTTGAGAAATCGAGGTTGAAAGGGACTGATGAATGCGGATCTTCGATTAAAGGGATGGTGGCTTCTCCGACTTGTATCTGCGGCTTATTAACTTGTACCATCTTAAACTTTCAACACCATGCAATAAACACTTGTACATCATGTTATAAATCTTGCACAACTCTTAATATTTTCAACACATCATTTTCTCTCTCCAATATGTATAATAAGATAGTATA